>CM040242.1:98882690-98944108 GCA_022545495.1 Chrysanthemum lavandulifolium | reverse complement strand
TTACAAAAACTAAGTTGAAGGTTTTGATTTGTATTCGTGTTTGAGTATGAATCGGTTATTCTTTGAAGATGAGTGTTTGAATGAAAGGATGAAGATGATGGTGTTTTGGTAATTTATGTTGATTTAATAGTAAAAACTAACGGAGTTAGCCAAAATGGACTAGATCCGTAATGATTCAAAACTAAAGTGGCTGGATTCGATACGAAAAATAAAAATGGATTGAATCCGTAATACTTAGCAAGCTATAAGGACCATTTATGTATTTTACTCTTTCGTTTATTTATCTGGGGGTAGATTACTAAGGGTGCAAGGTGCGGTCGGAAAGATGAAAGAATCTCTTTTTGTTATTTCCTTGCGGGACACGATATCATTTCTAGCAAGAAAACCCAAAACATTTCTCAGCGGGAGTGAAGTCTCGAAAGTGAAAAGTGACTTTTAAGAGAGAAAAGAGTTTTTTAAGAAAGAAAATTTATTTTATTGGTTGTTGTATGGGGTATTTGTGTTTTAGGGGTATTTTTAAATGATAAAAAGTAGAAAAAAAATGATGGGAATAGAGAGAAGGTGATGTAATAGTTGAGAGAAATTTGAAAGAAAAAACTAAGTAAATGTTTTTTGATGATGTGAAGCTGATGTGGCGAGAAAAACCTTCACCCAGACCCTCCCCGCTAACATGCTAAAACAAAATAATAGCATGCTAAAACAAAATAATAGTACGACAAAAAGGAATAAAAGGGAAAAAAATGATGCCAAGTATGGTTGTATACGGATGGAGAACAAAAGATAAAAACATAATACACAATCCTAAATGTGAAAGAGAAAAAAGTCAATAATCCTAATGTTAAAATGACTTTAAAAACAATCCTAGTCCTATAAAAACTCATGAGTATGGATATTCATTTCGACTCTAGTGTAACTGCAAAGATCAGAACATATGAAAACATCCAACAATCAAATAGAAACCAAATACATATATATGTTGAGTTCACTATTTTCTTTCTTATCACAAGAGCATAGCACTATGAGTTACATCTTATGACTTATGATATATTGATACAGGGACGCTGGTCATAGTTCTAGCTCATTCGAACGTGAGCGCGAAAGGTGTCCTAACCGGTATTTACCTGAAACCCAAGTCATATGTCCTTGACCGTATCGAACTTTGACTTCATCCCCACGATGCCAAGAAAACTGTACTGCATATTCTAACTTTTGGTGCATCTCTGTGAAGCTGAGCTCTTGAAAACCAGAACCAACTATTACAGTTACACCATCTGGTGCAGAAATATCCTTAATGGTGTAAGTTGAGTTTGCCAAACCAACATTGGTCATCGTCCTTGAGTATCTTTTACTATCACCTCTTTTTAGAGATACCGCAAAAGATGGATAGTTAAGTTGTGCCTCTGGTATTCTTTTTAAGCAGCTTACACTCTTTCTAACGATCGTTTGAACTTGTTTGGGTGTATATCCTAATCCACAAAGATACGGAATGTAGTCATCAGGTTGGATGTCAAAAACAAGCCCTGGATCGTTGGCTTTTGATGGGTTTACGTGACCTGAGCCAATGGTAAAAATGTCGGCAGGGAGCTTATTAAATCCGTCTCTAATGGCATGCCCATCTAGGCTTACATGAGTCGCAGTAGTCATTATTGCTGACTTAATAGCAGCGGGAGACCATTCTGGGTGTGCACTTTTAAGCAATGCTGCAGTGCCTGCAAGATGTGGACAAGACATTGATGTTCCAGATATGATGTTAAATGTTGCTTTGGTCGTCTTGTTATCAACTGAATTAGACCAAGCTGCTAAAATGTTGACTCCAGGTCCGATTATGTCTGGTTTTAGGATCCCAGGACTTGCAGAGTTGGGCCCTCGTGATGAGAAAGAAGCCACCTGTGGAGCTGATTTAACGCCGAGTATGGTTCCACGGAAAAGGATAGTTGCTACAGGAGAAGAAGTCGAATTCAAATACTTTTTTATTTCAAGTCCTTCCTTGTAACCCACATTTGATGCAGGAAGAACGTAAACCCCTGCCTTTATAGTCTCCCCATCCAATATATCATTAGTAATAATCAAGGCAGCTCCTCCAGCATCTTTCACTACCATACTCTGTTCGCGTCCAATGATCGGACCTTGATCACAAATTACCACCTTATCCTTGACATCAATGTGGTCTAGTGATCCCTCCCTGCACATAGATGCCTCTTTATCACCATCTTTTCCGGGGTAAACCAGAGGTCGGAACTTATGATTGAAATTCTCATTCTGATATACCGATTCACCGTCAAGCAACTTCTTATTTCCTAAAGAGACTCTTGTTCTTACTTGTCTATCGATTGTACTAGCTCCAACTGTAAGGATCCATGGAGCCTCCTGCAATAACGATGTATTTTCGGGCCCAAAATTACCAGCTCGCCACTCACAAAAATCCCTTGTTGTATAGCAGCAAAGGAACCAGTTGTGAGTTCATCTGTGTAGAAGAATTTGGGGTCGTCTCCCAACTGAGAGTGAAATAACGTCAACGCCATCTTCAATAGCTGCATCCATGCCTGCCAACAGGACACTTCCTGACAAAACATGGCGCCACATACTTTGTACATGGCTAAGTGTGCCAACGGTGCCATCCCAGTGGCAGTGCCGTTGGCATTTCCAAATACGTTTGCGTTATCTACTGGACTCCCTGCAGCAGTACTTGAAGTATGGGTCCCATGACCAGACTCATCAATCGGAAGACTTCCGATAATGAAGTTTCTTATTCCTATGAGCTTGTTATTGCACCCGCTAGTTCACATTTGCCTTTCCATTTTGCTGGTGGTGGTGGGACACCTTTATCATTAAATGAAGGATGTCCGGAGTAATTCCAGAGTCTAGAAGCCCAATTATGATTCCTTTTCCATAGTTTGAACTCCTCCTGAGCGAATATTTCCATAAGCCCAAAAGCTTGGAGAGCGAGTTGTATGCAACTGAAACACATTTTCAGGGTTTACCGATACAGCTTCTTCCATATTCTCCAACACCCTTGCTTGCTCCGACATTTTGCAGCAAACCCTGTAATAACATGATGGTACATAAACATCATGCTAGGTTTCTGATGTGTTATGGAAGCACTCTTAGACAAAAGTGACTTGTACCACTCTTCTCGGTCATGTGGAGGAGTAAACTCTTGGCCTTCAGGTGAACTTAAGTGAACAATGTAGGTTTTCAGTTCATCGGCATAGGTAGGATAAACATTAAAAATGGTGGCACAAGTGAGAACTAACAGAGAAGTAATAGCTCGAAACATTTCCTGTTACTTGAGTGTCAGAGTTTGTGGATATCTCTCTTAGCTTACTCATAGCAAGTATATATAGAGCATCAAAGGGTATACATGTGAGTGTAGATGTGAAAGGGTGTCGTTTGTGATCACTGATCAAAAGCTACATTCCTATGAAATTTGTTAAGGATATATTTCTAGCAAATAACAAAATGATTAAAAGTGGTGATAAACAGAATGTACTATCCTGGTCACTCAACTGCCTAAAAATAGGAATTGGTTTTCCTTCATTGATATACTTTCACATTTTTCTCAATCGCTTCATCTTGTTGTGTACTTTAACCAGGCATCTCTTATTGTCTGTTTTAAGAGTTGTTACAATTATTTATGTAGGAACGTACGTAAAGTGCGCAAAATGATAACAAAAATGACAGTGACACTCAACAGCTCTCGCTGAAAAAATGCATGAAATTACTCAGATTCTTGCGTTCTGAGCAGGTTGCAGATATTAGTTCTGGACCTCAGTAGGTGAGACATGAATTTTGTTTGCAAGAATACTTGTAAGTTTTCGATGTTTACAAGTTTGTATTTCAAAAGACGAAACATCCTAAGATTTTAGTAGATCTGATTTGGAGTATAATGAGAGGAGATCGTTGTTGGTTTCTTTAAGCAATTTGCTTCATTCTTAGTGTAGAAATCTGTTAAAAGTATTCTGGTCCCAAGAATATGTTGCCAGGTGCAATGCATTTACTAGATCCTTGATCTATAATTCCAATTGTTGGGCAAATTTAATGCAATTGCATTCTTTAATTAAGGGGATTTTTAGATAAACAATTTTTAACATAAAGGCACTAAATTCTCTTACTTGCCTAAGGTCTTGTTGTATACGATAGGGCTTTGATTGGTATTTCTTTTTCTTAGTGATTGTAAAGGAGGCGCTTGGCTATGTTATAGAAAGGGAAGGCGGAGGCATCGAATGGCGAAGAGAGGCGGCTCGGCGGGGAAGGAATGGGAAATCGTCAAAGATGACTTCTTTGTTGTCGAAGCGAAGGGCTAAATAGCACCGGTGATTCTACGAGGCGATGCTGATTTCCAACACCTCGGAACTGGTCGAGATAGATGATGACGCCTTTTCCCCTCTTCCTACGGGAGGGCAATCTTCTCTTATGGCCTTTCACCTCCTCCCTTGGCCGGAAATAGAGAATCACCCACCGATCCATTCTTTTACGCAGCGTGGATGATCGAGCTAAGCCCCTCCTATTCGAGGCCGGGTGGCCTTGCCCCACAAGCACCCAACCTTCTTTTTGCTCTTCCTTGGGGTTGCCTCCCACGACGCGCCACCTAGGAGCCCTACTCATATTCCAAAGGCGCCACGAAATTCAGCGCAAGCCCCTTCTATTGCATAACCTAAAAAGCTATAAACAAAGTACCAAAGTGGTTGCGGGAACGATACGCTTTGGTTACCGGTGACGCTTCAAAAGCGACCGACTTTCAATACTAGTTGTTACCTTACTGCTGCCATTTTCTAATATTATTGAATAGCATGGTGGGGCTAAGATAACTCAAATGGGAGAGCCGTGTTATGGGTGACCTTATTGCGCAGTTCGAGAGAGCACTTGTGTATGTGATGCAAGTGAGCGATGTGCGAAAAAAGCGTAAGTAAGTTTCGTTATCTCCTTGAAGTAACACCCACCTTGGGTTGTTGAATATGGGTGACCTCGGCTCACACTGTGCAAGACATAGGTGAAGTTATAGGAAATCACACTTGGTCAATAAGGTATAATAACTCTCAGATGCTAGAGGTCGCAAGATGGTTATGTTACACAATAAGTCTAATCGAGTTGAGCTAGTGATCTTCAGCAACAACAACAACAACAAACCCGTCCCCGGGGCGGGGAGGCTAGTGATGCTCATTTGCGCTAAAATGGGTTGTCAAAAAAGTTTCTATATAAAGATCAAGTGTGTTAAATTGTTGATTATCAACTTAGGATAATAATCAGAATCTTTAAATTAAACCATGCCAGCTAGATGTTTGTATCCACCAGAACAGATTTTAAAACTCAATACCTGTTTATTTTCCTTTTTTGTTTCACCGACCCTAAAAAATATACACATCCATAATTTACTCTGTTGCCCTTACAAACTTGTGATGTGGGTCTAAAGTCATGAACCCCAATTAGGTTCATAAAATTCCTTAAAATATGGTCTCAAAATCACAAACCAACTCGCATCTAAGACCACCCACCAAACAGATAATAAGATGCGAGTTAAAAAACAAAAAAAAAAAAAAAAAAAAAAAAAAAAGGGGGGGAAAGCATACACGAATACATATCAGCTACAGACTACTCTAATAATATAAATACAAGTAAAACTATCAATGTATAAACACTTATAATTCTTGCATTTTCTATGGGTTACTACTACCTTCATCAACCAATAGACATTAAATATACAGCGGCAACTTTCTCGTGTATACCTTTAGGAGTTCGGAGAAGGTGTCAGAGTGATGCTATAGGCGTTTTTCACATGTCAAAAGCTTGGCACCAGCATTGGGACCCTCACCATTGTCAAAGACGTGTGTGATCCATCCCATGGCCTTTGCAATTTCTTCAAGTTTATAAATGACGGAATTAGCATCCCGAATATAAACATGTCCATTTGGTCGTAAGATTCGGTTCATCTCAAGCATGATGGTAGAAATATTACACCTGGTAGATATAAACATGCCCGTTTGGTCGTAAGATTCGGTTCATTGCAGGTGTAATTTAATAAAATATAAAAGTATGCAAAATGAAACATGGTAGATTTTACCTTTTTTGCTCAATGGAGAAGAGTCCAGCAGCATTCAATATGTCATAAGTTCTAGGATATGTGTCAAATGGCTCACACCTGAAATAATACAAAAAATTATTGTCCGACACAACTAAAGATAGAGCTAGTAATCAGTTGGGGTTTAAAGAAGTTACTAAAACAGACCAGAATACTCGTTCAGAAAATAAGCCTAAAGAAGCCACAAATGAAGAAAAATAGTTGTTCATACCAGTCATGTACAACACCTAAGAGCCCTCGGTCATAGATTACAGGCAACGTATTGGTATCACTAACAGGAACAACGTTCATAACCCAACAATCAACCCCATGATCATATAATGCTGCTGCAAATCTGTCATCGAAAACAACATGTCGTAAGTATCACATCGTAGTCATAGTTAATGCATTGTAAAAAATTGTTGGCAGGTCAACCCAAGTTCCCAACCCGGCCCACAATAAAAGTGATCCGTCACAGCCAGAAGCCAGTTTGACTAGTTACCCAACCCATGCATCTTACCACCTCTACAAAAAGAGCACTCGGAGACTATATTTTAAGAAAACTAAAGATGCTACAAGTAGGGAGATAAAATACCCTCCATATCTCGCCCTCATGTCCATCACATTTCGTACATTTAACGTCTTCCAACGGAAAACATTTACATAACTGAATGTTATTTCGTTCCAGTATTTTGACTCTGCCTTGTAGATATCATTCCTGGATAAGAAGGCATCCATCTTTATACTTTGAAGCCTGTCTGGTGGATGATGAAGGCGTGCAGGCCATGTTGTAATATTACTTCCATATTCATTTTCAGGTAACCGACTTATGCATGCCTTCAGTGGGACATACCTACACCATTCCAACACTAAAATTATAACACAGCACAATTCAGCACGTTTTTAACTTTTGGGGTGCTGCTACGGTAAACCATGGTTCCTATCTAATAAAATAGACATATTAGTTGCTATCGTAAGGGTTAATTGCATTGAAAAGCAACCAGCATTTCTCCAGTTTTATTTTTTATAACAACCTTTTATAAGCCAGAAAACCCATCATTCTCATAAATTTGTATCGACCTCAATCAACTTCCAAAGACTTCGATTTAAGATAATCTGACCGTGTACCAGCTTAAAATGATGACTTAATAGCTGATATCTAGGGAATTTTTTTGACCATGTTGACTAGTCTTCTCCTGACGTGGCGCTTAAGTGGCACCTGAAAATCGTTTATCTTAGATAACTAACTTACAATAACTTTTTGAGCTTTGATGGTTATTATAAGTCGATTAGTTAAAACCGATACTGGATATATGTTGGTTACCTACTTATGCAATTAGCCAATACCATAAGGGTCACCGCTCTTTGCTTTTAAAAGCTAAAACGAAAATTGGACATATCATGTTACAGAATGGAAAGAATAAATTATAACATACCAAACATTATCAGGGTCATCATTGGCATCACACATTGGAGGATGTATATCAAGACCACGGGCAATGTAACAGGTCTTGTTAACAGGCTTGCGCCAGATGGCGATATATCCTTCCTTTGCTATGAGTTCCCAACACATTCGGGCAGTAAGATCCTCCATTTCTGCATTTACATTCAACAATGATTATCGAGACAGGGTAAAGAACAAAGAAATAACTAAAAAACATATAGGTTGTAACCTTAACTTGTTAAATACTTGGCATAACCAATATCTCGGAGCAAAGGATATATGTTATTAAATTTTGTAATAAATCCTTTTTGTGCGTTTTTGTTGAAATACATATTACCTCTCCACTGTTCTTGAAGTTTATCTTCATGTTTATAAACAGGTTGTGCCGCCCATACAAAGTATCCGCCAGCCCTTAGCATCCTGTTCACCTCGAGAAGCAAAATTCCATCTTAAACACGAACAGAAGGTAAAGGCCAATTAATATCATTAATACCACTGAATGATCCATGCATGCTAATGAATATGCTTCTAATGAGACCTTAAAATTTGTCAAATATTCTAGCATACATTAACGACCTGCCGGCTAAAAAAAATACATCTTCTCTAAGATCCAAATTCCATAATATGTCTAAATGTATGCAAATATAACATAGAAAGTATATATGCAAGCTCATGGCATGTACAATTTGTCCACAAGTTAATAAGATTAATACAGAAACAAAGTAAGTTAAAAATAAAAAGGGAGGGGGTTATATTATACTTGGCACACATATGTTTATTGTAAACGAGCACAAAAGAGGCATACCATCACGAGTCCAATTTATTCTACATCTTGAGCAATGTACTAAATCAAATGCTTGACTCGGATATAATAACCGGCGTGTTGCAAATACAGCGACCATGGCAGGCACACCACGCTCTAGAGCAAATTGAATTTGATTCTCATGAACGTCTTTGGGTGCTACAGACAAAGTAGTCACATTGCGGTCAAGCAAAAAGGCACCAAAACTTGCTACACCACAACCAACATCTAATGCAACTCGGACATTTTGACCAAAAGCAATATCAGGAACCATCTGCACGCTTGGTCAAAAGACAGAATCAAAATCATGGATACTTAATTTATAACCGACACTAATGTGAAACTAGAATACCTTGGATATCTGATCCAAGTACTGATTTGCACCATGTATAAACTGAGTTCCACCTCCTGGAAATATGAACTTGTCTTTGTTTCTTGATATCCAGTTTTGCCCTCCTTTGTCTTCAACCAAACGTGTATGAGGCACATTAACATACCATACCTGTATTTATATTTCACGAACAACGTTAACATATACCGGAAGCAGATTATGCTATACAGGTCATATGTACAGAAAAGCACAATCTTCCAATAAACATGTCATAGTTTCTTGAAGCAGCATCTAATTATATGACATGATAGCTTAAGAGTGCAAAATGGCTCCCAACGGTGCATGCCTAAATTACATGTATACTGCACGTAAAACCAGAGGATCAATGTTTGCAATAAGTAACGCATCCATAAAGTTGCAGAAGAGACTCAAAAGGGGAGTTGAACAAAAATGATGGGAGTTTTCTTTCCATTTCGCCAGATAGTACTCCTTTTACTTTGCCACTTGGTTATATGCTCTCCCACTAAAGGACATGTGCAACTGTTTGTCTCCACTAAATTACATGACAAAAAGAGACTTTAAACACTTAATAACTACTAAAAAACACACATGGTTTTTAGGACCGAAAATAGGTAACAAAGTAGAGGGAAGAGCATGCTTAATTACTTTCCTTAAGAGAGAAAACAGGGTGTACACCTGTGGTGTTAGGCAGTTCCAGTTTGGAGTTGGATCATGTAAGGGTCGTAGTGATTGGGAGAAGGGTTTCGGTGTGACCTACTGTGAAGCAACGACTGTTGGTAATGTTGTAATGAAAGAAACATACTTCCATGTTTTAAGAACCCTCTTTGTACAGTGTATATCATTGTATCGTCTCAAAAACTTTGTGCTTGACCAATGTTATCTCTCAAAATGTGGAATACACTTGCATGGTGCGTCAGTTGATCCTCCACCATGCTATTTCGACGTCTTCCAAACGAGGGGCTAGTAGAAGTGTTGCAGCAAGAACAACCTGAAATGGTATCAAACCAACAAAACGGCGGAATGAAGAACTATACCATAGATCTGGTATATACAACCATTTAGCCCATGTGTTAGGCTATCACTCTCTAACAAGCCTCTCACATATTTAGATGTATGAGTATAAATAGGAGTTTATAACGTACTCATCACACATAGATTGAATATCAAGGAGTTTGAGCACCTTATAACCGTAACCTATACGAATAGGTTTTGTCGAAGCCACAACCAATATCCTCAATAAACAGAAATTATGCTACCAATCCAGGGAACCACATAACAATTTCAGAGAAGAATAAGAAGAGCTAAACAGAGGCAGAAGCATGATCTCAAATAGTGCTCTAAGTCTCTAAATAGCCTACTAAGCACTACACTCTCATAAACGTCATGTGCAAGTGCTTAATAACCACTGAACAACATGACACATATATAACTTTCCAACAAAATAGCTAAATAATTACTCCTTCTATCCCAATAAATGACCACATTACTATTTTAGTTTCTGCCAGAATAATTGCACACCTTCAAATTTTACCCAATTAATAAAGTTCAAAAAACTAAACTGGCATATTATTAGTTGACCGTATAATAATTGCATTATAACCATTTAAAAAAGTTCAAAAAGCAAACTCGCATCTTACTAGCTGACTGTTTTATCATTGCATTATAACCAATAAAAACGTTGTAAAAAGTAAAATGATAATTGCACCTTTCTAAAACTATGCGTCATATGATCATATCAAAAGTAGACACTTGTTATTGGACGGATCCCATTAGAGCTCAATATAAACGAAAATCTAGCGGTAATTCTAATCTAATCTAGTACACGCTCATAAAAAATAACCGAAATCCAAATAACATAACAGAAACTAGTATATAATATATACCTCATCCCGGCTCTTGGGCCACGGAATATGAGCCTTATAACCTTTCGGATTGGGCACCAAACAATCCAATCCTATCTCGGGACAATGCCTCTCATACTTCTCCCCATTCTCCGTCGAATTCAATTTCGAAACCACATCCACATTATCCAAACACGGAATATACTCTCGTTTACTCTCATCACAAACCCTAAACCTCTCAACTTTCCCCAAATTCTCATCCTTCTCCACCACCACAACACTCTCATTTTTATCGTTTTCGATAAGTTTCGCGTCGTAATCGCCGATCACGAACTCGTCGCTCATCGCTCCGTTTTCGTCGACTATGCCAGTTCTAGAAACTACTTCCTGCGGCGGTGGAGGGGGTGAAGGAGGTGGTGGTGAAGGCGGGGGTGGAGAGGAAGGTGTGGTGGTTGTGACGGTGGGGGTAGGGAGGGTGAAGGTGGTGGTGGTGGTGTCGGCGGAGAAGTGTTTGAAGGCGAAGAAGAGGGAGAGTGCGAGGAATGAGAGAGTGAGGGTTTTGATGAATGTGTTTGGGTTTGTGAGGTGATCGGAGGTGGCTCTCATGGTGGTGTGGTGGTTTGGGTTCTGGTGAAGTTAAGTATATAGAGCTACTAAAATGGATGGTGTCAGATCACAAATGAGAGTGTAATGATGAATGCATATCAATTTATTTTGGGTCACACTATTAAGGCATCTCAGATGTTAACACTAAAATTTATGTTTGGCTGTGAGATTATGGAGAGATTATCTTTTTTTTGAAAAATAAAATTCTTAAAAATAATCTTTGTTTAGCGAACATAACTTATAAAAGATTATAAGAAAAATAATCTTCCATGTCTACGAAAATAAAGGTTCTTCGTGTTTATAAAATAATCTCTTTTATAATCTTTTTCAAGAACAGCGTCAAAGTCAGCGTCAAATGACATCACCAACAGTAGACGATCTATTTTTAAAACATCACTAAATGTGCTTTTGCACTAATTTAATGCCAAAGGTACAAAAAACACCGATATCGACACTATCTTTAACTTATTAATTTAGTGATGTGAATAGTAAAGACTAAATATAGTCTACACTATATTGTCACTAATACTATTCATGTTATTTAAACTCAACATTTTGTTAAACATTGATACTTAACTATAAAAACAAAAATAACTTATATAAACTATATTATTGTAAGTCTCCGTCAATCGTTCTGATGGGCCAATATCGATATATGTTATTTTAACTATTTTTAATTTATTGTGTCGACTTGTACTTTAGATTAATTAAAATGGTTTAGTCTAAAATTTAGTGTTCTGCGTTGGAGCAACTTTTATTTGGTGTAAGAATATCTTTATAAAGATGCTCATTTTACACTATTTTAGTGCAAATTTTAGTGTTAACGTTGGAATCTTGCAAGACCCGGTCTACCCCCCACAAACCCTCCCTAGTTTAGGGTCTTGTTCATTTGTACTTTTCTTTGTTCATTTGTACTTTTGTCTTTTCTTTGTTTTTTTCTTCATTTTTGTCCAAATCAAGACCAAAATGACACAAGTCTATTATTTCCATTTTTTGTCCATTTTTGTCCAAGTGCATAAGCACACAATCACACAAGTATTATTTGTCCCAACAAGCAATGTTATTCCAAGTCCTAAGTTATTTTTTGTCCAGTGCGTTAGTGTGAGAATGCGTTATCGCGCGGCGGTTTGTAAACAAGCGGTTGCATAAAGGCTCGAGAATAACATCATCGCCGATTTAGAAAACATTTGCACAATTGATAAAAGTGTTAGGCTCGGATATGGCGGTACAAAGTGATAAAATATCACTTTGCTTGGTCGGTCGGTTATAAAACCAATCGTCGTCGCCATTTTTTTGTCAGTGCATAAGCGCCGGCGGATTGCATTATCGCTGGCGGTTGCATTATCACACAAGCGAAAGCGATTGCATTTGCGGCGGTTGCATAAAGGCTCGGTTAACATCGCCGCCAATTTAGAAAACCATTAGGCTCGGATATGAAGGGGTGCAAAGTGACAAAATATCACTTTGCCGCGCTGGTTCGGTTATAAAACCAATCGTCATCGCCTTTTTGAAATTTTTTGTCCAGTGCGGCGGATTGCACACAAGTGCGGATCGGTTACACAATACCGATTGCAACCAAGTTAGATTGCCCAGTGTTCACAAGCAAATACCAAAAGCAACGATAACTAAGCTGCGGTAAGATTCCCAATGGTGCACACAGTGCACGGATCGATTGCACAATACCGATTGCAACCAAGTTAGATTGCCCAGTGTTCACAAGCAAATACCAAAAGCAACGATAATATTCCCAACTGCGGTAAGATTCCCAAGCTGCGGGGAAGTCGCAAGGAACAATCTCAAAGTGGTAGGTAGTTAAACCTCCCAATTTATATTGACCTCATCACCCAAGGCGATGTCGCATTCACAAATTACCACAAAGTTACTCTCACCACAAACTAAATTATTTTCAAAGTACCCCCAGTTACCACAAGCGGGTTCAACAAGTTACAACAAGTGAAGGTTACCTGATTCTGAGATAGGGTTGGGTTATTTCGGCGGTGCGGGTTTTTAGATTAACCCTCTCAGTACATAGGGTTGGGTTATAACACAAGCCAAGTGAAACCTGAAGCCGCAAGTAACAAACCACAAAGAAACAACAAATACCTAAGGCTGCCGATATGTCTCGATCACGGAGGTAATGAAACTTTACACATTAATAATAGAGATAACATTAGGCTCGATTAAGTTTCATATTATCATTTATGGTCGCAACATCGAAGGTTGCAAAATGAATTATTTTTTGCCGTCCATTCGAAATGCCAAGCCAAAATCATGTTTTATTTTAAATCATAAGTTT
This sequence comes from Chrysanthemum lavandulifolium, assembly GCA_022545495.1. Classification (NCBI taxonomy): domain Eukaryota; kingdom Viridiplantae; phylum Streptophyta; class Magnoliopsida; order Asterales; family Asteraceae; genus Chrysanthemum; species Chrysanthemum lavandulifolium. The sequence continues at coordinate 98,930,712 of CM040242.1, read as the reverse complement.
CATATCATCATTGCCTTATCCCGGTGTTTTAAAAAAAAAAAAAAGCAGTTTTCAAATCGACTTAAAATAACAAGCGCTTATCACACTTGATAAGCGGTTTGTTATTCAATTCATAAGCAATTTCATCTCGAACCCTCAAAACTAGGGAGGTTGATATAAAATACTAGGCGCAGTTGAAATAACCCAACCCATAAAATCTTGTTAGAACGGTTCTAATCGAGCACTGTGTGCAATCGCTTGTGTGCAATAAGCGGTTTGACAAGAAACCACACGAGCACGTGGGTGGGGTAGGCAGGCGGTATTCATACCACTCAATGGTGGCGGATCAAGGTGTTAACCTACCCTTTTGCACCAGCGCAACTCTGGCGGTTTCAATAAGCACATAAGCACATTTTATCATAAGCAATAGCGGTTTCACAAGAAACCACACGGATCACGTGGATTGGGGTAGGCAGGCGGTATTCATACCACTCGATGGTGGCGGATCAAGGTGTTAACCTACCCTTTTGCACCAGTGACTCTGGCGGTTTCAATAACATCACATAATCACCATCTCACATAGCGGTTTGTAGCGCTTATACCATAAGGTTTTAAATTAACCCCAAATATCACCCAAGAATCACACAAACATCACAAAATCACCATCGCGGACCCAATCAACCAAACCCAAAAAAAAATAGGCGTTTTAAAATTTTAACAGATCCGGTTAATTAACCACAAATAACACCCAACAATCACACAAACATCACAAACACACTCACGAGACCCAATCAACCAAACCTAAAAAAAATAGGCATTTTAAATTTTTATGCGGTTAATTAACCACAAATAACACCCAACAATCACACAAACATCACAAACTACACTTTCGCGAGACCCCAATCAACCAAACCAAAAAAAAAAAAACGCGTTTTAAATTTTTAACGAGATCCAGTTAATTAACCACAAATAACACCCAACAATCACACAAACATCACAAACTCACTTTCATGAGACCCGATCAACCAAACCACAAAAAAAAAAAATAGGCGTTTTAAATTTTTAACGAGATCCGGTTAATTAACCACAAATAACACCCAACAATCACACAAACATCACAAACTACACTCGCGGACCCCAATCAACCAAACCACAAAAAAAGGCGTTTTAAATTTTTAATGATCCGGTTAATTAACCACAAATAACACCCAACAATCGCACAAACATCACAAACTCACACTCGAGACCCCAATCATCAAACAAACCAAAAAAAAAAATAGGCGTTTTAAATTTTTAACGAGATCCGGTTAATTAACCACAAATAACACCCAACAATCACACAAACATCACAAACTCACACTCACGGACCCCAATCAACCAAACCTAAAAAAAAAAATAAGCGTTTTAAATTTTTACGAGATCCGGTTAATTAACCACAAATAACACCCAACAATCACACAAACATCACAAACTCACTTTTCGCGGACCCCAATCAACCAAAAAAAAAAAAAAAAATAAGCGTTTTAAATTTTTAACAGATCCGGTTAATTAACCACAAATAACACCCAACAATCACACAAACATCACAAACTCACACTCACGGACCCCAATCAACCAAACCAAAAAAAAAAAAAAAAATAGGCGTTTTAAAATTTTTACGAGATCCAGTTAATTAACCACAAATAACACCCAACAATCACACAAACATCACAAACTCACCCTCGCGGACCCCGATCAACCAAACCCTAAAAAAAAGCGCGTTTTTTAATTTAACGCAACATAAACATCAATAAACATGATATAAACATCATCTAGCGTAATCAAAACAAGATCTTACCACATATCTAAGAAAATTAGATAGAAAAGAGATGAGATAGAGAGATAGAGAGAGAGAAAACGTTTGGTGTGTGTGTGTGTGGTATGAGATAGAGAGAGAGAGAGACGTGTATTAGTCAGTCAGAGAAAACGTTTTCTCTTTATTTATTTTTTTTTTTTTTGAAAGGTATTTGTTTTTTAAAAAAGGTATATAAGTTGTAAACAAAATGTAATGTAATGTTGTTTGTAATAAAAATGTAATGAAAAAAAAGTATCATTTGTAAAGGAAAAGTTATTAATGTATAAGTTTTGTAAAATGTATTATTTGTAAAAAAAAAATTTGTCATTTGTAAAAAAAAGATTATTTTGTATATTTAAGTTGTAAATGAAACATAATGTAAGTTGTAAAGAAAAGTAAAAAAGGTTGTAAAATGTAAATATAACGTATTTGTTGAAAAAAAAATTGTATTTTCGGGCTTTCCGTTATCGCGAGGAAGTATCGGAGGATTGCCCATTTATCGGACAAGAGGTAAAATTTGTTATGAAAGTATTAAAAAGTATTAGTTAAAAAAGTGTCTTATAAAATTTGTTATGTATTTTCGGGCTTTCCGTTCTCACGAGGAAATGGCGAGTGGGTGCAAAATATAGCCTCGGGGCTCGGTTTTGTCATTGTTAAAAAGAGAACCAAATCAGAAAATGGTCAGATGTTCGAAATTAATTATAAGTGTACAAAGGGCGGGATTTATGAATATCACGGTAGTGGAAAACGAAAAACCAAAACAAAAATAAGCAATTGTCCATTTAGATTAGTTGCAAAATATAGAGCAACACAATATAATTGGATTTTGAGGGTGAAGTGTGATAGCCATAATCATGAGTTGCTAGAGTCGTTGCATGGTGTGCCATATGCAATGCGATTAAAAGATGATGAGTTGAGTTTGGTCAAAGAATTGTCGGTATAGCGTACCACCACGTAATATACTTTCGACAATAAAGGGACGTAATCCGGATAACGTGTCTAGCGTTAGAACTATATATAACGCACTTGATAAGTTCGGAGGCGAGTAGGTGATAGAACTCAAATTGAGTCCTTTACTCGCATCGGTGGATTCGGGTATCATACTACAGGGTGAATGAGCATAATGAGCTTGAGGTTATTTTTGTTCACCCCACTTGAATGCTCTATGGCGTCGTTTCACGAAATCATCTTGATGGACTCACGTAGATCAATACCACCATGTTTAAATTGCCATTGTTGGAAATTGTAGGAGTAACACCAGCCGAATAAAACATTTTCAATGGCGTACAACTTTATACACGGTGAAAAGGGCATAATTTTCGATGGGTATTGCAGCGCATAAAAAGGTGATGAGCGTTTCACGAAAAGATACTACCACCGTGTTATTGTCACGAATAAAACATTTTCAATGGCGAGATTTAGCGTTGGTTGGGGCATGTGATAGCGAATTTCCTACCGCCATTTGCAAATTACTCACAAATTACTCTGTCGATGGCATATAGAGCAAAATTTGATGAAGTTTATGAGAAACAAATGCGGTGGGATAGATGAGTATGAATCCATTAAAAGGAGATGGGATAGGTTGGTTAAAGCTCGACACGCCGCTTGTTTGAGGAACAATATGGCGTCTACAACAACGCTTGGTCAACCATGCGCGTACTAAATTGTTAATTATATATTTTTTTATTATTATTCAATTAATAAGCACCGAATGACCTTTGATTAATTCATTTGTTTTTTTTCCGACTATCATTGAGTATCGGATAATGGCTGCGAGATTATAGACACATGTTTGTCTCGTACATCACCGATGAATATCGCTCCTTGGCCGGACAACAACGTGTAGAGTTGAGGCTCACCACGCGTTGTTGAAATTATATTTAGGCGACACTGGTCCAATTTAGGCAGGTTGTTGAGTGCAATCGATAAGATTGTATTTGTGAAAATTCGATAAAGAGAGTTTAAATAGAAGCATCGGCGAGAAAATAAATGATTGTAATTTTCTACTATTTCAAGATTTGTGGTATAAAGTTTCTCACCATGCTTTCAATCTCATGCACAAAGAACTCCACACGGCTATCACCGTGAGACAATTGTAGCCATAAGTTGCGTACAATTTACGATTGCCATGCTTTCACGAGATGCAATACTATGTATATCATGGTAAGTAAATTTATAACTATCAAGTTGTTTTCCCCATTAATATCGGTGATTTCTGGGCGGCATTATAATATACTACTTTTAATGATTTCGGGCGCCCATTCTACTTGAAGAAGTTAATATTTTTGGAGAACCCTACATGTTCCGTGGCCTAATATCAATAGGCCACCGCTGAAGATAGCTCTTCCGATAATGATGATGATGATGATCATCATCATCATCATCATCATATACTTCGTTTAGAGATGACATTCGGCGATTCGGGAATGTTTTACCAAAGCATCGTCGTTTGTCAAGAATAATATGCTAACGAAGTTGAGATCGATATACCAACTGCATCGATGACACACGGGAACTGTTATTGAGAAAAATACCCGTGGACGTCCGGCGCAAAGGACAAAATGGGCGAGGCTACACAAGTCCGGACTTGAATGAAGTCCGGACTTGAATGAAGTTCAACCGTAAATCACCGAAGAAGCACCGCTACAAGATCAAGACAAGTCCGAACTTCAACAAAGAGCGCCCGACATAGTTCTTTCACGGGTCCTAGTCCTTTGTCGATAAGACACGGGTTGTCTGATGGAGATCTGAGCGAAATGTTGATGGGTATGCTTCGGTCCTTTGGCATCCATACATAATCGGTATATATAATGTGGTGGGTGGCGGAAATTGTGGGTTTCGGTGCGTTGCCCATGATGTTTGGCAACAACAAGATTTGTGGCGCCAAGTTAAGCGGATGTTATTACAGCAGATGGACCTAAATTGGCAAGTTTACATGGGTTTGTGGTGGGAAGATGGTTTTAACGAACTTCGCCGTACAATAGGCCGGTTCGAAAATGGAAATGCACCGCTGATCGCTACATGGACATGCCAAACACGGGTTGGTTATTGCGAGTATTTAGGCGACCCGTTGCACTTATATCTCGGGGGTTGGAATCGTGTTTCCGCTTATCGATGGTCGGACTTCTCACAAAGAACCGACCCCTTGTGATAGCCCGTGTGGGGGCAGTAGGTCATTACATTGTTACGGCGCTGGCGAAGATTCTCCACTTCCATGACTCCACCCACAATGGAGGAGGCACGGATCCGATCTTGCATCGGTGGGAATCATTATATAGGCATCGACTACCAAATTAGTAAATAATATATACATACAAAACATTGTAAATGATTAATGATTCATGTTGTAAATAATTATAAACATAGTGAATGATTCATGTTGTAAATAGTTATAAACATAGTGACGATTACCGATTTATGTTGTAAATAATTGATTAATGATTTATGTTGTAAACATAGTGATTGATTATTGTTTATATTTAAATTAATAATAACATTGTCGGGTGAGCCAAGGAAATCCTTTACGGTGTCGATGTAATAGAGGATTTATTATAGAGCGAAATCCACGAAATCCTTTCCGGCCGGCCGTATTATGCATGTCCTCTTTCGGTGGTAAATAATCATACGTTTGCTTAGGGTTTTATGTAAATAATTTGTTTGTTAAAATACATTTCTTATTATTTTCTTAACATGTAACGACCAGTCTGAGATGACTATGGGTGTCGATACTTGATTGGAAAGATGAATTTGAAGGGCGGTACTTAAGTCGAGCCTCATCTTCAACGCGATGCTCAAGCTGCGTTGCTAAAGATAATGAGATCAAGTGTTGAAGACAAAAATAAAGGCGGCGGAGATGGAGTTAGAATTGGCAAGGAATCACGAGGATCACGCTTGTCGATCGGGTGCAAGACTCCATGATCTTTTAAGCGAGATGATTAATCTTCATATGTAGTGTTATGTTGTTGTATTTAAATAATATGTTAACGTTGACGTTTAATTTAATTTAATAATAATTGTTGTTGTTGCAGTTATTTAATGTGGTAATATTTAACATGCAAAACATTAATACACACTTATTACACAAAACATATTACACACTTATTACACAAAACATATTACACACTTATTACACAAAATATATTATTACACACTTACACTTATTACACAAAACATATTATTACACACTTAAAAAAAAAAAAAAAAAAAAAAAAAAAAATACACCCTAGTAAAGTAGGAGAGTTGTAATAAAATCTTGGCGATATAATAATATCCGCTAAAGTAATAACTCAACCCTTTATTTTTGCTCACATCATTTCTCGATCTTTTTAAAAAGTAAAAAACACACATTTTCTACTTAAGAAAATATACCCAAACTTTTTTTTCATAAAAATCCTCCAACTTTGCAACCATTTGCGAAGTTTTCAAAAATCGCAAACTTTGAGATATTTTAAAGAAATTTCACAAAGTTTACATTTTTTTTAAATGGTTTATTTAAGTAGTGCCTTTTGAGAGCATTGGTAAACATACATTAATTCATCATGAATTTTCTTTTAGATTAGAAATTGCAATGAATACACATTAATTAAACTTATAAATTACCTTAATTAATTAATTGTGATTTTGAATTTAATAAGCATAATTTTTATAAATAATCATTTTAACCGATGCTTTGAAGGTACTAGTTAGACAAACCCTTTTGAAAACTAAATAATCATTTGCAAACTTTGTGATTTTAGAAATCTATCAAACTTTGCGAAATTTTGTAAAATTTGGATATAATTTTGTAAAAATCCTCAAATTTTCGGATAAAACTTGCGAGATTTCCTGCGCTTGCGAGATTTTCATGCGATTTTGGATAAAACGTGTATTTCTTGCTGATTTTAGCTCTTTTCACTAAAAAAACTTAGCTCTTTTCACTAAAAAAAACTCGCTTTTGTCATGAAACCCATCAAGCAAACCGTAAAGATACGTGTGTATAAAGGAGGTGCATGGGAAAGAGTGGATGGTGTATTGGAGTTCGTTAAACTGTGTAAAACGTACACTAACTTTACCATTGTTGTCATCATATTCATGTCTACTAGAAGCGATGTCAGAGGTTAGAAATCGATGTTAATAGTGGTTTAATGGTAACTTACAATGTGGATAATGATATTATTGTGGAGGTATGTGATGATTTGAAGTCAACGAATTTATGAAATCTGTTGTTAAAAGTAGTAGAATTGCTACATTGTGTATTATTGAGTTTAGTGTAAATGGTAGGCAATTATCAACTACGGGAAGCAATCGACAAAGCAATTTTAATCATGCTACCTTGTACGTAAATATATATCGAGCCGAGTATTGATAGTTGTAATCTGTCTAGTTATAATTTTCTAAAGTCAAGTTTTCTTTTGGGGTTTTAGAGAAGAGTGAATTTATCTTGCTTTCTCTTCGTCATGTGTTGACTCTTGAATCCCTCTTCTTGAAATTTTGCTTTTGTCCGATTCGTCACACTGTGGGAGTGGTTTTTCCTTTCTTGGTTTCGATTGCCACCTCTCCCGGAGGAAGGATGCTCATCATTTCTTCTACCGACTTTGGAATTTTGTCGTGCAGACGTTTGATCAGTCGGGTTGGTTATTCCGTGCATGAATCACGAGATTTTTATGACTTTCGGTGCTCGCTTTACGTCTCTGCTTTCTATCTTAAATCTCCTTACGAAGTCCTCTGTAGATTCCCCTTTTCTCTGCTTGATGTGATGAAGTTCCACAAGATCCTTGATTCATTTCTTTTGTTGGATGAAGTTTGCTAGGAACGCTTCTTTTAGATCATCACAACTATCGAATAACAATATAGAAATAACCAATATCATAAGGTCACTTTTTTTAATGATGTGAAGTTGTGATCTAGTTTGATCGATATTATAAAGGTGACTTAAAGGCTCGTCCTCCCGCAGGGAAACCTCATATGCTTTATCCGTTTAATATCATAAAACCGTACAAACTTTTCAAGCTTGCTTAAAGTTTAAAGAAATTCAAGATAGAAACAAGGTTTAAGATCATTTGAAGACAAAATATTCTTTATATACCAAGAGATCAATTTCCGCCCTCCATCTTCCATCTATTTTTATTTGATCTAATCGATGAAATTAATCTCAACAATTTAAAAAACCACTTTCATATTTTTTTTAAATATTAATATTTTTCAAACCGTTAATTGTTAAGGGAAAAAAATATACCATTACGACAAGCATTTAATTATCTTTCTATAGATACGCACTTTGATATACTTTCAACAACATTTTTTTTTCGTGTTTTTCACGTTTTTTTTACATTTTTTTGTTTTTTTCGTTACTGAAATTTGCATGAAAAAAAATCACATGTGATTAAACACTAATTTGAATATGACATGTGATATTAGTGTTAAATAACATATGATATTATACTAATATCACATGTTAATATCATATGTAATTTACTAATATTACATGTGATATTCAAATTAGTGTTAATCACATGTGATTTTTTATGCAAATATCAGATTCAAAAAAAATACGAAAAAAGACGAAACAGCGTGAAAAAACAATATTTTTTTCTTTTTTCGAAAGTATATTAAAGTGCCCGTCTATAGAAAGATAACTAAATGCTCGTCGTGATAGTGTAATTATTTTCGCTTAACGATTAACAGTTTAAAAGATATTTAAATTATTAAAAATATGTGAAATAATAAAATGCTTTTAATAACCACTAATTTCTTTTTAGATGGAGAATGAAGATGAGTCATTTAGTATATGTATAAAATAACTCCCTTATATAAATAAAAGTCCTAAAGTAAACCATGCATTCAACCAAAATGGGATATGTTCAATTTCCTTTTGGAAGCATTAATAATTTAAAATGCTTGAGAATATTTACTTTTGTATTTTCAGTTGAGTTTCCTTATGCAACACACTAGTGATTAAACAAATGAACCGTTAAGCAAATTATGGAAACGAAATCGCCACACAATATCAATAATAACTTAGAAACAATATTTCCTCAAATACAATTGAGTTTCTTTGATAAATAACACACTCTATAGTTTTACAATAAAAACACCTTTCAATTTGAAAGGGTAATTCAATTCTTGGACAAAGGGGACATTTTAACACAGTGGTAACTGAATTCGGCATCTCTATTAGTAGGTGTAAGCTAAAGTTTCAACCTCCGTTGGTCGCCATAATGTCTTTTCGACACACAACAACCCTTCTTTTTCCTCATTGTAACTCAAATGGATATTCCAATGCATAGACTTGACCATGTTCTCGATCTCAGCAATGATCTCAATGTTATCGCGCACAATCAGTTTTCCTTCTGGTCTTAAGACCCTGTCTACTTCTGCAATCATGGATTCTAACTTGCACCTACAATGGTTATTTATCTTTTAATTATCTTGTGAGACAACAAAGTATTTTTAAAATTTATTGTAGTACTTTTGAAATTCTATGTATTACCAAAATAATCTTTTAAAGCATAAATCCAATCATTATGTGGTAGGCGATTTTAATAACTTAAGGGCGTACACGAGCGTTAAATATACATGCCGACATAGATGAATTTACCTTTCCTTATTTGTTGAGAAAGATGATCGCATGAAGAAGATCATATGTTCGCGGGTAAGTCTTGAATGATTCACACGGTTATGATATATCCCAAAGAGTCCACGTTAGTATATAATTGTAAGCGTGTCGGTGAATCTAGTGGCACCACATTCATCACCCATACGTTCGGATCTCTCAATGCGTGACAAATCTAGAAACATTTTGACCACAATGACGGTATAAGAACTAATACAAAGTATGATATTTTATTTTTCTAATGACTTTGACTTACCCTCCATATATGGATCTCATATCCATAATATTTCGATGAAGACCAATCAATTCCTAAACCATTTAAATATGAGTTCGTGACGACATTTTTCCGGTGCTTATAGTCATCGGTGAAGTCCTCAGTGCGGGTTTTCCATACACTCCGGTCTCGGTGCTCTTTAACGGTATGGTGGTGAGTCCAACCTCACGGGGCCCCATTTTTGGCCATTTTGAACCACGAACTGAAGAATCAACCGGGATTCTATGCATGCATGCTTGAAGTTCTACATTCCTTTAGTATTACAAAGCATGTCAAATAATTTAACAAAAGATGGACATATTGCAGTTATTAGTGAATCTCCCAATTGTCATGTAGAGTTGTAGGCGTAGTTCATTTTCTATGGGACAAAGGTGCTATCTTTATCATTTCGCGTTCATTTTAACCACAACTTGTTTGTGGGTCAAAAGTCACTTATAAGTTTATTACGAAAATGCATAAAACCTTGTAAATCATTTCATCTAAAACATAGATTATCATTAATAATATCTTTATTTAATCATATGTAAAACATTAATTCTATCTAAATTACGAGAAAAAATAATGAGTTTTAAGACATCATTTCACTTGACACATTACGAAGCGTTCGCGTTAGCCAACCGCCCATTTGCATACGGATCGAGCAAGTGTCAAGCGATTCTAAAGCCTTACCATATGGCATCCGGATCATCATTATTTTCACATAAGCGGATCATTTTCTTCTCTATCTTCATAGCAAAAGTTGGAAGTTGGCTTTACGTATATTCTTTGCACCGACTTGGTTCAATTTATCTTCATAAATCGCCACCCGCTCGGCACATGGCCGTTGTCAATTTAGACATGGCTGCCACAAAATTTTGCATATGAGATGGATAAAGGAAGGGAAGGAGAGGATATTTATAACATTTGACGTAGTAGAGCTATTGTTAAATATGGTTTCCTTAAAAATATTAGCCTTCGGTACAAAACGATAGTGGGTATCGGACTAATTCCTTCTTGATATTCGATCTTAATGATTGGACATTTATGCAGATTGCATAAAGCCGTCTATGAATACAACTATATTTGGTAAAATAATACAGATTTGTGTTACCTTAACTTTACATTAAATAAGAGGCAAACATGAAATTTGTAAACAATTTTATGTTCACAATTTTAAATTTTCATTCTATAGGTGGATTCATTTTGCATGATAGGGACGATATATGACATATAATTGAGTAGAGGTGGCAAAAGCGGGTCGGTCGGTAGCGTAGGGAATGGGTCAAAGTGGGTTGGGTCAAAGCGGTTAGTCTTATGTGCGGTCGAAATGGGACGACTTGAGCGACCCGCCAATTGTAGTGCATTCCTATAATATTAAATGATCGAGATAATCTTGATATGTAAGCGTTTTAGAACTTTGCAAGAGTTAGAATACACGTTAGGTGATGTTTGGCGGGTTCAATCCGTCGAGCCATTTCCTTTTCTAGCTAATATTATACTATGTTAGACCAAGCAGTTGCCTTGCCTACAAATGAGCTCAGTTGCCTCCTTGAAATGAACTAATGCGAAGGGTATATTTAATATACTCATTTCTTTATCTTTTCCTAGAATTGGTGCGCCCGATGGGACCATCTAATCTGAAGTTCCATGACACACATACTAAGTGAAATGACACAATATTAGACCCAACAATGGGATGAAATAAAATGGGAGCTAAATATGGAAATTATACCTTCCCATATTTCAACATCTTCCTCCTCTTTATGGTAAACCGGGGTAGTGAGACCAAACAAAATAGCCACCGGTCGTAAAAGGCGGTTGAGCTCTAATGAAGTTTTCCACCTAAAGACATATTTGCTTCTTTACATTAAATACTTCTCATTATAAAATCGTTTCCAAATTCACCAAAAGTAGGAAAATAAATAAATAAAATGAAAACTCGTGGGAAAAGAGTGTTTGGAAGTATCACCTTCAATGTGCCACATGACTCTACAGTACGTGCACAATGAATGGCATCAAAAATATTACTTGGGAAAGGCAATCTTTGGGTACCCATGACGGTGAAATGGCGGGAATACCTCTTTCGGTGCAAATTGCACTTGAGCTTCATGCTCATCTTTTGGAGCAAATGACATTGCAATTACATCATGCTCAAAAGGTACCCTCAAAGCTTGCCACCCCCATCCAACATCCAATATCACACGGGTCCTTTTGCCCCATTCAATGTCGAAATGACTACAAATGTATAATGATTAACAAACCTTAATTTGATGAAAGTAGTCGAGCAACAACATAGAGGCAGTTAATTTGGGTTGGTCAGACCCCCTTTTTGTCATAGGCGTAATATTTCTTTTCATAATAATTTAGTGGGTAAAAGATGATTATAAGTAATGGACGAAGTTGACACATATAGCAAAATATATACTCGTGCATAACAAGGAGGCTTACTTTTTGGATATGATTGATATAGTGAAGAGCACCATTCTTGAACTGAGTACCACCTCCAGGAAAAGTAAGATACTCTCCGGTGACTTTGACCCAGTTTTGATGCCCCTTGACTTCAGCTAGCACCAAGTTGGGAACGTTATTGTACCATATCTGAAAAGATATAACCGCCAGAGTCAGAAAATCGCTCTCAAGGCACCCATTAGTTTTTAATATATGATTTAATACTATTATTTGAAAATGATAGGATAAACTGTATAAAAAGTACTCCACCAACTTTGGACCAATAACTTGAAGTAACCAACTTTGTTTTCATCCATAAACGTTAAAACCCTCTATGTATATACAACTTAAGTGATGGTACTTTAAACCATGACCAATAGAAATCGGTAAGTTAGTGCTTAGTGAAAGAAAAGTAATGTTTTTGGAGGTAATACTATATCATAGGCCACATCAGTATGTTAACCTGTTAATGTGTATGGACTATAGATTACCTCAAAATGACTATTTTTTTGTAAGTTTGAAGGTCTACGAAAGCACATTCCTAGCTTTATGATGCACCATCTATCTTATCAAAGCCTAGAAGAAATAACCGAAGAAGTTTGAGTGTTTGACTTTTAAGGGTGCGTTTGGTAGAGAAATTCGGAGAAAATAAATGAAGTAGAATTAAATCTCGGAGAATAGAAATTAGTAGAAATTTTGTTCAATTCTAATGTTTGGTAACAAAGAGACTTGGTAGAAATAAAAAAAAAAAATATTTAAAAAAAAATAATTTTCAAAAATAATTTAAAAAAAAAAAAAAAACTTATTTTAAAAAAAAACTTATTTTAAAAAAAAATAATTTTAAAAAAATATTTAAAAAATATTTTTTAAAAAATAATTTTAAAAATAATTTTGAAAAAAATGTATTTATTTAAAAAAAACTTATTTATTTAAAAAATGTATGTATTTATTTAAAAAAAATTTTAAAAAATAATTTTTAAAAATAATTTTAAAAAAATGTATTTATTTAAAAAAACTTATTTTAAAAAAAAAATAATTTTTTAAAAAATATATTTTTTTAAATATATTTTTAATTTTTTTAAATGTAAAAAAAAAAAAAAAAAAAAAAAAAAAAAAAAAAAAAAAAACATTTTTCAAAAATCCATTTCTCCAATTTCTCCACAAAATTATGAGAAATGGGCTACTTAAATCTACTCTACTCAATTCTCTAGTTTCTCCATGGGAGAATTCTCTTTCTCCGCTTTTTATTTCTCTGGCTACAAAAACTCTTGAAATGAAATTAGATTCATTTCTCTTCATTTCTCCCTACCAAACACACCTTAAGGTCAAGAAAAGTAACTATAAACTCCATCAAAGTGAAGAATTATTTGAAGGTAAAACTTTTTCCATAAGATATCGTAAGTCAAAATGCACAAGTAAGACATTACCTGGTCACGACTTATAGGCCACCTGATTGGGATCTTGTACCCTTTAGGAAGAGCGACAAGACAGGTGGGGGATTCCGACGGACAGTGTCTCTCCCTATGTTCATAATGAATTGTATTTGAAATCTTTCTTATTGCACCAGTGTTATCAAGGCACGGGATAAAGTCCGGGCCTGTGCTCACATTACAAATCTTCCACTTGTAAACATTTTCTTGGTTTTGTGATTCTTTCTCACGCGCTGATTCAGCTGCTTGTGTTGAAAACACACCATTCTCTGTTTGAGTTTCCTTTAAGATTTCAGACAGATAACCAGGAATATTTGGATTTTGAAACGGGATGACGGATGATGGCATAAACATCCATACACCAGCTAAACAAAAACCAATCAGAACCGCAACAATTGCAGTTGAAAATGTGAACTTCTTCTTCTCCACCCGGGAATACTTTTTCTTACCCATGTCAGTTTCTAATCAAAGTGTGAAAAAATGTTTAGTAAAAATTCACAGAAAATTAAACATAGTTTCTACAAATGCCTCAAAAAGTTATACTTCACGTGTGAAATGCTGCATTAACTACACGCACACACACCAAAAGATGACCACATGCTAAATATCAAACATTATCATCTTGTTGAGGTGTTGAAGCAAATAAAAGCATACTTATGTCACCTGTCATCTTGCTTATGCTCTTTTAGGCTATTTGACAAATTATTTTTTGAGTGTCACCATGCAAGTCCAAATGAAAAACGATTATGGTTCCAAGATTAGGAATTTGGACTAAAAAAACACAAGATGGACACTCATTAACAATTGTCATGTAGAAAAATACTTGTACTAAACAACATTTAAAAAAAGAGTAATAGAACACAATGAGACTGAAACTTATGATAACCAAATGAGTAACATCACAATTTCAGAATTTCAGAAGAAGGTAGCAAAGCAATATTGTTAAGCGAAAGCAATAAAGAGGAGGCCGTGGTTTGACACGGTTCCCTTAAAACAGATTCGATGTCTGTTTTCAGGGTAGAGCAGAATACTCACCAAAACCTGCCTGAAAATATTGTTTTTGTTTTGGTGTCTTGCCTTTGAACCAATGTTGGAATTTATACACCTTTTAGTAACATGTGGTGTACTACTGTACTAGTAGCAATCAAGACCATTAGTGGTTACTGGATACCAATTAACTTTGATGTTACGATATGTTTATAGTAAGAGTTCATTCAACTCTGCTGGTTTAATTTTATGATTTCATACAAGAATATAGAGAGGAAGCTATTGTGTAAAACTTTTTATGGTGGTCTTTCCTTTGAACCGGTGATAAAATTTGAACATCATCTAGTAGAGTTTTTGGGTCACTATAGTACTTTCAAAGAATATTTAACAAAATATGTGTTTTAAAAGTATTTAAATTAATACCTAATTATTTTCTTTTCTTTTCTAATTCAAAAATCTCATGAAATCTCTAGGCTTTTAGCCGACCATTGTTTTCAAGTAGGGGTGTCATCTTGGAATCGGACCGAACCGAATTAGAATCGAAAATAAGAAAATGTGGAACCAAAAACCGTTCTAAGTTTTTCGGTTCGATTTGATCTAAATTTTTCGGTAATTCCCAACGAGAACCATAGTGTTTAAATAATTCATTTTTTCATTGTCGATCATTCATAAGGATATGCTATATCAATACAAACACAAAAAAAAAGTTCTCCACAATGTAAATCGTTCCAATAACCCGTTTGTTCAAAATAACATAGACAAAAACACAAAATGTCTAAATATAAATTTATAAGGGTTTTGGTAGTATAATAGGCGATGTCTTTCTGAAATGTACCGTTTTGATGCACGTGAACTAATTTCCGTTCCATTTTTGTTGTCTACTTTTATGTTTTGTACCATTTTGCACGGCTAAACTTGTTTTACCTAAACCATAATCACTATTTGCATGTGCGCACGCCATGATTTCCACTAACAAAATAAGTTAAATAATAGGGTTTTGGCGCTAAATAGCTACGCATTTTTCAAATGTACCGTTTTGAGTGCGTGTATAGGTTTTGTCCGTTTTCTACATTTTCGATCGTTTTATCGTTTTCTTCCGTTTTCTTATGTTTTACCGTTTTATCGTTTTGTTCGTTTTATCGTTTCGTCCATTTTATACATTTTCTTACGATTTCAAACGTTTTACCCATTTATACATTTTCTTATGTTATTACCGTTTTATACATTTTAAATGCATTTTTTACGTTTTTATCATTTTTTTTCGTTTTCGTCTGTTTCTTTACGTTTTTATGTTTCGTTCTTTTTACGTTTTCGTCCATTTTTACGTGATAAATCATTTTTTGTTCTTGTGTCTTTTTATGTTTTCATCCGCTTTTACGTAAAAAGCAGGCGAAATTGAAAAAGGGACAAAAGCGTAAAGATCTGGACAGCGTAAAATAATAGGCAGCGTAAAGAAACCGATGAAAACTTAAAAAAACCGGTGAAAACAAAAAACGGGGATGGCGTAAAAACATACGAAATGAAAAAGCGGAAAACGTAAAAACAGCGTAAGCGAAAAAATGATGAAAGCGTGAAGCGGGCAAAGCGTTAAAAAGGCGAAAACTAAAAGCGGACGACGTAAAAGCGAGACAGCGTAAACTAATTTCGAAAAAGTTAAAAAATGGATGAAGCGTAAAAGCGGCGGCGTAAAAGCGGATGAAAGCGTAAAAAAGCGGACCAAAGCGTAAAAAGCGGACGAAAACATAAAAAGCGGATGAACACTTAAAAAGCAGATGAAAGCGACCGGGGACGATGAGATGCAATTTGGGACAAACAAGAAGGACGATCTATGTAATTTACTCAAAAATATGCCACATAGGCATTTTGCGGTTTATCATTCTCGGCCGGTTCTTGTATGCGTTGCGTGCAAAATGGAACAAAGCATAAAAGTACGCAACATAAAATGGAGCGGAAATTAGTTCACGTCCAAAGCGGTATATTTAAGTAAAGTCTGCGGCGATTATGCGGTAAAACCCAATTTATAATTATTCAAAGTATCAAGAACACACATTCGTGTTCTAAACCTCAAAAAATGCTTAATGCTCCATCACTTGTTTCCTTTAAACTTTGTACCACTTCTTCCGTGTCTTTAACAACGCCGTCATCATTCAAAAGATTTTCAATTTTATCACATTTATTTCCATTCTCTACCTTCTTATCCAATCTTTTGGTGCAAGCAATGACTTGTGAGTTGACTTGTGATGAAGTTCTACAAGAGTCCAAAGCGTGTCTACCTTACTTTCATGTTAGATGAATGATGATGATGATGATATTTGAATCTTTGAATGATATTAATAATCGTAAAACACTAAAATTGATAGCTTGGTGTTATTTGGAATGGATTAAAGGTAAGTGTTTTTAGGTTTTAGATTTATGAGTAAATTCAAAATACATCCCTGTGGTTTCCTTGTTTCGCACCATACATCCCTCTCGCAAAAGTTTCAATGAGATACATCACTCCGTTAGTAAAGTTAACATATATACATCCTCGGTTAAAATAAGGACTAACGGTGCAAATTATTTCTCCGTTATCTCTAACGAGATTTAAAATATTTACACCGTTAGTCCTCCGGGTTAACGGTATTTGCACCGTTAGTCATTTTAATGTTTTCGTCCGTTTTGACCATTTTTTACGTTTTCGTCCGTTTCTTGGTTTTTACGTTTCTTGGTTTTTACGTTTTCGTCCGTTTTTATGTTTTCGTCCATTTATTCACGTTTTGCTCTCTTTTTACGTTTCGTCCGTTTTAATGTTTTCGTCCGTTTTTCGTTTTCGTCCGTTTTTTTATGTTTTCTTCTTTTTTTTTTACGTTTTCGCTAGTTTTTTTTTACAATTTCCTCTACTTTTCTACATTTTTGTCCGTTTTTTTAACGTTTTCATCCGTTTCTTTACGTTTTTGCCTGTTTTTTACGTTTTCGTCCGTTTTTTACGTTTTTCATTCGTTTTTTCCCGTTTTCTTCTGTTTTTTTACGTTTCGCTGTTTTTCGTTTTCGTCCATTTTTACATTTCGTCTATCTTTTCGTTTTAAATCTGTTTTTATGCTTCGTATGTTTTTACATTTCGTATGTTTTTCACCTTTTATCTATTTTATTACACTTTTATTCGTTTTCCTCGATTATTCGCGTTTTCATCCACTTTTCTTACGTTTTATCCGTTTTATCCATTTCATACATATAATATGTATGAAAGCGAAACATAAAAAGCGGACGGCGTAAAAACGAGACGAAAATATAAAAATGGACGAAACGTAAAAGCGGAGAATACGTAAAAACAAAAGAAAACGTAAAAAATGACAACGTAAAAAGCGGTTAAAACGTAAAAACGGAAAACGTAAAAATGGCAAAACGTTAATAAGCGGTCGGCGTAAAAAGGGGAAACGAAAAAATTACAAAGCGTATAAAAGTTGACGAAAATGTAAAAGCGAGCGTAAAAAAGGCGGCGTAAAATACGAATGAAAGCGTAAAACCAAGAAAACGTTAAAAGGGCAAAAGCGTAAATAAGCGGACGGCGTAAAAGCGGAAGAAAGCGTATATAACGGACAAAAGCGAAGAAAGCGTAAAAAGCGGACGAAAAAGTAAAAAAGGGACGAAAACATAAAAGCGGACAAAAGCGTAAAAAGCGGACGAAAACATTAAAAGGACTAACGGCGCAAATACGTTAACCCGAGAGGACCAGCGATTGTAAATATATTATATCTCGTTAGGAGATAGCGGAGAAATAATTTGCACCGTTAGTCCTTATTTTAAGCGAGGGATGTATATAGGTTAACTTTACTAACGGGTGATGTATCTGTTGAAACTTTGCGAGAGAGATGTATGGTGCGAAGCAGAAACCGAGGATGTATTTTAGAGTTTACTCTAGATTTATTTTTACAACTTATTACTAGGCTATGGTATTTTCTTTTTCTATTTTCTTAAAAGGCTACATATACACAATATCCCAACACAAATCTTATAACATATTAAATTTTCAAAGAGTTGGTTCTTTCGGAAAATCTTGGCTGACAGTTCCAACCCGAACCGTCCTCATAATCGAAAATTTGGAATTTTAAGAACCAAAAGTTAAACCATAATTATATACGGTTCGGTTCCAATACAGTACCACTATGGTTCCTCAATTTTTGATTCCTGGTTTTTACACCCTATTTTCAACTCTCCTTTATCTTTAATTCAACATAACTTTGTTTATCAAATAAAAGGAATAGTAAACTACTAGTACGCGTGGTGAGCCTCAACTCTACACGTTGTTTCTCCGGCGAAGGAGCGATATTCATCGGTGATGTACGAGACAAACATGTGTCCGTAATCTCGCGGCCATTATCCGGATACTCAACGATTGAAAAAAAGCGATGAATTAATCAAAGGTCATTCGGTGCTTATTAATTGAATAATAAAAAATATATAATTAACAATTTATTACGCTCAAGGTTGACCAAGCGTTGTCGTAGGCGCTCATCTTGTTGCTCGAACAAGGGCGTGTCGAGCTTTAACCAACCGATCCCATCTCTTTTAATGGAGTCATACTCATCTAACCCACGCGATCTGCTTTCATAAACCTCATCAAATTTTGCTCTATATGCCATCGACGGAGTAATTTGCGGTAGGGAATTTCGCTCTACATGCCCTAACCAACGCTAAATCTCGTCGGTGACAATAACACGTGGGTAGTATCTTTCGCCTATCACCTCTTTTATGCGTTGCAATACCCATTCAAAATTATGCCCTTTTCACCGTGTATAAAGTCATACGCCATTGAAAATGTTTTATTCGTTGGAGTTACTCCAACAATTTCCAACAATGGCAATTTAAAGCGTGGTATTGTACGTAGAGTCCATCAACATGATTTCGAGGAACGACGCCATAGAGCATTGAGTGGGGTGAACAAAAATAGCTCCTCAAGCTCATTATGGTCATTCACCCTGCATATATGCATAACGAATCCGTCGGATCGCGTAAAGGACTTGAATTTGAGTTCTATCACCTACTCGGCTCTCCGGAACTTATCAAGTGCGTTATAAATAGTTCTAACGCTAGACACGTTATCGGATTACGTCCCTTTATTGTCGAAAGTATATTACGTGGTGATACGCTATACTCGACAATTCTTTGACCAAACTCAACTCATCATCTTTTAATCGCATTGCATATGGCATACCATGCAACGACTCTAGCAACTCATGATTATGGCTATCACACTTCACCCTCAAAATCCAATTATATTGTGTTGGTCTATATTTCGCAACTAATCGAATGGACAATTGCTTTTTTGTTTTGGTTTTCCGTTTCCCACTACCGTGATATTCATAAATCCCGCTCTTTGTACACATATAATTAATTTCCATCATCGACCATTTTACGATTTGGTTCTCTTTTAACAATGACAAAACCGAGCCCCGAGGCTATATTTTGCACCAGTCGGCTTATTTCTTCGTGAGAACGGAAAGCCCGAAAATACATAACAAATTTTATAACACACTTTTTTAACTAATACTTTTTAATACTTTTATAACGGAAAGCCCCGAGGCTATATTTACCACTTGTCCGATAAATGGGCAATCCTCGATACTTGCTCGTGAAAACGGAAAGCTCGAAAATAAAAACACAACATTTAAAACTAATACACAATTTTATAAATAATTTTTATAAATAATTTTTTAACAAAGTTTTATTAAAACTTTTAAACTAATACTTTTATAAATAATATACTTTTATAAAAACTTTTAGTAATATACTTTTATAAAAACTTTTATTAATAAAAACTTTTATAAAAACTTTTATAAAAACTTTTATTTATATATGTGTGTGGTTATGAAAGTGTGTACGTGTACGCGTGTACGCGTTTTCTTTCTCTGTCTTGAGTTGATATGTTGCCTTCTCTCTCTCTCACCCCTCATTCATTCAACCTTTCTCTCTCACTATCTCTATCTCTCTAAACTTTTTAGATTTAGATCTAAAAACATATAAGATCGTGGTGTTTTTGGTTATGTTGTGGTGATACTGCTACTGTGGTTCTTTGATGGTGAGTTTGTGATGTTGAGTTTGTGATGTTTGGGTAAATCTGGGTACTTTGATGGTGAGTTTTTGATGTTCCTATCATTTATGGGTAGATTGTGGGTTTAATTTCATGGATTTGTAAAAAAAATAAGAAACGCCTATTTTTTTTTTTTTAGGGTTTGGTAAATCTGGGTACTTTGATGGTGATTTTGTGATGTTCCTATCATTTATGGGTAGATTGTGGGTTTAATTTCATGGATTTGTAAAAAAAATAAGAAACGCCTATTTTTTTTTGGGTTTGTAAATCGGGTACTCGATGGTGATTTTGTGATGTTCCTATCATTTATGGGTAGATTGTGGGTTTAATTTCATGGGTAGATTGCGGGTTTAATTTCATGATTATGTGTTGTTATGTGAAACCGCATGAGTTGTGTGGTGCAAACGGGTAGGTTAACACCTTGATCCGCCACCATTGAGTGGTATGAATACCGCTCGCCTACCCCATCCACGACGCTCGTGTGGTTTCTTTGGGAAGCCGCTTATGTGCTTATGTGGCTATGACATAGGTATGACACAAATAGTACTCATGTGCTTATTGAACCGCACGAGTTTTGTGGGTGCAAAAGGGTAGGTTAACACCTTGATCCGCCACCATTGAGTGGTATGAATACCGCCGGCCTACCTCGATCCACGTGCTCATGTGTGGTTTCTTGGCAAACCGCATGAAATACCACTCGGCCCGAGAACGAGCCAAAGAAAACATAAAATTTCGATTAACGATGTCATTATAAAGTAACTTCCATTGACTTCAGCAATACAAAGTTACGAACGTAAGATACATCCGTGTGAACTTTAAGATTTTGTTTTCATATTGTTCACTAGTTACTAATTCTACTCGAGATCCAACTGAACGAAGATAGCTTAATGTCATTGAAGATCAGCTCCTTTGAGGGACGTTTCGAAGAAAATGTCATATCATTCTCCATAAAAACCAAAGTGTTGTTTGGACGACAACATCGAAATGTACCAATTGATGAGATGGCAGGTTTACTCGCTCTGACAGGTTGATGGTTTCATGCATGGAGATTTGAGCTTGGAATGTACTTAATGTTCCACCACTTGAAGACTTTGAGCCAAGTTTCTTTAGCAACAATACATGAGATAAAAGGTGGTGCTCTTCTGTCTCGATATCATCATCACAAACTGGACCATGGGTGGAGTTTAAGTCGATGTCTCTTCCGTCAAGGTTGGATCTTGTTGGCAGTCTTATGATATTAGTTTTTAACACGCCAGAATCATGTCGTACATCATAGCCGTCGCTGATGAAAGAGTCAGCTATTACCAGGATGAGCGAGATGAGGATGTACGATGACTGCTAAAGGGCTGTCATGGGCTTTATGATTTTCATGATGAAAAGAAAATAATCAAATATTATGTTAAATATTTGTAAAAGTACATACTTTTAAATAACTTTTTAACTTACGATGGTTACTTAAGAAACTCCATTCGAATAACATGTGGTGCATGTACTGGTAGCAATCAAGAGTAATCAAAGGGGGCATGTGGTGTAATGGTAGCAATCAAGAGTAATCAAAGGGGTTGGTTAGCAATCAAAACTGTACATTACCAGTTAATTTTGATGTTATAAAATTTTGTTAGACATAATGGTTTTAAAGAGCACAAGTAATTCAAATCTGCCAATATGATTCCAAACAAGACTTTTGAAGAAAGTTCTAAATTTTCTTAATTTTAATTTCCTTAATCCGAAATCGTCTTGTGCTGAGATATCAAGTATTTCACCTCAATATCTAACCGCTAAAACGGTACAACAGTAAATGATATAGCAATTATCATGCTGCAAAAGTGTGCATATAGTCAGAGCTACCAAAAATGCTAGTTAATCGACAAGACAAAAGATCAAGCTTTCCAGTGTCAAAAAATATTCAATAAAAGCTCAAATCAAATGTGTCACACAATAAATGGTTTACCTTTAGTTCGATGTTAAGATTCATTCATCACCCTAAATAAAATTTCAAGAAATGCTCACATGAGCATTCAATGAGACGATTATGATACAATAATAAGTTGCAGTTTATACAAAAGCTAAGATTCAATTCCTAGGAGACACAAGCTACAATTGCAAATAAATAAATAATAAAGAAATCATGTTAAAATTAAAAATAAATAAAATTAAATTAAATAAAATTAAAAAAAAAAACACCCTATACTTGGCCAAGTTGGAAGAGTGTAACACAGTGGTAATCCAAAACAGAACTTCTGTCAGTAGGTGTATGCTAGAGTTTCTACCTCGGTTGGTCGCCATAATGTCTTTTCGGCACACAAAAACCCTTCTTTTTCCTTGTGGTAACTCAAACGGACATTCCATTGCATAGACCTTACCATGTTCGCGATTTCAGCAATGGTGTCAACATTATCATGCACGATTAGTTTTCCTTCTGGTCTTAAGATTCTGTCCACTTCTGCAATCACTGATTCTAACTTGCACCTGTAATGGAATGTTTAACACTTTTCATTATAGGGGTGTTTGGTTGATATTTTAAATATGAGGATACAAGGCAAAAACTATGCAATAGATTAAAAGAGATGAATTTACCTTTTCCTAGCTTTTGAGAAAAGATGATCGGCATGAAGAAGATCATATGTTCGCGGGTAAGTGCTGAATGATTCACACCAATTATGATATATCCCAAAAAGACCACGTTCATATATAACTGGAAGCGTATCTGGAGAATCAAGTGGGACCACATTCATCACCCATACGTTCAGATCTCTTAATGCAGCAGCAAATCTAAAATCATTTTGACCACAATAACAACATAAGAACCCAAGACCATGCATCTAATCTTTTATAGTACTTTTCTTATTTAGGATTATTTGTTTGACTTTGACTTACCCTCCATAAATGGATCTCATATCCATAACATTTCTGATAGAAGACCAATCAATTCCTAAACCCTTCAAGTATGAATTGGTGACGACGTTTTTCCAGTGCTTATAGTCATCAGTGAAGTCCTCTGGTGCAGGTTTTCCATACACTCCAGTCTCGGTGCTCTTTAACCAGTATGGTGGTGATTCCAACCTTTCAGGCCACATATTTGGCCAGTTTGAACCACGAACTGAAGAATCGACCGGGATTTTGTGCATGCATGCTTGAAGTTCTACATTCCTGTAGTATTAAAATTTATGTCAAATACTTTAACAAAAGAAACTTTTATCTGAGTATTTAACTTGAAACATCCCAAAGATGGACACAATGCAGTCCTTATTGGACCTCCCAAAATATTATGTAGTTCATTGTTTATAGGAAAAATGGGTAATCTTTATCTGTTTCCTGTTTATCTTTAAGGACAACTTTTCTTTTCTCTAACCACAACTTATTCTGATCTGATGTTCGAAACATCTTGAGCAGGTCAGACGGGCCAAAAGTCATTCAAAGATTATTCAAAATGCATAAAGCCTTGTAACTCGTTTATTTAAAATTATATCATCCTTATAACAATACTTTTCTTTAATTATATTTTAAGAAAAATAATTCTGTATAAATTGAAGGAAAAAAACAGAAAAAAGAGTTTTTAAGGGCATATGACCCATTCTAAACCATTACCTGTTACCCAACCCGCCCTTTTTTCAGACACATCTGAACAAGTGTCAACTGAGTCTAAAAGCCTTACCATATAGCATCTGGATCATCATTGTTTTCACATAGAGGCGGATCATTTTCTTGTCTATTCTCATAGCATTCATTGGAAGTTGGCTTTCTGTATATTGCTGCACCGACTTGGTTCAATCTATCTTTATAAATCACCACCCGCTCCCAGCACATGGCCTTTGTCAATTTAGACATAGCTGCCACAAAATTTCATACATGAGATGGATAAAGGAAAGGAAGGAGAGGACGTTTATAACATTTGGCGTAAGCGAACTATTATTAAATATGGCAGATATAGTAAAGAATGAAATAAAATAACCGAGGGCCTGGTAATCACCATCCCGAAAGAATTTATGCATTGTACATAAAACCGTCTGTGAATACAACTTTATTTTGTAAAGTATTACAGATTTGTGTTATGTTTACTTTACATTAAGTTAGAGGCAAGCGTGACATTTGTAAACAATTTTTGCATAAGCAAAATTTTTCATTTTAGGCCTGTATTCTTTTTGAATGATTGGGAGGATATATGACATATAATTGAGTAGTGGAGGAAAAACTGACTGGTCAGGCGCGAGGGAATGGATCAAAGTGGGTTGGGTCAAAGCGGTTAGTCTTATGTGCAGGTCGAAATGGGGTGAGTTGAGCATCCAGCCAATTTTGTGGTACATCTTTTATAATCCCTTCATTATTAAAGTATCAGATATTCTTCAGTATATGAAAACATTTTAGAACATTGCAGGAGTTAGAAACACGATAGCGATGTTTGACTGGTTCAATCAATTTGAGCCATTTCCTTTTCTAGCTAATGATATACCTTAGATCAACTTGACCCTTGTTTCCCTACAGACGATTTCAGATTGCCACCTTCGAAATGGATTAATGCAGAAGGGTCTGGTTAGTGTACTCGTTTCTTTATTTTTTTTCCTAGAACAGGTGCGCAAGTGGGACCATCTAATACCGAGGTTTCCATGACACACATACTAAATATAATGACACAATAATAGACCCTAACAGGAAATAAATTGGGATTTAACTATGGAGCGTATACCTTCCCATATTTGCAAATCTTCCTTCTCTTTTTGGTAAACAGGAGTAGCAGACCAAACAAAATAGCCACCAGGTCGTAAAAGGCGGTTGAGCTCTAACAGAAGTTTTCCTCCTGAAAGACATATTTGCTTCTTTACATTAAATTATGCTCATCATAAAATTGTTGTTAAGTTCAACAAAAGTAGAAAAAACAAAGAGAAAGAAAAATTCGAAAGGAAAATAGTGTTGGGAAGTATCACCTTCAATGTGCCACGGGACTCTACAACGTGCACAATGAATGGCATCAAAAATCTTACTAGGGAAAGGCAATCTTTGGGTACCCATGACAGCTGAAAT
This sequence comes from Chrysanthemum lavandulifolium, assembly GCA_022545495.1. Lineage (NCBI taxonomy): Eukaryota > Viridiplantae > Streptophyta > Magnoliopsida > Asterales > Asteraceae > Chrysanthemum > Chrysanthemum lavandulifolium. The sequence goes on along the minus strand of CM040242.1, from coordinate 98,905,104 downwards.
GGCAGGAATACCCTCTCGAGTGCAAATTGCACTTGAGCTTCATGCTCGTCTTTTGGAGCAAGCGACATTGCAATTACATCACGATCAAAAGGTATCCTCCAAAGCTTGCCACCCCACATCCAACATCCAATATTACACGGGTCCTTTTGCCCCATTCAATATCATGAAATGACTACAAATGTATAACTATTAATAAACCTTAATTTGACAGAAAATAGTTACAGCAAAAGCATAGAGGCAGGTAATGGGTCAAACGGGTCCAGCCAAGTTGGGTTGGCCAGAACCTTTTTTCATAGGCGTAATATTTCTTTTTATAATAATTTAGTGCTAAAAAGTTATTATACGTAATGGTTGAAGTTGACTTATATAGCGAATTATATACTAGTGCATAGCACGGAGGCTTACTTTTTGGATATGATCTATATAGTGAAGAGCACCATTCTTGAACTGAGTACCACCTCCAGGAAAAGTAAGATACTCTCCGGTGACTTTGACCCAGTTTTGATGCCCTTTGACTTCAGCCAGCTTGGTGCGGGGAATGTTATTGAACCATATCTGAAAAGATATAACCGCCAGAGTCAGAAAATCTCTCCTGAAGGCACCCATTGGTTTTTAATTTATGATTTAATGAAAATGATACGATAAACTGTATAAAAAGCACTCCACCAACTTTCGACCAATAACTAGAAGTAGCCAACTTTGTTTTCATCCATAAATGTTAAAACCCTCTATCTATATACAACTTAAGTGATGGTAATTTTAACCATGACCAATAGAAACCGGTAAGTGAGTGCTTAGTGAAAGATAAGTAAACGTTTTCCGAGGAAATACTATATCATTGGCCACATCAGTATGTTAACTTGTTAATGTGTGTGTTTTGCTTTTGTGAGCACCAAGTGATAGGTGATTTACCTAGATAAAATACGTGCCCGGTTGTGCTTCACCATCATCTTGATCCATAGCATAACTACTATCACTAAACCCCACCAACTCCTTGGTTTTCTCTTGGTTATATCGCACTCCAAAATTCAAACTACCTTAGATATACCGTAGTATTTGTTTCACAGCCGCCATATGTGATTCTTTTGGTTCTTGCATGTAACGACTAACCAAACCAACCGAATAAGATAAATCAGGTCGTTTGTGTAGTAAATACCTTAGACAGCCAACTCGTCGTCTATACAAAGTTGCATCAACTGGTTTTCCTTCTTTATCCAAGCTTAACTTCATTCCAGGTTCTAATGGACATTGAGTAGGATTCGCTTCATGCATTCCAGCATCTTTTAAGATCTTCTTTGCATAGCCCGCTTGACTTATTGAGATACTCGAATCCTCTTGCTTTACTTCAATGCCGAGATAATAGCTCAATTTTCCCAAATCACTCATATCGAACCTTTCTTGCATTTGTCTCTTAAATTCACCAATTTCGCTAAGCTTCGAACCGGTTACTAAAAGATCATCTACATAGACCGCAATAATCAAGATTGACTTGTTTGTCTTCTTCACATATACCGCTTGTTCGTGTTGACATCGTTTGAACGATATTTGCTTGAGTTCTCTATCAAGTTTTGTATTCCACGCCTCGGGGCTTGCTTAAGTCCATCTGACGCCTTTTTCAACTTGTAGACTTTCCTTTCTTCTCCTTTCTTCACGAACCCCTCGGTTGTGTAACAAACACTTGCTCTTTTAGTTCTCCATGTAAAAAGTCGACTTTACATCCGATGATGTAGCTCCCATTCTTCTTTGCACCCAATGAGATCAATAAACGTATCGTTTCAATCCGTGCTACGGGCGCAAATACCTCGTCATAGTCAATTCCTTCCTTTTGAGCATAACCCTTTACTACTAAACGAGCTTTAAACTTATTAATTGAACCATCCGGATTTCTCTTAATTTTGTACACCCACTTTAGCCCAATGGGATTAACATTAACCGGAGCTTCAACTAATTCCCATGAATCATTCTTCTCGATAGACTCAACCTCTTGCTTCATAGCAAACTTCCACTTGCTTGAAACTTTTGCTTCTTGGTACGTTCTTGGTTCATCATCTTCAATCAAAAGTAGATTTTGATCTTCATTAGCAATCGAGGTTCTTGAACTAGACCCCATAATAAAGTCATTAAATCTAGTTGGCTTAGTTGAAACCCTCAAGAACGCCTCATAATTGGTCGAGTTTCATCACGAGATTAGGGTCATTACCGCCTCGATTTGAACTTCTTGTTCGGTATTGACCGGTTGATTTTCATCAACATCATGATGATTTTCAGCCTCTTGATCTTCTGCCTCAACTTCATCGGTCACACCTTGGTTAACAAATCCACAACCCGTATCAATAGAACCGTGCCATTCTATGACAAACATACAGGTTTAGCTCGTGTGATTCGCTTCAAAGAACATACTTCCAGCCAAGTTCCTCATTAAACTCGCATCACGACATACCACTATCTTCTTTAGTTTTGGATTGAGCGATTGAAAACCTTTTGTACGTGGCTCGTTTCCGATGTAAATGAGTCGTGTTGACTGTCGTCTAACTTATGTAAATATGGCCTTGTTCCCGTTGCATAAGCCACACATCCAAATACCCGAAACCCTCCAAGTTAGGCTTTTTCCTTTGAAAGCCTCGTATGGAGTTTGATTAACTAGAGCTCGAGTTGAAACTCTATTAATCAAGAATGTGGCGTGTCTAACTCCTTCACCCACATGTAGTTTGGTACGTCTCGTGCTTTCAAGATGCTTCTAGTCATTCCCATAAGAGTACGGTTCGCCTTTCCACGACTCCATTTTGTTGCGGTGTGTAGGAGCGGTTAGATGTCTTGTTATACCCTCGTTTTCACAAAAGTTGGTAAATTATTTTGAAGTGAACTCACCTCCTCTATCGGTCCTTGGGTTATAATCTTCCTTCTCGACTTCTTCTCAACTAAAGCTTTGAACTTTTGAAGTATTCAAATGCCTCTCCTTTTTCCTTCAAGGTAAAAGTCCACATAAACCGTGAGAAGTCATCAATAAGAACAAATATGTACTGTTTAGGTGCTATGGATGGTGGAGAAATTGGTCCACATAGGTCGGCATGTATAAGTTGAAGAGAATGTGTTGCCTTAAATTTATTTGCTTTAGGAAACGACTTCTTGGTTTGTTTTCCTACCAAACAAGATTCACACAACTTGTTCTCTTGATGAATTATTGGCAACTTTTCAACCATGCCCTTCCTTGCCATTAATTCCATTGTCTCGAAATTAATGTGACCCATCCTAGCATGCCATAACCAAGCATCATCTTCCATCTTTGCTTTGAGACACACCGGACTTCCAACTTGGAGCTTTATTTTGTAAAGTCTATTACTTGTTCTAGGAACCTTCATCAGAAGCTTGCCATATGAGTCACGCATTGTAAGAAGATTACCTTTCATACGAATGTCACATCCGCCTTGGTAGCTTGCCCAAGACTAATTATGTTGCTTTTAGCTCGGGTAGGTAATAGACTCCGGTGATCAATCGTTGCTCACTGTTTTCCTTCAATGATTATCGAACCCTTCCCTTTTATCTCGATGTAGGAGTTATCACCAAACTTCACTCTGCGGATATATTCTCATTCAATTCGAAAAATATTCTCGGATCCCCGTCATGTGATTGCTTGCTCCATTATCCAAATACCAAGTGTCCTCCTCGTTTGGCTTAGTATTCAATTGGTTTGGGATAATCTTTTCTTCATTCAAGAATACTACTTCTTGAACGCTCTTCATCATAAAAAGTGTCGGGTCATCATCATCCTCCTTTTTCAGAAGGTTTGATTCATGCTTTTGCTTCTGTTCACTTCGTTCAGGGCAGTTAGAAGCAAAGTGATCATATTCGTCACATCTGAAACATTGAATCTTTGAAAGATCTCGACTTTTGTTCTTCTTTTGATCCGTATTGCTCCCGGAGTTGTTTTGGTTTCCACGGTTGTGGTTATTAGCTTGACCACTACCACGAGATTTGTTTTGAGAAGAAAAGTTTTGACCTTTACTGTTGCCACCGTGAGGAATTCCTTCCTCGACCTTTCTTATCATATCTTTCACCCTTCCAACATCAACTTGCCTTGATCTTGAAGTGGTGTCAACACCCTTCATTCTTCCTTCAAAAGCTTTAACCTTCCAATTGCTTCTTGAAAGACATAGTATTCAAGTCAAGAATTGTTCTATTGAGGCAACAATTGCAACATACCTATCCGAACGGATGCAAGCGACTTCTTAACGAGTTTCTTGTCTTCATAAACTGCTCCCAAGTCGTTTACTTGAGCCATAATTTTGCCCACCCTAGCCGCGAAGTCATCGATCGATTCGTTGACCTTCATCTTTAAGGCTTCAAATTCCGTCTCAAGGTTTGCAACCTTGCGTCTCGAACCCGATCATGGGCTATGGATTACCTCAAAGTGACTATTTTTGTAAGTTTGAAGGTCTACGAAAAACCCATTCCTAGCTTTATGATGCACCATCTATCTTATCAAAGCCTAGAAGAAATAACCAAAGTAGTTCGAGTGTTTGACTTTTAAGGTCAAGATAAGTAAATATAAACTCCATCAAAGTCAAGAATTATTTTAAGGTCAAACTTTTTCCATAAAATATCGTAAGTCAAAATGCACATGTAAGACATTACCTGGTCACGACTTCTAGGCCACCTGATTGGGATCTTGTACCCTCTAGGAAGAGCGACAAGACATGTGGGGGATTCAGCGGGACAATGTCTCTCCCTATGTTCATAATGTAGTGTATTATGAATCTTTCTTATTGCACCAGTGTTATCAAGGCACGGGATAAAGTCCGGGCCTGTGCTCACATTACAAATCTTCCACTTGTAAACATTTTCTTGCTTTTGTGATTCTTTCTCACTCGCTGACTCAGCTGCTTGTGTTGAAAATGCACCATTATCTGAATGAGTTTCCTTTAAGATTTCAGACTGATCACCAGCTGGAAATGCTTCAGTGTTTATATTATCTTCCAGTTTCTTATCCTCTTTATCAACTGGCTCTGTTTCATTAGTATCAGATCCACTATTTTCATTCACTAACATTGACTTTAACTTTGACTTCTCAGTTTCATTTGAACCAAAATTGTCTCCCTTGTTGGTTTGAGGAACTATTGTGTTAGTGTCCTCATTTGTTGATGCGGGTTCTTCACTGCTATCATTTCCATCAGCTTTACTAGTCTTTTCATCTTGAGCCTTTTTTTGATTAACAGCATCATTCATTGCATCTTCTGGTAAGTCACCAGAATTGTCTCGAAACTGGGAAGACAGGTTGTTTGACACAATTGCATCTTCTGTTTTGTAAACCTGAACAGGAATATTTGGATTCTGACCCGTGACGGATGATGGCATAAACATCCATACACCGACTAAACAAACACCAATCAGAACCACAACAGTTACAGTTGAAAATGCGGATTTCTTCCCATCCATCCGGGATCCCTGACGCATGTTGATTTCTAATTTAAGTGTGAAAAATGTTTAGAGAAATTTTACAGTAACTTAAACATAATATCTTGAAATGCCTCAAAAAGTTGAACAATGTATACTTGATGTGTGAAATGTTGCATTAACCACACACATTCACCAAAAAGATGACCACATGCCAAATATCAAACATTATCATCTACTTATGTCACCTGTCACTTTTAGATGCAAGTCCAAACCAAAAAACGATTATGGGTCCTAGTTGGTTGATGTAAACAAGAACAAAAACGGGACCAGGAATGTAGACATAAGCAAATGATATGATACAAAAACTCCTCCATCATGTCATTATCTTCCAAAAACCTATCAAAACCATAACAATTTTGATATTGGTTACTTCTCTTGTACCACTTGTACAAAATTACAATCCTAATATTAACCAAAACAGATTGGATACAAAAAAATTCCTGTGTGTTATGTTGTCAAGCAAAAGAACTGGTTCAAAAGGAAAAGAACGAAAACTCAAAAAAATATCAATGATTTGTTCAAAATTGGACCGAGCTCAAAAGGAAATAATAATAATAAAGTCTAAAAGGAAATAGCAAAGGGGGCTTCTATTAAGGGATGGTCCGGTGAGGAAACACAGGCAGAAGCGCAAACACGAATGTGGAATCTTAGAGCTTCGATTGTTATTCTTATATAAGGCGATGAACAAAAATCTTAGAACAATTTCATCTGAGATTAGGCATTTTGATTAAAAAAAACACAAACTTGATTCACGTTAAAATTTATCATGTAGGAAAAAAAAACTCGTATTAAACAACTGTTAACAAATAATAATTGAACACAATGAAACTAAAACTTCTCTAATAAATAAATTTCAGAATTTTAGAAGGAGTAATTGTACCAATATTCTTAAACCAAAGCGATAAAGCAGAGGCCCATGTTTGTCACCGTTCCCTTAAAAGTACAACGGCCAAGGCAGAAATACTGCCGGATTTAACCAAAACTTGCCTGAAAGATTCGCCGTGGTCTTACCTTTGAACTAATGTTGGAATTTATACACCTTTTAGTAACATGTGGTGTAATGGTAGCAATCAAGAGCAATCAATTGTTACATGTGCTATAGTGGTAGTAATCAAGACCATCAGTTACCAATTAACTTTGATGTTATGAAATGTTTAACGTAACAGTTCATTCAAATCTGTTGTATTATGATTTCAAAGAAGAATTTAGAGAAACTTTGTTTTTATGGTGGTCTTGCCTCTGAACCAATGATAAGATTTGTACACCTTGTAACATTTGGTGCATGTGATGGTAGCAATCAAAGAGAACATGTTGTGTAATGGTAGCAATCAAGATCGTTAATTACTTAATTTTGATGTTATGACATTGTTAGATACAAGTAGTGAGAGTCCATTCAAAAAAAAGTTTGTTTGTATACACTTAATTTTGATATTTAGTTTGCAGTGCAGTCTTTTGTTTGCCTTGGTATGTCACTGGCATCAAAATGTTCTGTATTTGTTTGTATATACTTGAGAAGTAGTAATATAAAGCTCACCATTTCACCAAAAAAAAAGTTCTAAATTTTTGGTCAAAATGAGTCAACCATTTTTTTATTTGAATTTTCTTAATCCGAAATCCACTGCTACTCAATATCTAATGGCTAAGATGGTAGAACAGTAAATGATATAACCATCATATCATGTTGCAAATGTGTGTATACGGTTTGAGGCTTTGAGCTACCAGACAATGCTTGCATTTATTAATCGACAAGACAAAAGATCGAGTTATCCAGTGTCAAAAAAAGATACAATAAAAGCTCAACTTAAATGTGATAGAAGACTACTTGAGGCAGTCAATCTCCAAGAATAGAGAAAGGAACAAGAGACTTTTGAGCCAATTTTCTGATATATTACTTCATGCAAAATTACAATATAAATACTAATAGAAAGCTAAACCACTAAGCTAAACTTTAGGAACAAAACTTGACTGGAAATGTAAACGTGGGTAACTAATGCAACTGTGGAAAACCACTTCTTAACTTCTCCTAAATGCATGCATGCTACGTAGAGATCATGGAGTCATGTATCAACTGCTTAAGACTTGGTCTTCACCTTCATGCACGTATCAAAATGTGTCACTGGTTTACCTTTAGTTTGATGTTAAGATTCATCTACCACCCTAAATAAAATTTCAAGAAATGCTCACATGAGCATTCAATAGACGATCATGATACAATAATAAGTTGCACTTTATACAAAAGCTAAGATTCAATTCCTAGGAGACACAAGTTACAATTGCAAATAAATAGAAAATCTAAAGAAATCATGTTTAAAAAAAAAAAAAAAAAAAAAAAACTATACTTGGTCAAGTTGGAAGAGTTTAACACAGTGGTAATCCAAAACAGAACTTCTGTTAGTAGGTGTATGCTAGAGTTTCTACATTGGTTGGTCGCCATAATGTCTTTTCGACACACAAAAACCCTTCTTTTTCCTTGTTGTAACTCAAACGGACGTTCCATTGCATAGACCTTACCATGTTCTCGATCTCAGCAATGGTGTCAACATTATCATGCACAATTAGTTTTCCTTCTGGTCTTAAGATCCTGTCCACTTCTGCAATCACCGATTCTAACTTGCACCTGTAATGAAATGTTTAACACTCTTCATTATAGGGGTGTTTGGTTGATATTTCAAATATGAGGATACAAGACAAAAACTATGCAATAGATTAAAAGAGATGAATTTACCTTTTCCTAACTCTTGAGAAAAGATGATCAGCATGAAGAAGATCATATGTTCGCGGGTAAGTGCTGAATGATTCACACCAATTATGATATATTCCAAAAAGTCCACGCTCGTATATTATTGGAAGCGTATCTGGTGAATCAAGTGGGACCACATTCATCACCCATACGTTCAGATCTCTTAACGCAGCAGCAAATCTAAATTATTTTTTACCACAATAACATAAGAACCGGAGACCATGCATGTAATGTTCTATACTTTTCTATCATTTAGGAATATTTGTTAAGTTTGACTTACCCTCCATAAATGGATCTCATATCCATAACATTTCTGATTGAAGACCAGTCAATTCCTAAACCACTCAAGTATGAATTTGTGACCACGTTTTTCCAGTGCGTATAGTCATCAGTGAAGTCCTCCAGTGCTGGTTTTCCATACACTCCAGTATCAGTGTTCTTTAACCAGTATGGTGGTGAATCCAACCTTTCAGGCCACATTTTTGGCCAGTTTGAACCACGAACTGAAGAATTAACAGGAACTTTATGCATGCATGCTTGAAGGTTTACATTCCTGTAGCATTACAATACAATATGTCACATATGTTGAAAATAAACATGTCATCACTTTTCTGTACTCAAAGGTCAAAATAATATTCCTGTGCGTAGTAACACGAAAGGATAAATTATACAGTATTCAACTTGAATACTTCGTATTTGGAAATGTTGCCGTTATTGGCTCCTTTATGCTTAAGCACAATATTTTATGAGCAATTTCCAACTGAAAAAGTGAAACCAAAGAAAATTACCATATGGCATCTGGATCATCACTGTTTTTGCACAGAGGTGGATCGTTTTGTTGGCTGTTTTCATAGCATTCGTTAGAAGTTGGCTTTCTGTATATTGTTGCACCGACTTGATTCAATGTATCTTTATAGACCACCACTAGCTCCCAGCACATGGCCTTTGTCAATTTAGACATAGCTGCCACAAAATTTTAATTATGAGATTAGGGAGGGAGTGGACATTATAGCATGAGTATGGTTGTATTTTGTAAAATATATTAAATTTGTGTAATATAACATTTAAATATACCGGGTGCAAAAATCAATTGTTTCCAATAGATGTGATGATGGATTCCATTTGATTACTATGAACATATATGATAGAAAATGGAGTTAAAAGGGGTTGAGATCAAAATATTTAGTTCTATGTTCGGGTCATGATGGGTTGGGCTGACCCATAAACAGCTTTTGGTAATTTGTAAATGATTAATGTATTAAGTATTTCTATATAATTACAAGATGTATATCAGTAAAAAAAAATGCGATATTTGGCACACGCTATGCGACTTTTGACTCATTTAACCCCCTTCGTGTTTTAGCCAGTTTCAGAAATTTGTCCCTTTTGACCCATGGACCTTGGTCACGAAACTACAACCCAAAAGACTCTTTTCCATGTAAATGGGGTGAAATTGCCATCTCTGAAATGGAGAAATGCAGAAGGGGCATATCCCGTGTACACTTCTGTTCATCTTTATATGAATTGGTGGGCCATAGGGACCATGTTAGACTAAGCTTAGAATGGCTCGTAATTGAAGAAAACGCTTTCTAATGGCAGAAGCTATACCGTCCCATATATTAACATCTTCATCCTCATTTTGGTAAACAGGGGTAGCAGACCAAACAAAATAGCCACCAGGTCGTAAAAGACGGTTGAGCTCTAACAGAAGTTTTCCACCTGGAAACGTATTGCTTTTTTGTATCAAATCCTTCTCATCATATAATGATTTTCCAACTCACTAATAAGAAATAACTTGAGTGAAAGAGTTTTGAAGTATCACCTTCAACATGCCACGGGACTCTACAACGCGCACAATGAATGGCATCAAAAATGTTACTTGAAAAAGGCAATCTCTGGGTACCCAGGACAGCTGAAATGGCAGGAATACCCCTTTCTAACGCAAATTGCACTTGAGCTTCATGCTCATCTTTTGGAGCAAACGACATTGTAATTACATCACGCTCAAAAAGGTACCCTCCAAAACTTGCCACACCACATCCAACGTCCAATATTACACGCGTTCTTTTTCCCCATTCAATAGCAGGAAATGACTACAAAGAGGATTAGGTAATGGGTCAAAACTGGTCGGGCTAAGTTGGGTTTGTCAAAAACTTATAGGAAGTTCTTTTTGTAACAATTTAGTACATCAAATACGGTTACAAAATTATAAGATTCCAATTATAATAGCAGAATATGGGCAACTTTCAAACCATATAACTTGTTTCCTCATCAGCTGTTATATACCTGCTTGACCCTCGAGAGTTAAAACAAAAACCAAATTCTCATTTAAAAATAATGGTGGAAATCGACATATCTGGCCAAATATATAGGCATATAGTAGTGTGTAGCAAGGGTGCTTACTTTTTGGATATGATCGATATAGTGAAGAGCACCATTCTTGAACTGAGTACCACCTCCAGGAAAAGTAAGATACTCTCCAGTGACTTTGACCCAGTTTTGATGCCCTTTGACTTCAGCCAGCTTTGTGCGGGGAACGTTATTGAACCATATCTGAAAATAATAATAGGTAGCAGAATCAGAAATCTGCGTTGAGGGCACACATGTGCTTTTTTCAAGTTATTAATTCACCACTGTTTAAAAATAAGATAAAGTGTATAAAAAGGAAACCAATTTTGTTATCATATACTCCATATAATAATTTTAACCTTCACAACGAAATATCAGTTAGTCAGTGCCTAGTCAAAGACAAGTACACGTTTTCAGAGGTAATACTATGTCATTCGCCATATCAGCATGTTAACCTGTCAATGTGTATGGATTACCTCAAGATCACAATTTTTTGAAAGTTTGAAGGTTTTACGAAAGCCCATTCCTAGCTCTATGATACACCACCTATCTTATCAAAGCCTAGAAGAAACAACATCAGCAGTTTGAGTGTTCAACTTGTAAGGTCGAGAAAAATAACTATAAACTCCATCAAAGTCAAGAAGTCTTTTAAGGTCAAACTTTTTCCATAGGATATCATAAGTCAAAATGCACAAGTAAGACATTACCTGGTCGCGACTTCTAGGCCACTTGATTGGGATCTTGTACCCTTTAGGAAGAGCTACCAGACACGTGGGGGATCTCTTATGAATTTTCTTCTTTGAACAACCCCTGTGTCCATAATGTAATGTACAAAGTTTTCTTAGGGCACCTAAATTGTCAAGACACGGGATAAAATCTGGTCCTGTAGTCACATTACAAGTCTTCCATTTATACAAATTTTCTTGTTTTTGTGATTCTTTCCCACTCGCCGACTCAGCTGCTTGTGTTGAAAACGCTCCATCAGCAGTTTGAGTTTCCTTCAAATTTTCAGACTGATCCTCAGCTAGAAACGCTTTAATGTTTTTATTATCTTCTGGATTTTTATCCACTTTATCGAATGTTTCGTCTCCCGTGTTGGTTTCAGGAACCATTTTGTTAGAGTCCTCATTTATTGATACACGCTCTTCACTATTATTATTTCTATTACCATTACTGATCTTTTCATCTTGAGTGGTTTTTCGATTAACACCATCTTTAATTGCATCTTCTGGTAAGTCACCTAAATTGTCTTCAAACTGGGAAGACAGGTTCTCTGACACTGACACCTTTGCTTTCGTGTCTGTTAATATTTGGATTCTGACCAGGGATGACAGGTGCTAACATAAAAATCCATACACAAACTAAACAAACACCAATCACAACCACAACAGTTACAGTTGAGCATGATGACTTCTTCTTATCCACCCGGGAATACTTTCCCTGACCCATGCCTTAGAAAAGCCTCAAAAAGTTGAACAACGTACAGTTGACGTGCGAAATGTTGCATTAACCACAAACACACACTCCAAAAAAATTTAGCGTATATGGTTTTTTTTTTTTTTTTTTTGTGTGTCAATTTTAGACGCGATACCAAACAGAACGTTTATGGGTCCAATTTGGTTGACATAACAGGAATAAAAATGGGGACCGACACTGTAGAAATAAGGAAATGATATCAAACAAAAACTCTTCTATCATGTCATTATGTTCTAAAAACTAATCAAAACAAAAACAATTATGATATTGGTTTTTATTGTACCACTTGAATAATATGACAATACTATTTTTTAAACTGAAGCTTAAGTTAATCTGCAAGACAAAATCAAAATTTCAATCATGATACACTCAGAAATGCTTGAGCATTCGACACGATCATGATACAGTAAGAGTTATAGCTGAACACAAGGAATCATTCCTAGGAAGTGGCCATATATCATTTAAGATGCTTTCAAGATTTGTTTTCAAACTATAATAACATTTCAGTTTGTAACTCGCTTGTGCCCCAACGACTCATAAGAGTGGGATGCAAATTCAGAACTGAATACATGCATCGAACTAAGGATCCATCTCATACAATATTTCCTCTAATATAACTTGTTTCTAAAGAATTAGAATCTAGAAAGCACATAAATATAACATTATTTGCTCCAATACAATTAAATTTTATTGCTAGTTTTACAATCAAAACTCCCTCCATTTTGAAAGGAGCATTAGGAATAAAGCTTGACCAAGTTCTAAACCATTACAACAACAAAGAAAAAAAGATACACAGGTTACATTTGCAAATAAATAAATAAAACCTTAAAAAATCAAGTTGGAAAAAAAAAAAAAAAAAAAAAAAAAAAAAAAACCTATTCTTGGCCAAGTTGGAAGAAAACACAGTGATAACTGGAAATGGGATTTCTATTAGTAGGTGTAAGCTAAAGTTTCTACCTCGGTTGGTCGCCATAATGTCTTTTCGACACATAACAACCCTTCTTTTTCTTTGTTGTAACTCAAACGCACATTCCAATGCATAGACTTGACCATGTTCTCGATCTCGGTAACGATCTCAATGTTATCACGCACAATCAATTTTCCTTCTGGCCTTAAGATCCTGTCGACTTCTGCAATGACCGATTCTAACTTGCACCTGTATTATTGAAAATATAGCTTTCAGTTATGCGCTTAGAAAATTATCAATGGGTGTATGAAGGTGCGTTTTAGATTTTATTACTAAAATTTATTGATGTTGGACATAAAAATGCTTCAACTTTACTAATCCTAATTGGGGGATGTTTAGATGTGCCTTGTGAATGTGTTTTTATGATTTTGAGTAATGAGAATCACATAAAAAGAAAATCGAAACAACCGTATGTCGTGATCATATTTTAAAACTTGAGCGGGCAAAACACGATAACTATACATATAGATTGTAAGATCAAATTTAAATGAATTTACCTTTTCTTAGCTCTTGAGAAAAGATGATCAGCGTGGAGAAGATCATATGTTCGCGGATAAGTACTGAATGATTCACACCAGTTATGATATATCCCAAAAAGTCCACGTTCGTATATAATTGGAAGCGTGTCTGGTGAATCAAGTGGGACAACATTAATCACCCATACATTCAGGTCTCTCAATGCAGCAGCAAATCTAAAAACATTACAACAACAATAACAACATAAGGACCTAAAACCATTCAACATTTTATGTTTTTCATATGTTTATGAATATTGGTTTAACTTTGACTTACCCTCCATAAATTGATCTCATGTCCATAACATTTCTAACAGAAGACCAACCAATTCCTAAGCCTTTCAAGTATGACTTGGTGACGACGTTTTTCCAGTGCTTATAGTCATCAGTGAAGTCCTCCGGTGCAGGTTTTCCATACACTCCAGTCTCGGTGCTCTTTAACCAGTATGGTGGTGAGTCTAACCTTTCGGGCCACATTTTTGGCCAGTTTGAACCACGAACTGAAGAATCGACCGGAATTTTATGCATGCATGCTTGAAGTTCTACATTTCTGTAGCATTACAAATCATGTCAAATACTTTTACAGTAGAAACTTGTTATTGTGCTTTTTCAGTACTGAAATCGGTATTATCTTTAAAATGATAAGATACGGGAATAGTACATGAGTATTTAGGTTGGGAGCTTCCGGAATGGAAATGTTACACTTATTGGTAGACCGTCTAGAATGTTACATAGTTTATTTCTATGGGCCAAAAGGAGTAATCTTATCACTATCAGTTTTCCGTTTATTCTTTAAAGCTTGTTACGAATAGAGGTGGCAGTTTTTCCAATATACGTTTCCCGTTTACTTTGCCTCTATCTGTCAGATTGGTAAAGTATAATTGATTAACTATGTAGAAAGAAATAGGGAAAGACTTTTTAAGGGTCAGTGTGACGTGTAATAATTACTCGTTAGTCTGCTACCTAATCCACCCATTCTGCATAAACATCTGAGCAAATGTCAACTGAAACTAAAACACCATACCATATAGCATCTGGATCATCACTGTTTTTGCACAGAGGTGGATCATTTTGTTGTCTGTTTTCATAACATTCATTGGACATTGGCTTTCTGTATATTGCTGCACCGACTTGATTCAGTGTATCTTTGTAAACCACCACCAGCTCCCAGCACATGGCCTTTGTCAATTTCGACATAGCTGCCACAAAACGACACTTATGAGATGGATAAAGAGAGTTGCGGAGATTTCATAACATTTTAATTATAAAAGATGCCACATGAAAAAGATAATTATAACTCGCAAAATATTACAAATTTATTTTGAGAAATTTTTAACTAGATTAGGGGAAAACACGAAACTCTTTCCAGTACATCTCTACATTTAATTTCTTCACTTACAGGTGAAAATTTCGGCGGGTTAATTAAAGGGTCAAAATGGGTCAGATTCAAAACGGTCAATTTTATGTGTGGGTTGCAGACTTGCAGTAGGTCATATTCAAAACTACCCACCAACTATTTTTGGTTTACTTATGTAACTTTTAAAAAAAAAAAATTGTATAAAAATGTACTTAGTAAAAAGCTCTAGTTCATTAAAACAGTATAGTTTTTTTTTAAACAGTACAGTGTAAGCATTTGAACTTTTTTTGTTGCAACATAAGCTTTTGAACTTTATTAGGCAACTTTTTGCCGGTTCAATCCATTTGACCCCTTTCATGACATAGCTAATTTTATACTTTTGACCGATTTGAACCATTATTTAAAAAATACGACACCAACTGACTCGTCCCCATTTGAATGGGTAAAACTTGCCACTTCTGAAATACAGAAATGCAGAGGAGAATGTTCCGTACAAATCTTTCGCTATCTTTTCATTAAATTGGTGGGCCACAGGACTGCCTAAGAGAGTAGTTCCCATGACCCAACCACCAATTTCAAAAAAGCTATAATAATTAACAAAATGCCATCTAATCACGCAAGGTATACCTTCCCATATTTCCACATCTTCGGCCTCCTGTTGGTAAACCGGGGTAGCAGACCAAACAAAATAACCACCAGGTCGTAAAAGACGGTTGAGTTCTAGCAAAAGTTTTCCACCTGTAAAACGTATATTGATTCTTTACATTAAAATCTGCTCATAATGAAATCATTGTTCTTTACCAAAAGGAAAATAATAATCCAGGGAAAAGAGTGTTTGGAAGTATCACCTTCAATGTGCCACGGGACTCTACAACGTGCACAATGAATGGCATCAAAAATCTTACTAGGGAAAGGCAATCTTTGGGTACCCATGACAGCTGAAATGGCAGGAATACCCCTCTCGAGTGCAAATTGCACTTGAGCTTCATGCTCATCTTTTGGAGCAAAAGACATTGCAATAACATCACGCTCAAAAAGGTACCCTCCAAAACTTGCCACTCCACATCCAACATCTAATATCACACGGGTTCTTTTTCCCCATTCAATATCAGGAAATGACTGCAATTGTATAACCAAAAACAAAACTTTCAATTATATTTTTCCAGTGATAATCTGGAGTTCAAAATACAGCAATTTAAGAAGTTTTTTGCAATAAAACTACAATATGAGCATCTTTCAAACCATTTGACCATTAACTGCTTAAGCTATATTTTTTACATTTTACGTGTTTGACACGTTAGATATTAAAGACACCCGAAATCACCTCATTAATGAGTAACATGTAACAAAACATAAAGCATGAAAGAGTGAGAATTACCTTTTGGATGTGGTCGATATAGTGAAGAGCTCCATTCTTGAACTGAGTACCACCTCCCGGAAAAGTAAGATACTCTCCGGTTACTTTGACCCAGTTTTGATGCCCTTTAACTTCAGCCAGCTTGGTTTGGGGAACGTTATTGTACCATATCTGGAAAAAAAAAACAGTAGCATTATATGCCAAGTGTTTTAGATAGGATTAAGTGTATGACGCGTAACTAACTTTGATCCAAGTTTCATCATAAGTAACCTACTTTATCTATATCCATGAAACCTGAAACTTTCTAAACTTTCGATTTCTAAGGTCATTTTTAAGCATGACAACAGGCAAGCGTTAACTCAGTGACTAAAGGAAATAACCATGAAGTAGTTTGACTTTTGAAGTCAACTAACTAACAATAAACTCCATCATAGTTAAGAACATTTTTATATCAGTTAAACTCTTGATTAACTAACTATACCATATATCTTCAAATACAAGTATATGAGTATCCAATTTTATAAAGTCAAACTTTTCAAACGGAAGAACGGAAAGTAAAAATCCAGTAGTAAAACTTTACCTGATCTCGGCTTCTAGGCCACCGATTGGAATCTTGTAGCCTTTAGGAAGAGCAACCAGACACGTGGGCGATTCAGCTGGACAATGTCTTTCCTATGTTCATAATGTAATGTACTGCGAAGCTTTCTAAGGCGCCAATATTATCTAGGCACGGAATAAAATCTGGGCCTGTAGTCACATTACAAGTCTTCCACTTGTAAAGACTTTCTGCTTGTTTTGTGATTGTTTTCACTCGCTGACTCAGCTGCTTGCGTTGAAAACGCTCCTTGTCAGTTTCAGTCTCCTTAAAATTTCAGACTGATCACCTGCTGGGAAGGATTCGTATTTTTTCATTTCGGGTTTCCTTACCTTTTCCTCAATCTTCTCAACCACAGAATCCGATTTATCGGTTTCACTACTATCTGAACTACTATTCTCAGCATCTGATGTTGACTTCGACTTCTCAGTCTCACTTGAGCTAGATTCATCTTCCGTCCTCGTTTCAAGAACTTTTGTGTTAGCATCCTGATTATCTGAAGCGGGTTCTTCATTGTCATCATTTCCGCCAGTGTCACTACTCTTTTCATCTTGAGCAGTTTCTTGACTGACACCATCTTTCATTGCATCTTCCGGTAAATCACCAGAATTATCTTCAAACTGAGAAGACGGGTTTGCTGACACTTTTGCTATCGAGTCTGTCTTGGACTCTGGAACAGGAATGTTTGGATTCTGACCCGGTATAACAGATGATGACATAAACATCCATACACCAACTAAACACATACCAATGACAACCATAACAGTTGCAGGGGAACATGATGACTTCTTCCCGTCCAACCGAGAATGAGAATACTTTACCTGACCCATGTCTAAAATACCCGAAAAATGTTTAGTAACTTTTCACACAAAATTTATACAAAATTTCCGAAAAGCAGCTCACATTCATGAACATTCGCGAAAACATGAGGAGTATTATCTTTCCGACATGTTAAAACAAACAAATAACAAATGGGTCATTTTGTCATCTTGCTTATGTTGTTTCTAATCTATTTTGACATTGTTATTCTTCTGGGGCCTAGAGGTTAGAATTAATAAAGAAGGGTTGCTGGTCCTAGTTAGTTGATTACAAAGGAACGAAAACCGGACCCCAACAAATGAGTGTAAAACTAATGAACATGGCATAATAACACAACCATTGCATCATATATTCATATTTTTATGCTTCTTGCACCATTTTCACATATCATTAACAAAAAACAAAACAAGCAAATGTTCTTAATGACTTACAAAAAAATGAGCAAGATGAAAATATAAAAAATATCACTTAGCGTACATTAAGAAACTAAATATCTATTTATGCTAGCTAAACATGAAAACTCAAACATGTTACACCAACTATCATAAGTACTTTAACTACATATTACGAATAACATGTTGCAATAGTGTGTTTTTAAGTTGTACCAACCATTAGTTACAAGCTAACATCATAAACTCTCACATTATATTAAATGCCAAATATTTTAGTACCTTTTAAGATTGGTGTACTACTGTACTTGGATCTCTATGAACTGTCACAGTATGAAGCTCATTTGGTTATGTTTAAAAATGGCACAGAAACAAGTACTACAAATGCAGTGAAAATATATATAGTAAAAAAAGTGTGTCATGATAGAATATAATAATAAAAATGGAAGTGGACGAGGATTGGGTGGCGAGGATAGGGGAGTGGATCCAGGGGGCTCTGGACCTTTGGTTTCCAGACTACCAATGAAGGGTTTAAATGTAAATTTTGTAAGTTGAGGGGGGAAATTTTGATATTAAAAACATAAATTTCTATTTTTTGTATGTAACAAGATAAACCCTTGTAGTTCGCTCTAAAGTTAAATTCAACCCCGAAAAGTCTTGATATGGATACTGCTTAAAAGAAAATAGTTGGTTCAAATATTAAGCAAGGTTGGGAAAATCACTAGGCGCTAGTACTGCCAAGTGATTAATCGGTTAAGCAGAGATTAATCGGATTCGATTTTTTATATCTAAAATTAAACGTTTCTGAAATTATATATAACATAAATGTAATGCTTCAAAATACTTTAAGGTTCAAAGTTTAAATGGTTCAAATAATTTTTAGAAATCAATTTTCGAATTCAATTAGTGTTATTTAAATAAGAAAAACGAGCACGCCGTCCGTTTTGTGTTAAATCATTGCTCGAGGTGCGTTTGAATGACTGTGTCGACTGATTTTGTGAAAAACATGAGGTATATTGAAATAAAAGCCTCAATTATAATTTTTTGAAAAAGTTGATCCGCGTTAACCGAGTTGGCTGATTTAGCTTAATTTTGTCCGATTTTTATTTAATTAATCGATACTTTAACCAATTTTTTACCAATCCAATTAATAAGGTGATTAGTCTAAATTAGGACGGTTAATCCTCGCCTGGCGTCAAAGCGCCGATTAATCGACCGCCCATGCCGATTTTTACATCACTGATATAGAGTATTATATTTATTCGGGTAGATAGATAAAGTTGGTCAAAAACTAATTATACTTTATGTATTGTTCGAAATAGATCATCTGCGGAGCCTCGATCTGAAGTAAGCCCTAGAGCTTGAACCTTAAGCGCCTTAGAGCTTATGTGTGCCTAAGCGCGTTTTTCTAAACTATGGGCCTAAGGCTAAAAAAGACATTATTAAAATATAAGTTTATTTTAACTTTTAAATCTAACTTTAACTTTAAATATTTTTATTTGTATTACTAATATATAATACTTGATAAAATATATAAATGAATTATGTTTTAAATGTATTTTCATTAGTATAATTTTTATCAAGTATTATATAATAAAAAAAAAAATATTTAAGGTTAAAGTTGGATTAAAAAAGTCAAAATGAACTTATATTTTGAGACGAAAGAGTAATATGCTTAAGTGATAATAGTCCGTTAACGTTTATACATTTATGTTTAATCTTAAATTTATGAAGATCCATGAATGATGAGGATGCAGGGATGAAACTTAGAAGTTGTGGCGTTTCAAATTTTTTCATCTCATGTATATTTTACATTTTTTTATATATAGTTTTAGTTATTTTTAATACAAAAATTTCAATGTAATATATATCAGTCTTTTTAAAATAAATATTTTTCAGTTGGTTTATCCACCAACAACGTTCAAGTTCCGCCCACCCTAAATGGAATTAACTAAGATTTACGTGATTGAATAGTCAAACCCGATAGTCAATGTAATAGTCCGTCTCGATACATATACACTAGTGACTTGCAAACCTTGAAAATTATTACTCCATACTACCATAAGTGTATGCACAATGGTCGATTACCCTCTTGATCGACCCACGGTTGCCTTCGGTCGACCTATTGTGGGGGATCGGTTGGCATCGGTCGAGCAGTAAGGAATAGGGGAACTAGTTTGCCGAGTTTAACAACACAAACAAACAAACCATTTATCAAGAAAATGAATTTTCAAGTGAGTCATGTAGAAGCAAGAAATCGTGGAAGACCAAGTGCTTTGTCTGAAAATGATACATGAAAAATTTAAGAGGCGTTAGTCAACCCTTTAAAAATGATGCATGTACACGATATTTTTGATATTTACAAGCTTCAGACATCATATTTTAAAATGCATGAAGATATATATTGAAATGCGTTGTCTGAAGAATTTATACAAGTGCTTTGTAAATATCAAAGATGATGCATGTATTACACGTATAGTCTGCATGCATATACACGTATAGATATATGTATTTAAATATTTGAATTTAAAAAAAGATTGAATTAAAAATAAAATTAATAACTAAGTCACTATTGTGGTAACTAGATTGTCGTCAGATCATCGGAGAAAGAAAACTGATGTAGCAGTGGTGAACTAGCTCACGTGTGCATAGCCTAATTAATATTAATGTTGATATGTATTTAGAATCAGATATGCTCTAGGAGAAAAAGCATACTGTTGCTTGTTGCTGTAAAAGTATGATCTTTAATTTGTAAAAGGATGGTACAACTTTACGCAACTGAAAGTATGAGAAACTATTGCACTCTTGGAATCACAAAAGTAATCTATTGAAAAGAAGAAAAAACATACACTCTTGTATAACACATGATTTAGGTAAAAGATCAAAAAACGGTAAGGCAATAGTACCTTGGATTAAAGTCCACGAATTCACTATAACGCTTGTGATAGTTTGTAAGAGACATTTCCAACTTTTTATTATTTATAGTAAAGGCATGACACATACAAATGAAGTACATAAACTTTTTGTTCTTGTTCAGTTCTAGTACCCATTGTGGACGCATACACTTCATAAAATGTTGGCCAGAGTATCTTACCGAACTAGTTCAAAGTTTCAAATACTAAACAAAGTACACACCGTAATTTATAATCGAGTACAACAACAACAACAATCTTGCCGAAGCATGAATACATCTAACAAAACAAATCATTTATTACATCTAACCATTTTTTTTGTTTTAACTCAATTCGTTGAACCATTTATCTATACTATTATTATAAACATTTAAATTGTAAAGTCTATAAAAATTAAGATAAAGATGTGCAATCATATAGTGATATGTGTAACTTATCAACTAAAAATCATCTTTATTTTAATTGAAATATATTTTGTATCTATTTATTTATTTTTAATCTAATTTCATCATAATTTTTGTTAGGTCACTAGTTTACAACACAACGTCGATGAAAGAAATATAGAAGAGATAGAGGTCGGTTGAACAAATACAAAACACACACACGATAATATAGAAGAGTTAGGCGTAGGAAATGAAATCATTGAACAACCAACCTCAGTGAGGGTTATACTGAAGTATTTATAGGAAGGGAGCTGAGGCAACACTCCTCTCCTTCCTTTCCTTAATGGACATGGGCCAAGCTCATGGGTCTTCTACATAAGCAAGCTAATAACAAACATAAAGGCCATAATTAAGCTAACTATTACATATGAATCACTAACACTTGATTTAGGTTTAGGGTGATTCAACAATCTCCCAAGTGTTGGTGATGAATGAATATTAACAGTTAAGGCGTTGAAGTAATAGTAGCTTTGACGTCTTGACATTCTTCTTCTTGTGAGAAGAATTGCCTTGATTCGAACAATCTCCCTAGTGTAGAAATTGTCTTCTTTGAGCAGTTCGCTTTGGCGTCATAATTATCTTTGTTCTTTGTTCTTTGTGATGAAAGTGATAGTATGTTGTAGTACGCATCAATTACGCCTCGTCGAATTACTGCCTCCGATGTCCTCGTCATTCTTCAACATGCTCACACGCTCTTTGACTTTGGATTTTGGTCCTGATGAAGTTCTTTAAGTCTTTAACTTTGTAGATTCTTTTATTTGACGAAGAATCATTCTGACTTTTGTGTTGCTTTAAGATAGAACTTCCATTAGTGATGATGTTGGCGTGAGTATGAGAAGAATATGCACGATCATTCCGCTCAAGAGCTTCCATAAGAAGAAAACATTAAAACAGTTAGTAATAAGCGGATTCCGGCACTTACAAGTTTGAACTTCAAGAGTGTTATGACATAGTGTGAAAACACAACTCTAATTCTTACAAAGGCCGTTCTCGAACCGGAGTCCTACAAGTGAGATAACACGATGTACCGAAGTACACCTA
>CM040242.1:98589098-98882590 GCA_022545495.1 Chrysanthemum lavandulifolium | reverse complement strand
TAAATATTAGGATAAAGTAATTAAAGGATAAATATGAATTCTAAAATAAAATTATCCATATAAATACTTTTGACCACCTAAAATTAGGTAACGGTACTATTTAAGCAAGAAAAATCATTTTTTACTTTTGCACTACCGAGACTAAAGAATGGTCAAACAGACTTAATAATGACATCATCGAATTAACTACGTACTATAGCACATCAACTAGCACTGCTTCCATACATCTCCAATCATGAGAATTTTTGCTTTTCAACATATCCTTAAACAAAAAAATATACCTAATGATTTAACTAATATTAAGTCTTGTATTATAAACATAAATCCTTAAAAAGTACAAAAATCGAATGTCTATATGCTTTAAAAGAGTGTAATATGATAAAGGTAGAGTGTGACAACTTGACCATTGATAAGGTTTTAAAAGGTACCATTTTGAGGGTCGTTTTAGTCCTTATTTGATCACTTTTGTATCCGTTATTGCTTAATATCGTTCATTTTCACTTTTAGGTCTCTTGAAGGCAAAATCTTTGGAATGGCACTTATTTGGACGAAAAGGCGAATATATGAAGAAAATGGCCAAAGTCAAAATCGAGACACTCACGATTCTTTGAAATTAGAAGGCGACGGCGTCGGTGCTAATGGCGGCGCCGTCCCAAAATTGTTGTGACGATCCGAACCCAAAACTCGTATTTTCAAGCGGCGGCGTCCGGTTGTAAAAGAGTATGTCGTCGCTACTCGGGCGGCCTAGATGCAATCCGACGACGTCGGTGAAGAGGACGGCGTCACGGACATAAGGTGACGCCGTCGCAAGGTTAACGTGGCCAAGACGAAACCCTAATGGCGGCGACACGGCGGCGTCACGAAACATAAGGTGGCGCCGTCGCATATTTAATCTTATATATAGAATCCGAATTTTCAATCTTTTGTAGAGAGTCTTTTGGAGTAAAACCTAAAACCGAACCTAAGGTGTCTTGTACAGTATTTTAGGGTTTTAAACCCTATCTTACATCAAGATAAGTCTTTACTTCATTAATTCAATTATGTCTTTGATTATTTGTGTGTATGCTTGCATGTTCTCCATGTCCGGCTAATTTATTTGTGTGTTTGCTTAGGAAGTATGAAACTTAATTATTGAATATTGATTGGTTGTTTCTTATCTTAGTTGATTAATGATCTAGTAATGCGATAGGTCATTCGTTGTGTACTAATGCTTGATTCATCTTTGTGAACCTTAGAATATAATTACTGAGTAGTTGTAGGCTAAACCATCCAAAGAGCGCCTTAGAGTAGGAGTTTATCATCCTAGTGGGTTTGTAGGCGAGACCCTTTGGTAAGTTCAAAGAGTTAGGGAGAAACGATACCCTACAACTTTAGACACACAACGCAATTAAGAATAAGGCGTGACAACTCAACCATCAATAGGAGATAATTAAGGAGTAATACAACCTAAGTAAACACATCTTTAAACTATCATACGAGCACACATTAATTAGACATAGACTCCCACAACCTTAGTTTAGATAATTAGATAATAGTAGAGTAATCGGTGAAATACCAACCCCCAAATCCAATACCCGAGATTCGTACCTTTCCATTTCATAAAACATAAAAGATAAAAATAATCTTCCTCAACCTTAACCTTAGCATAGTAACTCCTTACTAGCATTCCTATTCCCCTAGAGAACGATATCAATACCGTGGCTTACCCTAATTACTACACTACAACGAATAGGTTCACTTGCCTAGGGTGTTATAAAACTTGCTCGAAGAAAGGAAGTTTCCTTGACCCCGAGCGACGCGTGTGGCGTTATCAAGTTTTTGGCGCCACGGGGGGAATAGAATAGCTAGTTAGTAGTCCACCTTGTTTAGGTTCTTTGCTTGATTCCTATCAAGTAAATTTTCCTCAATTTTTAGCTTTCTTTTAGTCTATCCCCCTTCTTCGTGACCTTTGTTCGTAATCCCATCACTTTTCATCATGGAAGGTGATAACCAACCACCACTTGATAACCCAACACAAAAAATTTCAATGTCACTCAAAACCCAACCCAATAACCAACACAACCGTCGAAGCCGCTATGTGAGTAGAAACACCGACCTTCGAGTTTGCGAGAAAATATTCGATAGTACAATTAGGGAAGTTGTTGAGAAAGTAGTCGGTATTTGCTATAGTTGGCTCTATGATTAGCGATGGTTCGGAAAATGGCATGATAAACAACAACGTGGATGTGGAAAATAGTGCTTACTTCAATCTTTACCCCACTAAGGAAGAGATTGCGTACCATCAATACATAATCGATAATCCACGATCACCTATCATTAGGATATGCCCAAAGATTAGGAGGGAAATCCACGGAACTTAAAAATCCCTTGTATGATCGGATATAGGAGTGTCGACCACGCTTACATAGATACGGAATCCCCATCAATGTAATGTCATCTGCATTGTCTACAATGACATTATGAATGAGCGACTCAATATTAGGAGAGACCCTAAGTATCCGGGAGGAGTTTGCAACTTTGTGGGAAGAGTCAGGGCGTGCATGTCTTTATAGGAAATTTCACCTACCTAGTTGATTTTATGGTCCTAGAAGATGTAGGATGCGTCATTGACTATAGTTTATCCCAAGTAGTGCTAGGAAACCGTTTGTTGAAACATCTAGAATGAACCATAACAAGCATGATGGAGCAGTTAGGTTCAAGGAAGGAACCGATGAGATCACCTATAGGATGCCTTGGAAAACAAATGAGTATGGCCACTTGTCCATTTATGATCGAGACAACATCAAAGCTTTTGAGGACAAAAGTGAGGAAGATGTTGAAAAAGGTTATAAATTCATGTGGGAAAGAAGGAGGCATTATTATAAGGATTGCTTGACTTTAGGGCCTAGGTATAGAGTCGATGAAGATTTTGTCAACATGATAGAATTCTCATTAAGGATGCGTGAGGAAACGTAGGAGCACGACTATGAGTCTAGCTACAAGACTCTTAAATAAAGAAAAGCGCTTTCGTGGGAGGAAACCCATGCTTAATTGTTTGCTTGTTAGTGTCATATATCTTTTATTAATTGTTTATCCTCATGTTTAAATTTGTAAAAATGCTTTATTTTGTTTTTAACCTCGTCTTAATTGCATATAAAGGTATTTTACATAAAGGATAAGTGTAGGGAGGATTACACGCTTTTCAAAAGAAACGTAAACATGAGAATAACAATTAACTAAAAGATATTTATGTTTGTTTGTTCGAGTCAAATGCTTGTATCGAGTCATAATGGATGTTTTGCGTAAATTTTTCTAGATTCTAAAGATATAAATTTTCCGAAATATTTTCCGAAAATCGCAGACCGGTTTTGTCGGGATAACTTTGGGCGTCGGATTGCAACTGACGGCGTCGGGAAGGAGTGAAAACATCGATTACTTTTTCTCGTTTTACGAGCTACTTATAAATTTTGGAATTTTCGGTCTTAATTTTCTTAGAAATTCGTAAACATCCATTCCACAAGCATTATATCCTAGTTTAAATCGAGTCTTATATATATTATTACCGCCGATTTTACGCGAAGGTTTCGTTTGTTTTCTTCAAGTGTGCGGTTTTAGTTTGTCAAGAAGAAGTTACATAAGATTGGAAGGAGCTTTTCACGCAATAATTCTTCTTGAAAAGTATTTAACCACCACTTTACACGGATCCTACCGAGCTAATCGGGGAGTATTAGTTTCTTTCGCTTTTAATTACCTTCTTTATCATAACTATGATACTTTCGGGAACATTGGGGACAATGGTCAATTTAAGTGTAGGAGGAAAATAAAGCGGAACTTTGAAACTATGCTTATCCTTGACTATTTACTTTGTCCAATTGTGATTGTGTAATAAACCATGAGGAAATGTCGGTTAGGGTAATTTTGGCACCAAATTGAAAATTTTTATGACATATAGGAGTGGGCCATTAGTCTTAACAAAAGCGTCTCATGGATAGGAAGTTGCATGACTAGCACAAAACCCTTTACCACCCAAATTCCACCAAAATGTGAGGATCGCCTTAGATTAGTAGGAATTAAAGCATTCATCTTTAATGCTTAGAGTGTGAACCGTAGTATATTAGATTCTAGAACTTGTTTTGTGATGCATTCGAGAGATCGCAAGTGAGGCTACACTTGTGTAGTTAGGAATAACTAAATGATAAGAGGCATTAGGATAACCCTTGTTTGATACCGTAATATAATTACTTCTTCCATATCGGTTGAGTAATTCCCCACACCCTTTGCGTTGTACTCATCTTTAGTACACGATACCCTAGTTAACCCTCGAGCCTATCCTTTTCGCGGTTCTCGTGATGTTTCGGTTTTTCGGAATATCAATGAAGAGCATTGTTTACACCCCACCCCAAATATACACCCAAATCGCCTTAGCCTACCCTTATGCACTCACTTTTAGTGCAAATGTTTGTTATCACCCTTAACCCTTAGTTCAATTATCTAGTTGCTTGCATAAGTTGCTAAGTCGAGTCATATCCTTTGTATACGCTTTTGGGACGATTGGGATTCATGGGAAAAGTTAAAGTTTATGAAATGACGGGAAGGAACGTTAAAATTCAAATTCCTTTGTTTACATAATAATGTACCCCAAGTGTTTTGATCTTTTCAATTCGGGTCAAATTAGTGTTAGAGTAATAAAACTCAAGTGTAGGGATATGCCTTTAAATCCCTAGCATTTTGATGTTATCTTAGAGGATGGTAGAGTAAAAGTGTATGTGAAAAAAAAAAAAAAAAAAAAAAAAAAAAAAAAAAATAGAAAATGAAAAGAAAAAAATAGAGTGAAAAAAAAAACGTCGGCTACCATCCTACATCTATCCTTTGAATTTATGTTTATTTATTTCGGTGATCTAGAGTTTAGAGTGTCGAGTCTTGGCTTAGCAACGCCATTCTTTATATGCATTTAACATAGAGATTTTTGACTTGCCACCACTAAAAAGCCTATCCCACCAAACCCTTTATTTTCCTACCGTAAGCCTAACATTACAACCCTTTAAAAGACCTCTTTGATAGTCTTTCCTAGGTGCTTACGCCAAAGCGATGGAGGTTTGATCTATTCTCAAGCCTATGGTAATCTATGTACTAGGACCGGTTAATGAGTGTTTATCTTCCATTTCCTATTTGTTATATTTCATATATACACCGAGAGAGATGTGACCATCCAAACACCCCATGTGAGGTGCTAGTATGTAATTCCGTGCTTGTTATGACTTTTATGGGCTTATATGTGTTGTGGACCGTTTTGAATTAATGCTTCATGACCCCTAACTTATAAATTAATTGGCTAAAAGCACATTTGCTTGAGGACAAGCAAATAACAAGTGTAGGGATATTTGATAAGGTTTTAAAGGTACCATTTTGAGGGTCGTTTTAGTCCTTATTTGATCACTTTTGTATCCGTTATTGCTTAATATCGTTCCTTTTCACTTTTAGGTCTCTTGAAGGCAAAATCTTTGGAATGGCACTTATTTGGACGAAAAGGCGCGAATATATGAAGAAAATGGCCAAAGTCAAAATCGAGACACTCACGATTCTTTGAAATTAGAAGCGACGGCGTCAGTGCTAATGGCGACGCCATCCCAAAATTGTTGTGACGATCCGTAACCCAAAACTCGTATTTTCAAGCGACGGCGTCCGGTTGTAAAGAGTAGGCCGTCGCTACTCGGGGCAGCCTAGATGCAATCCAGATGACGTCGGTCAAGAGACGGCGGCGTCACGGACATAAGGTGACGCCGTCGCAAGGTTAACGTGGCAAGAGCGAAACCCTAATGGCGGCGACACGACGCGTCCACGAAACATAAGGTGGCGCGTCGCATATGTAATCTTATATATAGAATCCGAATTTTTAGTCTTTTGTAGAGAGTCTTTGGAGTAAAACCTAAAACCGAACCTAAGGTGTCTTGTACAATATTTTAGGGTTTTAAACCCTATCTTACATCAAGATAAGTCTTTACTTCATTAATTCAATTATGTCTTTGATTATTTGTGTGTATGCTTGCATGTTCTCCATGTCCAGCTAATTTATTTGTGTGTTTGCTTAGGAAGTATGAAACTTAATTATTGAATATTGATTGGTTGTTTCTTATCTTAGTTGATTAATGATCTAGTAATGCGATAGGTCATTCGTTGTGTACTTAATGATTGATTCATCTTTGTGAACCTTAGAATATAATTACCGAGTAGTTGTAGGCTAAACCATCCAAAGAGCGCCTTAGAGTAGGAGTTTATCATCCCTAGTGGGTTTGTAGACGAGACCCTTTGGTAAGTTCAAAGAGTTAGGGAGAAACGATACCCTACAACTTTAGACACACAACGCAATTAAGAATAAGGCGTGACAACTCAACCATCAATAGGAGATAATTAAGGAGTAATACAACCTAAGTAAACACATCTTTAAACTATCATACGAGCACACATTAATTAGACATAGACTCCCACAACCTTAGTTTAGATAATTAGATAATAGTAGAGTAATCGGTGAAATACCAACCCCCAAATCCAATACCCGAGATTCGTACCTTTCCATTTCATAAAACATAAAAGATAAAAATAATCTTCCTCAACCTTAACCTTAGCATAGTAACTCCTTACTAGCATTCCTATTCCCCAGAGAACGATATCAATACCGTGGCTTACCCTAATTACTACACTACAACGATTAGGTTCACCGCCTAGGGTGTTATAAAACTTGCTCAAGAAAAGGAAGTTTCCTTGACCCGAACGACGCGTGTAGCGTTATCAACCATAACATGGTTCACTTGGACTTCAGATAACAACACCTCCACGGTCGGTTCGAAAGTAGTCGGTTCGTGATTCGTTACCCAAGTCACGTCGATCCACATGTGGCAATATGTTATCATTGTACTTATCTTGAATGGCGGTGTCTAAATTCCTCATCGGCTCTACGGTCTTACATAAAACTTATCTTTGTAGCTAATATGAACGGATCAACCTTGTGGCCTAAACTATTCAGTCAACCAATGTATACCCAAGATTATCGCGTTTCACACCACCGACTTTGTGATTAACCCATCACATTTGAAAAGAGTAATTTGCATGTAACGGTAATCTAGTTCCCATATCTCTGTAAAACCCCATAATAATATGCTTTTCTTGTGGTTGCAACTTCTTTAGATATGTGCATATCTAATGCCTCAACACTAACCCCATTGCTCGTAAACTTTGCCTTCATGATCTTTCGTACAAAAAGTATACCCATTGATGTGATATGCATCGTATTTCACTACGGTGGCGCGTGGTCCATAGGATATCCACCTTACGCTTTCGATACACTTTCTTTGTCGATTTGTAACTCTCTCTCACCTGAATTTCATTACAAGTATATATTAGCTCAAAGAATAAGTACACCAATTTTCGGATCAAAATGAGTGAGAAATAAGGTTTAGAAAGGGTATGTTGAGTAACATAATATTAACTACTTCTTTGTCTAACCACTTGGCAAAAGATTTGATGTGCTCATTCTCCGAAATGCTATTCGTTTACCGGTTTTACGCTTTCACAACTTGCTTGTGTCGCTGAAACAATGTGTTTGATTATTAGATTTGATACATCATTTTCGAGAATGAAATAGACATGTGTTAGTAAGACTTACTCGATATACGGTACAATTTCATCTCAGTATTATTTATTACATACAAATGTGCTTTACGAAAGAGTTCGCATAAACTTTAGTTGATTTGCCGGCCGACAATGGCTTTCCTTCCTCATTTTCATCTCGTTCATGTTTCTCGGTGGGATACCAGCAGTTTTCATCGATTTATGATATTCGCTAAAAACTCTATTGTTTCTTCCGCAATAGTCTCCTCGGAATGCATCCTTCCGGTCTATTTACATTCCGCACATGTCCTTTAATAACCTTCATACATCTTTCGAATGGATACATCCACCGAAAGCATATGGGACCGCATAATTTTACGTCCCGAGTTAGGTGAGCGATCAAATGTATCATAATATCAAAGAATGATGGAGGAAAGAACTTCTCGAGTAGGCACAGTGTCACTACCGATTACGCTTGCATATTGTCTAGTTCTTGCAATATTATTTCTTTGCAACATATTGATTTAAAGAAAAGCAAAACCCGATAATAGCATATCGTGTGGGTGGGTGCATGATTGAGCGTATTGCAATTGGCGTAAACTCTTGCATTAGCATGTGATATTCATGCGATTTTAGGCCAATGAGCTTCCTATCCTTTAGGTCGACCAAAGAAGAGAAATTTGAACAATAGCCTTGTGGTACCACGATGTTGTGTAAAGTTTCACAAAAATATCTTTTTCATCATTCGTTAATGTGTAACCTTCTTTGGAGGTAGTGTTGTTTTGTCTTGTTCTTGCATAGCAAACAACTCTTGTTTTACCCCAACTCGGCCTGGATCCAATCGAGCATTGGTCCATCTTCGTCTTTCCCGGAACATGTAGCAAAGTTCCAACGAGACTCTCAAAGAACATTCTTTTCTACATGCATAAAATCAATACAATGTGGAACATAATTATGTCTCCAATACCTAAGTTTTCGATACCTAATGTTGAATTTCTTCCAATACGCACCGTTTGTCCGTTTACTTGGCTTGAACTACCCTACTTACATTATGTTTCTTTTACGCTTTTGAATCTTCCCACCTTGCCTCTCGTATCTTCTTGGTTTTCGATGCATTATTGTTTGTTCGTTTTCCTTTTCCCCACTTATTTTCAATATGTTGTACCTCGTTGTATATTTGTTCCCGGTCATTGGGTTTGAGCCGGAGAAATTCTTGTTGTCCATTAAATGCCTTCCTTTGCCTTACGAAAGGATGGTCATATGGTAGATATCGTCTGTGACCAACATAACTTTGCTTGGATGAGCGAAAAGTCTAACACGGTTTGTATCTTTCCCATATACTACACAACCTTTGAATCCATCAGACGGGAAGCCACATAATGTACCAAGTGCGGGGTAATCATTTATTGTCCATAACACAACGACACGTAGATTAAAGTTATCTTTTGTGGATGCATCATATGTATCAACCCCAGATCGAATAAGGTTTGCGGATCATCAACTAACGGTTCTAAAAACATCGATATCATTTCTGGGTATCCCGATATTAATACCGAAAGCATGATAAACTTTCTTTTCATACACAACCATGGAGGAAGGTTGTATATGACCGTTAAACCGGCCATACAACTGTGATGCTTATTTCACGAGTTGACGTCAACCCCATCGACCGATATTCCTAGCCGTATATTTCTTGGATCTTGACAATTTTGGGAATTTTTCATCTATGGTACGCCATGCCTTTGAATCTGCGGGGTGACGTAACACACCATCGGTTATCCTCCGTGTCGCGTGCCATCTTAAATCCTCAAAATACTTTCTAGCTTAAATAGTCGTTGCGGTCTTGGTATAATTGGAAAGTACCACATTACCTTTCTTTGGAATGTTTTCATACACTTTCTTAGTCTTATTATCCACCTTCCATCTTGATATCCCACAAGTTCGACACACGGTCAAATCCTTGTCACCCTTCCAAGAAAGAAGGTAGTTGTTGATACATACATGTATCTTTTGTATCTGATCCCATCAATTTCAAATATTTTTGGCTTGATAAGTTTTTCCACCATTTCGTTACAAAGAAACATCTTCTTTAACAATCCTAGTAATTCAAGAAAGAACTTATCGAACATCCGTACTTACCCTTCAAGTTGAGTAGTTTAACTATTGCGGACATCTTTGTGAAGTCGGGACATCACGCCTAAAGAGGCTTCTGCGTCTAATAATAATTGTTGAAACTTGACAAGATCATCCTCATCAAAATTATCTTTTGTAGCATTAACCATTTCTCATTGTTGGGGCATCTGTTGGAATATTTGAAGCAAAATCCGTGTCGTCAACAAACTCATTGTAGCGTTAACAGGTGTTTCGGTACTTATTGATGACTCATCCTTCTCCATGTTTAGTCCGGTTTAGGTAGCTTAGATCAAACCCATTCTTTGAATAAATGGAACCGCACTTTCTCCACTTTATGCTCTATGTGGTTTAAACAATCGTACACGGACATGACATTGAAAGATCATTTTCTTAACTCCTAGGTCGATGTTCCCCATCTTCCGCAAGTTTTGTCTTGCATAATCAATAAACGTTGCTACTCCATCAACATAAGATTTGTTGGTCCTATTAGTTCCTATCCAAGACTTGTCCATGTTTATAAATGTGTCCCACTTATCCGAGCGCGGTGTTTATAAATGTAGTCCCTGCAGCATGTTAAAAGAGCGTCAAGTTATTGAAGATTATACAAGACAACATCAAACTTCAATTGATGATCTTAAAAGTTAAAAAGACATTCCAAGTAATGAGGATAGCTCAAAGATTGAATGTGGTATTGAATTATGCTAAGAATTGAATAAAGTCTAATGAAACAGTTCCTAAAGGGATGTTTGGGTCAAGGAAAAATAAGAAATTAACTAGCTAAATTATGGTTCCATGTTCATGTGGTAACAGCTTAACAGGTTTCTTAAATTTTTAACCAATTAACTATCTAAATTTAACAAGAAACCGACATAATTTAAAGAGGATATCTCGAAACAAATGTTCAATTAGCTAATAGGCTTAACAGGTTATTTTATGTGTTAGAACGATGTGTACAAAGGAAGATAACAATACTTACCAGTGGTGACGGACCGGTAGGTCTATAACGGGAGAGTTGTGGTGGTGACGGGATTTGTAGTGAGATGAGAGGAGGTGTGGCAGTGCAGAGAGGAGGAGGAGGAGTTAATTTTGCAATTAGTTTGGAATGCCTTAATGCAAACTTTGGGGAATAAATTTAATTTGTGGGGAATTTTAAATTTGCTTAAATTTTGAAAAGTTTTCATATTAGTTTAAAAATGTTTTTCTCTTATGATTTAATGATTTTTTTCATTTAATTAGTTTAAAAGGTTTTTATTCATAATAAATAAAATAAAATTGAGAAAAGTATAATTTAAAAAATATATATATATATATATATATATATATATATATATATATATATATATATATATATATATATATATATATATGTTTAAGTATTTAAGACTTTTAAAAATAATTTTAAATTTTATGCTTAAATTTACAATATTTGGTATTTTTAGGATTAAGTGCATTTTAGGTTATTTCGACTTTTGTTAGTTGATTTATTTGCTTATTTAGTTGTTTTAGTTTTAAAAAAAGTAAACTAACTCCCAAGACCGTCTTCCACGGGTTATGGGTCCCAATATCGTCTTCCACGGTGTATGTGGGAGGTTGAGGCGTGATGACCTTACCCCTACCTAAGGTAGAGAGGTCGCCTTCGGTTCTACCAAAGGTTGAAATTAAAGGACCTCCGGCCTTGCAAGGCGAGGATCGAACCCTTGAGAGGTCGCTTTCTACCAAAGGTAGAAAAGAACCTCCGGCCTTGCAAGGGGTAAGGATCGAACCCTTGACCTCTTTCTCCGGAGGCAAGAGTGTTAACCACTTGATCTAACCTTGCTCTTTTTTGTTTTTAGTTTATGTTTCATCAATTTATTCACAAAATCCAAATATCTTTCATTATTCTTTATCACCCGATCACGAACCGAACGCGAATTTCCAAAACCGTAACATGTGTGACTATAATTTTATATATACTATTGATTGAATGTTTGAATTTCCAAAACCGAACGCAATTTCCAAAACCGTAACATGTTTCCAAAACCGAACGCAATTTCCAAAACCGAACGCTAATTTCCAAAACCGTAACATGTTTGAATTTCCAAACCGTAACATGGTTTCGGATATAATTTATATATACTATTGATTGAATCATGTCGTAAATGACACTCTAAGCAACTATAACCCAATGCTTTTGACCCATATTATAGTGTGAAGGTTATATGAATTGTATTAAAGTCATTAAAGGTGGGCACGTTAATTTTGACATTTCAGGATGACATAAAATCATTAACTCGCGTGTCTTACTCAAAACATTGTGTGAAACTGTGTTTAGGGTTGCGTTAGATACGTTGGGCACGGTAACACAACCCTTGTGCGTTTTCGTGCGTTTTAGTCGGTCCTATACGTTTTCGTCCGTGTTCATACGTTTTCTTAGTTTTGTACATGTTTTCTTCCGATTTTATACGTTTTTACACGTTTTCGTCTCTTTTCATATGTTTTCGTCCGTTTTGTACATTTTACACTTTTACACATTTTCATACGTTTTTACGTTTGCGTCATTTTCATACTTTTTCCACCGTTTTAATACGACTTTGTCCTTTTAATAAGTTTTCATACGTTTTGTTTTTGTTTACACGTTCGTCCGTGTTTACACTTTGTCGGTTGGTTTTTCATGTTTTAGTCCGTTTGTATAAGTTTTGACCGTTTCGTCCGTTTCTAGCCGTTTCATCTATTTTAGACGTTTCGTCTATTTTCATC
Source organism: Chrysanthemum lavandulifolium (assembly GCA_022545495.1). Classification (NCBI taxonomy): domain Eukaryota; kingdom Viridiplantae; phylum Streptophyta; class Magnoliopsida; order Asterales; family Asteraceae; genus Chrysanthemum; species Chrysanthemum lavandulifolium. The sequence goes on along the minus strand of CM040242.1, from coordinate 98,870,137 downwards.
TGTTTACATATTAACGTACAATTTATTACGTTCTTATACGTTTTAAATCCGCTTTAGTTCATTTTTGTCCGTTTTAGCCATTTTCATATGTTTTGAAGACTTTTTCGCGTTTTCATCGCTTTCTTACATTGTTACACATTTTCATACGGTTTTACACGTTTATGCCTGTTTTCATACTTTTCAACCGTTTTAAATACGACTTTGTCCTTTTAATCGCTTTTATACGTTACTTTTTTGTTTACACGCTGTCGTGTTTACACTTTCTCATTGGGTTTTCATGTTTTAGTCCGTTTGTATAAGTTTTTGACCGTTTTCCGTTTCTACCCGTTTTCATCTATTTTAGACGTCTTCGTCCGCTTTCATACGCTTTCATATGTTTTACATATTAATGTACATTTTCTTAAGTTCCATACGTTTTCTTACGTTCTTACGTTTTAAATCTGCGTTAGTCCGTTTTATCCGTTTTAAGACTTTTCGGGTCAACCCAAGAAGCGAAGTGAATTAATATTCGGTTTTCGCTCGCTTGGTTTAATTCTAGTTCGGTTCGGTTCGGTTTCGTGTTGAACCGAATAAACAGATACCGATTTAACAAAACCAAACAACCCGATAACTAAACGGATAAACACCCCTAATTTATAGTGATAGTTTAAAAGGAGGACTTGTTTTGCGGTTTTAAAGTTTAGGTCTTTATAGTTTAAATTCATAAGGAGTTACAAGTATCTTCTCTATCACACTATCCCAACAACTCTTCTTCAACCTTTCTTTGCAATCTTTCAATAATATCATATTTTACCCAATTTCATTATCAATGGCGGCACCATCACCACAAAACCATTTGGCTAAGCGTGTTATTGATGACCTAATTGAGTTTAGCGGGAGACATCTGATGGTTACATGAGTTTCTTCAAGGCTCAAAGAAATTTCCGGTCTCCGTGGCTTTATAAACCGGATGCCAAGAGGCCACCACAAGAAAGAATGAGATTGCGCAGTTTAATGCTTTAATTCTTGAGATGGTAGCTATTGGAGATGGGGATGAATATTTTGACACATTGATGGATCTTAGGCATGAAATGGAGGCTACGAGGACTAAGCTTCGGGGTTGAATGATCTCATTACTCAGTCGAGGAGGATATCGAGACCAAAGAAGAACAAATTAAGTCGATGAATGGTTGAAGGGTTGCTCGCTATGTAAAGGGATGGTTTCTTTTGCTCTAGTGTCATTTGTTTATAATGTCTAATGTCTTGGTTTAATATTATGGTTTGTAGATATATTCACAATGAAACATGTATGGATCTTTTGATGGTTTATCCAATGGAATGGAATGGGATGCGCTCGCTAGTTTGTTTCATCTTTTTAATGTTGTTTTGCATTTAGGAATTGGTTGTGGTGTTTAAGTTCATATCGGTAGAATGTATTATTGTAGGTTTGAGGTTGATCCAAACTCATTTCAATGTTGAGCCATGGATATGCGGTTCATAAGTGCTTTGCTTAGGTTGTTTATTTTTAGGTTGTTGTCAATTTTAGGGTGTTTTGTTGTTGTTTTTGCTTTAAGTTAATTGCATTTACATGATTTCTTGATTTTTTTTACCGTTGGAGGATGTTAGAGCTTATTTAAGTGCTTATGAATAGGTTATTTATAGGCTTAAAGTAAGGTATCGTGTACATTTGTTGTGTCGAAGTCCTTGGTTGGATTTGATTATTTTGTGCTTACTTGTTTATCCGGTGCGCTTATTAGTTATAGTTGCTTAATTAGTTGCTTTAATTCCATTTTTGATTTTGTTTCTTCATTTGTATCGCCATGTGGTGAGATTTTAGTGTAGTGCTGCGATTATATGTGTCTTTGATACAATTGGTTTGAAGTTATATGGGTGTTTGGGACCTGTGGGTAAGAACCATTTCATCATGGGTGTGTTGGTTTCAAAATGCACCAAAATGAAATATTTAAATTCTATATTATCAATTTGGAGCCACATTTTAAAATTATCAAATTTGGAGCCAAATTTCACCAAAATTTTTAAAAGTACTTAGGAAATTATGGTTTCCTTATTTGAAAATCGCCCATAATGAGCCCTAATTTTACTCCAATAAATCGAGATTCAAGCAAAACAACCGAACTTCAATTTTACACCATTATTTACCAATTAAGTTTACTAATTTTCTTTAACACATTACTTGACGAATCATGGCAACTCAAACCAATTGTCGGGATGATTTGGTTTATTCGATCGTAAAATGATAACCCATTTGGATATGAATCGAGGCGTATTCGGATGAGGGTGAGGATGTTGAAAACAACCATTCAAATGCGAATGTTGTTAAGAGGGGCATAACTAGGTTAGCTAAGTTTCGCAGGATTATGGAAAACCGACGGAATAAAGGTCGATGTAACCTTGATGCAATCGAATAGGATATCGTGAAAAACAGGCATTGTTTTGAGTTTTTGGGTGACTTGGTTCGTGAGCATATAGGTGTCGGATTCTATCACGGAGGAAGGTTGATTCGAAGCAAGAGATAAAATGTGGGACGAAATCACGGTACATATACTTTTTTAACTAGTAGTGGCTTGGTCATCGTATGTACAAGGTGTTAATAAGTTTATCTCTGCATTTACATTATGTGCAACTAATTAACAACATTGTGTTAATCTTTGCGTGATATTTTGATGTTGGCTTGACCGTCTGCGAAAGTCGATAATGAATCGTCTTGGTCAACTTCTAAGGAATTTAAGAAGGAAATTGACCGAAAACTACATATTGCCCAACCAAAAACCCTTTCAAAACTTAATGAAGTCCGTGATATAGTGCAATTATAAAAGTCAAGATTGGGTAAATCTTGTAAACTACACGACCGAGGAATACAAGGTGTTAATTATTCATTTTATTCAAGTTCAAATATCATCACATTTGATGTTTCCATATATATTAGTTGTATACTATCGACATTACTACATCTAAACACCTTTTTATTTTGTGTTGCAAGGTGAAATCAATTTGCATCTAAAGTGGCGCGTTCAAGTCTGTTTATCGACATAGAATGGGATGAGGTGGATATGCCCGTGTGATGGATAAAATGGTAACATTAAACATTTGCATTTAATAGCATCATACTTTCGTTTATATTGGTTTATCTTACAAGTGTATGTATTTGATGTTTATAAGATCGAGAATAAAGAAATTGAACGGATGAAGAACCACCGCGTGGTACTGTGTGGTTGAAAGGAAGGGTGAATAAAGACGGAGAATTTCACGATGATGATATCGGACCAGTTGGACAAAAATTGTAAGTTTGACTCATTTTATGATTATGTTTATTGTTAGTTATAAGTTAATCTTGATAGTGTATTAGTTAAAATTGATAGTGTATTAGTTAAAGCGTTAGTTATAAATTAATATTGTTAGTTATAAGTTAATCATTATTTATAATTTAATCTTGGTAGAATTAAATAACCTATTTCCCATATTGTGTGTGCGAGAAAGAGACGGAGGAGAAGATCAAACAAGGAACCTTGAAGCTTGATCATGGCACCGATGCCATGACATTTGTATTAGGTAAGGAAAAGGAGGATATGCGAGAGGGTGGGAGGTGGAGTAACCTACAAGAGGTATTTTGATGCGCTCGAATCGCATAAGCAATCGATGAAAGAGTGGTGTCACTTCAAAGTGAGCATTGAGAAGTCTAATGGACTTGCAACTTTGGAAAAGGAAATGGAAATAAGTGTAAGTAATAAATCACCCCACAGATTTTTGAATTCTACATACATGTATTATTTACCGTGTATTATACATATAGGAAACTGTTAAATCTGTCGCATCTAAGAAATCGACTAGATCAAAGCGAAAGGATTCTTCACGTCAACTTTACGGATCACAAGAACAGAGTCTCCATTAACAGTACTACCACAAGTATGTATTTAAACATTTTCATATGTTCTTTAGTTTAATTAATTCTTGATACATATATACATGCAACAAATTATCTTTTAGGTAATTAAGTGCGGTGTGGCATTAAAGAAATCAACTATTATTACGGAGGTACAGTGTACAAAGCGATGGAAAACAAATGCTTCATAACAAACCACTCCCAAAGGATTGCTACAGTGTCTATTGAAAAATATTTAGTGGATGCACGTGCATACGGGATGTAGGAAGTAACGGTCTCAAAACAGTTAAGGATGCGATGGGTGGTTTTATGCATGGCGAAGGATCAAGTGGTTTTCGATGAAAAGGTACATAGATGCATGTGTTTTATAAACCTACATATATCATTCTTCATATTTAATTCGGTGTTTGATACCCGGCTTTTGTTTCCTCAGTAACACCACCAAGTACCATAAAAGCGATTGGTGAGAACAGAATCGCACCTAAATTACATACGAGCGCTCGTCTCTAGTGATACCATGCAAAAGGAAGCTAAGAAGATCAAGAGTCGAAGTCGTTAAATTATTGAGAATTTTATTATGTACGACATTACAATTTTATATACATTCCAATTTTATTGTATTTGAATATATTTTGAATATATTTTTATATATTAGAATTTGTTTTGATATATATTGATTTCTTATATGTGACTAAAAGATTCATATAGTTACAATTATTAACACTTTTTGGTCACAGTTTGCTTAATTCGATGCGTGACTAAATGTTAGAAAGCGCCACACAAACATAAATTAATGTGGCCATTGGATGAGCAATAGTCACACAAAACACACATTTTTTCACTTAAAACACCATATGATTACACTTATTAACACTTTTGGCCACTTTATGCTTAATTTGTATGTGACTAAATACCAAAAAAAACATGCATTGTGTGACTAAATGTTAGAAAAGGCCACACAAACATAAAATTAATGTGGACATTGGATGATCAATAGTCACACAAAACACATATTTCATCACTTAAAACACCATATGGTCACACTTATTAACACTTTTGGCCACTTTATGCTTAATTTGTATGTGACTAAATACCCAAAACAAACATGCTTTGTGTGACTAAATGTTAGAAAAGGCCACACAAACATAAAATTAATGTGGCCATTGGATGATCAATAGTCACACAAAACACACATTTCTTCACTTAAAACACCATATGGTCACACTTATTAACACTTTTGGCCACTTTATACTTAATTGTTTGTGACTAAATACCCAAAACAAATATGCTTTGTGTGACTAAATGTTAGAAAAGGCCACACAAACATAAAATTCATGTGGCCATTGGATGATCAATAGTCACACAAAACACACATTTCTTCACTTGAAACACCATATGGTCACACTTATTAACACTTTTGGCCACTTTATACTTAATTGTATGTGACTAAATACCCAAAACAAACATGCTTTGTGTGACTAAATGTTAGAAAAGGCCACACAAACATAAAATTCATGTGGCCATTGGATGATCAATAGTCACACAAAACACACATTTCTTCACTTGAAACACCATATGGTCACACTTATTAACACTTTTGGCCACTTTATGATTAATTGTATGTGACTAAATACCCAAAAGAAACATGCTTTGTGTGACTAAATGTTAGAAAAGGCCACACAAACATAAAATTCAAGTGGCCATTGGATGATCAATAGTCACACAAAACACACATTTCTTCACTTAAAACACCATATGGTCACACTTATTAACACTTTTAGCCACTTTATGGTTAATTGCATGTGACTAAATACCCAAAACAAACATGCTTTGTGTGACTAAATGTTAGAAAAGGCCACACAAACATAAAATTCATGTGGCCATTGGATGAGCAATAGTCACACAAACACACATTTCTTCACTTAAAACACCATATGGTCACACTTATTAACACTTTTGTCCACTTTATGATTAATTGGATGTGACTAAATACCCAAAAGAAACGTGCTTTGTGTGACTAAATGTTAGAAAAGGCCACACAAACATAAAATTCAAGTGGCCATTGGATGATCAATAGTCATACAAAACACACATTTCTTCACTTAAAACACCATATGGTCCCACTTATTAACACTTTTAGCCACTTTATGGTTAATTGTATGTGACTAAATACCCAAAACAAACATGATTTGTGTGACTAAATGTTAGAAAAGGCCACACAAACATAAAATTCATGTGGCCATTGGATGATCAATAGTCACACAAAAGACACCTTTCTTCACTTGAAACACCATATGGTCACACTTATTAACACTTTTAGCCACTTTATGATTAATTGTATGTGACTAAATACCAAAACAAACATGCTTTGTGTGACTAAATGTTAGAAAAGGCCACACAAACATAAAATTCAAGTGGCCATTGGATGATCAATAGTCACACAAAAGACATATTTCTTCACATTAAACAACATATGGTCACACTTATTAACACTTTTACCACTTTATGCTTAATTGTATGTGACTAAATACCCAAAACAAACATGATTTGTCGACTATCACGGTGTTTATGGTCACTAATACGGATTAATCCAACAAAATTTGTACCTAATTAGTCACACATGTTACGGTTTGGTTACTCTTTTGCAATAGAGACTAAAAAAGTCAAACACGTGACCATAGGGTACCTATGGTCGCGCGACCTTTAGTCACACACGGCCGAAAAACATGTGTGACTATATGTATATCGTCACACATATTCGTGTGGCCAAATCCACTTTTTGTTCTAGTGTATCAAAGCATTTGTACCTGAATTGTTTTTTATATTTTTAGAAAAATAGCCCCCCCTCAACATGTGCATCATGTATTTGAAATCGTTTTGGCACACGGAGGAAAGAGGAAGACTTAACTTCTTTGATTACCATTTTCTAAAAGATATCCACATCACTTCCTTGATCAAATCAAGTAGATAAAGCATATTGGGGAAGGATGAGGTTTTCAAAAGTTTGCTCCCCCACAATATGTGCCTCGAGGTTTGAAAGAGTTTTGCACATATTAGAGGGAACCTGCATTTAGAGACAAATCAATCACGTTTCAATTCTTTGTGGTTTAAAAAGATGCACCCCCTCAACATGTGCATGGAAAATTTGAAATCGCTTGGCACATGTTGGGAGGGAAGCTTGCTAAACACTTATGAAACCATTTATCGAATTATCAGTTTAAATCCAATTTAAATCACAAATTCTCCCCCGATCACAATTTTCAAATCATTTAAGATTTGTGATCTCTAGTAATTTAAATTGATTTTGAAAGTTTTTGAGGAGAATTGTGACTTGATTATGAAAACATTTTAACTGATAAGGATCGGATTATGAGACTTTCAAAAATAGAGTTTGAGTTATTTTTCAAAGCAATTAGTTTTCATTAGATAGTAAGTAATTGTTTATAGAATCAGAGCATGAGATTTGAAAAACAAGATAAAGCATGGCTCTGTTCTTTCTTTGAAAACGGTTCTTGCTGAAATGACAATAAACCATTGTTTCACTTTCTCCCATTTTTTTAAACATTCGAACTTCATCTAAAGACCGTGTCATTCTTTGAATGACAAAGACAAAGACCGTAGATGTTATCGAACCATGAAAAATATTACAAAAGGACAATATTTTTGGAATTTTCAAGATTTTCTAATTTTATAGGTTTTAGAGAATTTTATATTTTTCTTTTCTTTTGAGGGTTTTGTAATTTTGTATTTTGTTTTGAATAAATATTTACAAGAGATAGATGAAGAAAACCTTTACTCCTCTTCTTCCTCTTGAAGACGTTTAAGTGTTTCCGGTTGTAGACTCTTTAGACCAAGTCGTGGAAGGTTAAACTCAAAACGTTCTCTAGGAAGGGCTTTAGTGAAGATGTCGCGCTAACTAGTATTCAATCCTCAAAAATAAAGTTCCACCACACCGTTTTTCACTTGCTCGCTGATGAAATGATGTCGAATGTCGATATGCTTTGCTCTTGAATGTTGAACATTGTTTCATGAGAGAGCAATTGCACTTTGTTATCACAAGACAAAGGATTTTGTTGAATTCAAAGCCATAGTCGATAATTGGGATCTCATCCATAGGATTTGAGCACAACAAGATGACATTGCTATGTATTCGCCTCTGTAGAGGATATAGAAGTACTCATTTTTCTTTGAAGACCGACTACGAGCTTATCACCCAAAACCGAGCACCTCCGGGCGTGCTTCGACGTGTATCTTGACATCCCGCATGATCGGATCTGCATAGGTCATTAGTGACATACCGGTGTCCTTGGTACCAAAGTCCCATATTGATGGTTCCTTGGAGATACCGAAGACCCGCTTAACCGCTTCAAGGTGCTTTTGGTAGGCTTAGCACGGTATCTAGCACACATGCAAACAACGAGCGAATATCGGTCTCATCGGTGTGAGGTACATCGGGGATCGAATCATACTACGATATTTCGTTTGGTCTACCATGATCCCCGAGTGGTCCTCATCCGCTTTAGTACGCCTATCATGGGAGTGTCAACGGGTCACACGAATCAAATCCAAATTACTTTAAAATCTCATTTGCATATTTAGATTGATTTATAAAAATGCCTCCGGACTTTGTGAAATTTGTAATCCCAAGAAAATGACATTTGTCCCATCATTGACATTTGAAATTTGGAACCCATTTCATTTGAAAATGGTCACATTCATTGGGGTCGATCGAGGCAAAAATAATATCATCAACATAGATTTGAACGTGAATTAAATGTTTGCGACTTTCGGTGAACAATGTCGGATCAATCGCTCATTTGTGAATCCAGAGATAGAAGAAATTTTGATAGCATATCATACCAGCCCTTGGAGCTTGCTTCAAACCGTAAAGAGCCTTCTTCAAACGATAGACGTGAGTAGGATGCTCGGATTCACAAACCTTCCGGTTGGGCGACGATATCGACTTCTTTAAGATCTCCATTAAGAAAAGCCATCTTTACATCCATCGATGAACTACCATGTTCTTACTTGCAAAGATTAGCCAAGAAGATTACGATTGCCTCGATACGAGCAAGCTGGAGCAAATGATTCTTCAAAGTCAATACCACTGCTCTTGGCGGTATCCTTTTGCAACCAATCGAGCCTTGTTCTTTAAAACATCACCATGCTCATCAAGTTTTACTTTGAAGATCCACATTAGAGCAATGATCATAGCACAACTGGAGTAGGTACTAATTCCTATACATCTAGTCGATCAAACTCATGAATTTCTTCTTGCATGGCATTGAACCAACTGTCTTCATTCATGGCGGTTTCAACATCTTTTGGTTCGACCTTAGAGAGTACGGAGTTGAAGAAGCACCATAAGGCATCGGTTGCAAGTTGTTTCAGCGTGGATCTTGGACGAGAGGGTTTCAATGATGTTGTCCAATGGATGATCATGTGTCCATTTTCTAAGGTGTTCATGTGGTTGTTGTTGAGGAATTGAAGTGGCAGAGTCGATATCTCCTGAAGAAGATGGTTCTGATGATGATTTAGGAGCAAATATGTTTTCAAATGGGGCATCTTCGGGAGTAGCAAAGGGATTATCTCCATCATTGATGCGAAACAATTCCATGATGTACACTTGATGATTGATGATTTGTTGATGAGACAGTGATCGCAGCAGCGCTTCTTGACTTAATGACATTGAAACCAAGGGTTAACTTCATTGACGGGGATAGGAGCAGCGTTTGTTGATGGAGTTGATGGATCATTAGCACTTGGCTCATAGTGTTCATCAAACATTGGATCAAATAATTTCTTCAAATCATCTTCCGAAGGAGGTACATAAGGAGTTCTTTGGTGAGGATTTGAAACAAGAGTAGAACCGATAGGACTACTTGATGAAGGTTGAGATGCGGGTCGAATCGGATTGTCCTGGAGCCATTTGCCCGACAACTCATCGAACGTGGCGTGAATAGTTTCCATGATATCTCGAGTTCTTTTGTTGTAGATTCGGTAACCCTTCTTGTTTGATGCATAACCTACAAAAATTCCAATGTCCGCCTTAGCTCTTAATTTACCTAAATCTTGACCGCCATTTCTTGGATAACACAAAGCACCAAACACACGAAGGTAGGATAAATCAGGTTTTCTTTTATGGACAAGTTCATATGGAGTTTTTCCATGAGAGGTGTGTATAAGGGAACGATTTTGGGTGTAGCAAGCAGTGGCAATGGCTTCAGCCCATAGAAACATTGGAACCTTTGAATAAATTAGCATTGTTCTTGCGGCTTCCACAAGAGTTCGATTTCGTCTTTCAACTACACCGCTCGTTGAGGAGTTCGTGGAACACTTCTTTGATGACCGATTCCAACACTTTCATAAAAGCGAATTAAGTCTTTGTTAACAAACTCGTGCCATTGTCTGCTCGAACAATTCTAACAAGATTGTTGAGTCGAACACAAGTCGTTTGATAAGTTTGATGATGACATCCGGAGTTTCATCCTTTGTCCTCAAAAACTTTACCCAAGTAAATCGAGTAGTCATCAACAACGACTAGAATGTATTTCTTCCCATTTATCGTTTGCACTCTCATTGGTCCGCACAAATCCATATGAAGGGTATGAAGAACTTCCATTATCGAGTTTGTGGGTTTTGGTTTGTGGGCATATTTCGTGCTTTTTCCCAATTGGCAAGTGAACAAAGATGATCTTTTCATATTTTAATCTGGTAAGCCTTTGACAAGATCATTTCGGAAAGGTTATTAATGGTGCCAAGTTCAAGTGATTGAGACGACGATGCCATAACCATGATTTTGTTTTCAAGCCTTTGACAACAAGCGATTGGAGAGGACTTCATCATGTCTTCGATAGAGATGGTGTATAGATTTAAACCACGAGTTCCTCTTAACAATTCCACACCATCAAGTTCTCTAACGAAACAAGTATGTTTTCTAAAAGCCACTTCTAGATCGGAATCACGAATTGACCAATAGAAAACAAGTTATGACTAAGACCTTCCACATAATATACCCGGAGATTACACTTTTACCAACACCATAATCTCCATAACCCATAATTGCACCAAAATGGTCGTTCCCGAATCTAACAAATCCCGATGAATTTACTCACGAAGTTCATGAGCATGAGCGATCTCCAATATATGCTTGAAGCGACTGAGTCCATGTACCACGTAACGATTTGAACGATCCGCAGTTGAACACGCACAAGAATGGATAATCGGATAATTGGGATCCCCATGCAAGAATGGGTTCCATTTGGTTAGTAATGATGATTGGAACACCCACATCGAAGTAGAAACAATGGAATCATCGAAATAGATGCGATGCTAGTGTCCGTATTTGACCTATTCAAAGTATGTTCACTTCTTAAGGAATAGTTCTACCAAGAGGCATTCATTTTCTAGTGGGCATTGACTTAGCAAATTTAGGGCATATCTCATTAATCTTACGGCGAAGGGTATCCATTGATAACCTATATTACTAAATTTCCTTCCCTGGGTTTCTCTGCTTTTCTAACTTTCTTTCGCCTTTGCCTTTTAGCCTTCTTAGCTTGATTTTTAACATTAACAGCTTTAATCGGGCATTTGACAAAGATTAGACAAATCATTCACACCATATTCATGATTAGTAATGTAAATCAAGCGATCATCATTACATGGTTTGCGGATAGTAGCGTAATCGAATTATTTACAAGACGCTTATAGCTAATACTAGAATCAACACGATTCGCTTTATTCAACTCAAACTTAATATTCCTAGGTTGATCTTCTACTCTTCCAATGCACATTCTTAGCTTGAGAGGTCCTATCTTGCTTGGTATTGCCCGGAGGCTTTGACCCGCTTGCTTTTATGTCACCGATTACTCTTGTAGAGGAATTATGGGAACATTAGTTGGTTGATCTACTTTTGCATTCCCGAACTAGACGTGCGGGGATCCGAACTACTAGAAGGCACATTAGAGTTCACTTTCTTAGTCTTGGGCATAGAATGGTTTGTATACTTGGCACTAGGCATAGAACAAGGCATCACACTTTACCTTTCGCACCTAAGGATTTAGGACATGTTGCTATTAAACATTCTAGCGACTCCCGAGATCGTTTGGCACGAATGCAAGCAAACCTAATTTCTCTATCAAGCGGCTTATTTATGAAATCCTCTTCCACAATCTCACGGAGACATTCTAGACTATCCTTAAGGTGAGCGAAATCGTTATGAAACACAAGTTCATTATTCCTAAGATGAGGAGGAATGTATTTAATAAATACAATATATTTGCGATCGAGGAAGACTTTGATGCAACATTCTCATTAAAGACAAGTGGCGCTTTCCTTTTCTTGTCTCCTCGATTCTCAATTTCTTTTGTAAAGACGTTATTTTTCGTTGTTCTTGTCACGAGTGACTTTCATTGAATCATATAACTCTTTAAAGTGTCGTTTAACCTTTTCATTTTCTTCTAGAAAACTCTCATTTTCTTTTGTAAAACATTAACCAAGTTTTGAAGATGAAAAGTTTGAGAACACGAGAGAATCTAAAGGAGGAGGCATTTGGGAACCAAATACATTGTTATTTTCACCTTTAATTGTGAAATTTGGGCTTTCAACTTTCGATCGTGTTACAATGAACTTGAATTTGTTCGTCACGTTTGTTTATCTGAAAACCTGCATCGAACTCTGGAACATTTGAGGATGTCTTGATGTTTTGACATTTTATTTAAGATGTTGATATTTTAGTTGCAAATCAAAATGTTCAACTTCTAGTTTAGAAAGATGTTTTACCAAATTATCCTGATCATCCTGATCAATTTTCTCATTTAGTTTTGAGTTTTTGTTTTCAAGCTCAATGACACGATCATGGGAAACTTTCAACACAACACATAATTCATGAAATCGAGAAGCAGTAATAGAGTGCTTAGTCACAGTATAAAACATATCTTGAGCAACACAACTCGAAATCAAATTCTCATTTAAGATATGCAAGTTCTTCCTTTCAACTTCATTATATTTTGAGTTCCTGTTCATAATCATTGGCCTCAACTATCATTGCATCAAATTCTTTTTCCATTTCTTTAATATCTGAGTTTATTCCCTTTTGAAGACTCTCAAATTGACCTTTTAATTGTTTAAAGAAAGGCATGACCTCAGTTAAATAACATTCTTTAGTTTGTTCAAAACCCTTTTCCCCCTCAGTTATCCCTGTAGGTGTGATTCTCTTCTTACATGTCTTTTCAAAATCAGTGAATAGTTGATAAACAACATATAGGCTGATTAAGGTTTGGCTATTAGTGGCAATAGATCTAGGAACTAAATGCATTGGTGTATTTGGAGGATACACAGTAGCTGCAGGCATTTTCCTAAGGGGAGTCTTTTGAACAAGATTTTTGGCTTTTTGCATTTCCACATCCTTTTTCCTGAACAATTGTTCAGGAGTTAATAGAGTCTGAGGCTTAAACTTATTTAAGGAGATCCAATTTTCCTTAGTGTAATCATGGGGTTTGATCGTTATATTATTCTTTTTACACTCAGGATCTTCTAGCTTCTTATTCATTTTCTCCCTAGTGACTTCATCTAATTGCTTATCTTCCTTAGTGCACTCAGTGCAACTAGGTTTCTGCCTAGGCTTAAGGATTTCATGGCCATCATAAATTACCTTCTGAGCTTCTCTTGCTTTCTTACCATACTCAGGGTTGGGTTCCTTAATAATGGGAATACTATGCTTATCGCTTAAAACTCTATGTTTAGTGACCATGTGAGCAGTCTGAATGGTGTTCCCTTGTATATACAACTTATTTTCAAGCTTGTTTTTTAAAGTTTTTAGATTAGAAAAGTCATTCAAAAGTTTTGATTCCTTAGCGTTAAATTCTTGGTTAAGCACTTTAACATTTTCTTGAAGCTCTTGCTTTTGCTTAACCGTCTTAGAAAGCTTTTCTTGTAAGGAGTTTAACTCTTGTTTTAACACTTCTTCCCTAAAATTACTTTTTCTAATAATTGTACGCATTTGGTCATCCGTTTCCGCTCACGGGTAGTTAACTCAAACTTAGCACGTTGTTCATAAATAGCAACTTGTTCTTTATAGGCATTAAGTTCGGAGATAATAGAATCATCGAGGGCACATGCGGTGTATTCATCAAAACATAGTCATCATTGACCGCGGAAGATACATCACTTGGTACAATCTCACTTTCACTTTGTGTCACATATTGATCATAAGGGACAATATTACTATTACCATCATTTTCAATATCCGATTCATAAGTTTCATGAGTTTGTACTTTATTATGTATCTTTGCTCATCCACTTCATCGTATAGTTTTAATACCTCGAAATGATTGAATCTTTGGATGGGCCACTGTCGTGGTGAAGAGACCTTTGGAGATACCATAGGTGAGATGCTAGCCATGAAGATTGTTTGAGCAAGAGGTTCATCATCGACATCGAGTCAAATGCATCACGATCGGCTAATTGAAAGGCAATTTGATGATTGTGACCTATTTCTGAATTGGTCGCTCATCAACATCGAGATCATAGGTTTTGGCATTTCCTCAAGAAGAAACAACAACTCCTCTTCATCCAAAGTCGCTCCATTATCCCGAGCTTGCACAAGCAACATCTTGTCTTTGAAGTATTCTCGCATTCGTGGACGTTTGGAGATGTGCGGTTCCTAGCAATATGTCCTCACCACCACAGTTGTAGCATTTGACCGCTTTGCTTGTCCTTGATTTGGATTCCTTCCACGATTCGATTTGCTACATATCCTCTACCAACTCCACCTCTTCCTGCTCATACCGCCTTTCTTGAACTGGTTGCACCATAACCTTCCCATCTCGATGCGGAGCTTGATTGTGTGGATTGGATGTCGTTATGAGGTTATTGTTGGTGTGTGGGAGAGAGTTCATGCTTTGACTAACCATGAGAGACAGTTGATTAATGAAGTTTTCCATGAGTGTGTTTGAGTCGGGAGGCTTATATCTTGGATCGGGATGAGCTTGTAATTACCATTACCCATGGGTATGACTTGAGAAGCTTTGATGGTAATTCCAACATTGGTGTAAAAGTCGTAGAGTCATTTGACTAACTAGTTTCTCCACGCTTAGATTTGAATCTGTTCAAGAATCCTTCGCTCAAACATATCGTGTCTCTCATTCGAAGAAGGAAGGCATACAGTTGCTCATAGTTGGTGTTCTTCAATCCTTTAGTTAGCTTCACAGAGGTGACAAACTTGTGCCATTCGGGATTCATGTTGTTCACAAACTTTGAGTTCGATTGAATATTTGGCATAGTCATTTTGATATTCCTCATATCATTCACAAGCTTGTGGAATCTCACGAAATATTCATAGATACTTTCTTCGGTTTCATCTTGAAGTGCTCAAATTCATCATACACTTTGATTCTCTGTCTTCCTTAGTTAATTCGAACCCGAGAGAAGCATCTTGACATTATCCCAAACACCTTGGCTTCAGTGTTGTGATTGATAAGCTTGTAGATATCTTTTGGAAGACCTTGAAGTATAATGTTTGAAGCCCCGATATCAAGATCGAATCTCTTTTCTCCTTATCATCGAGCTCATCATACGTCTTTGGTCCGTCTAATCCAAAGATCATGGTTCCATCTGCAGTAGTGCTCAATCGATAAGGTCCTTCATCGATTGACTTGAGAATGTTGACTCCATTTTCCTTTCCTAGGCAAGACAACCTAATTCGTTGAGCCCATGAGTCATAGTCGGTTCATCAAGCATGGGTGGACGAGTGTCCGAACCACCGCTGAACGTCCTCACTACATGAGAGATGATTGTAGGCACGTTGGTAGACATGTTTACGATTTCACGGATTTTATAACTCTATGATTAAACCGGAAATAGATTCTTTCACGGGATTTTACTAAATCAAGAGAAAACCGTATTAGAAACAAGTATTAAACAAGTCGCTATAACCCTTGAACCAAGTTGCTAAGCACCAAGTCGCTAAGTAGCAACTCGCTAAACCTCAAGTCGCTGTGAATCAAGTCGCTAAGCACAAGTCGCTAAGACCCAAGTCGCTGAACACAAGTCGCTAACGAACCAAAACGCTAAGCATACAAGTCGCTAAAGAGCAACTCGCTAAGTATCCAAGTCGCTAAGAACAATAAGGACAAGTCGCTAGAAACAATAGAGACAAGTCGCTAACCCAACCAAGTCGCTAGTCAGTGGAACCTCCACTAACTTGTCTTTGTTTGTCGACTTGTCTCAATAGACAAGTCGCTACTACTTCAACAACAACTCATTGGAAATTAACAAAGCAAGTTGCTATGATGAAAACAACTCCGAGACTCAAGTCGCTAGGTAGAAAAACTTAAAAACAACACTTTTCAATCCAAAATAAGCTCAACCAAAGTGATTCAAGCTTTCCAAATCCAAACCCAAGCACTTACAATGATTCTAAACACAAAAGTACACTCAAAATTCAAACTTTAACACAAGAATTGATCCAAATGATGCAAAACCACTAGACTTTTTCAAACTCAAAACCATATAAAACCACTAGAAATCCAAGGATAAGTAAGAGATGATCAAACCATAGCTCGATACCATTTGTAACATATTGGATTTCACAAACACATCAATACATGATCACAAGTAGCCGTATAACTTATGGTTTTAGAGAGAGAAGATAGAGGTTTGGGAACTTAGTGAGAGAAATGAAAGTATAATTATGAGCTCCAACTCTCTACCTTGGGAGGTAGAGAGTATTTATAGTCTTACACAAATCGCCACCTACGGGTGTGGATCGGGCATACAGGTGGGTAAAGACCGTCCGTCCTCCACGGTGTTACTTAACTAAATACTACTTAACTTATAATAACTACGACTACGAGCTTTCTAATGATTACATAAACTTGACTTTAATAACTGGATTTACTAAATCCTAACAAAACCACTCTCGAAATTTAAAGTCTCTTTCTAACACGAAACAATTACCAACTACATGTAAGGAAAAGTTAGAATTGTTAAATATGTGTCTGTCATCGACATGTTAGAAATGTGTGTTTCAAGCTAATTATGATGTTTGTATTTCCAAATATCTTCATGAAGTGAATTCCGCTAAGACACAATCCACTAAGACAAAAAAATAAATAAATCCGTTGAAACAAAAGATAAGGATAAGATACCTAAGAAGTAGATTAACATAGGACGTAGGTTTCTCAAAAAGAAGTTTCCACTGCACCCTGAAAAGAAACATCTCCCATATCTAACCTTAGATAGATACCCACGAGAAAAGTTTTTCACAAAGTTGGTCTTAGGTGGATACTTATAGGGAAGATTTTTGACATTTGCACCAGAACAAAGGTGACCACAACTGCACCTATCGAAGAGGCTAGGAAGAATATTATTGAAATTGTGAGTTCGAGTGTTATGAAGATTGTTGACACTAAAACTTTATACTTCTAACATTTCAGATTCAATTATTTCAAACTTCTATTTCTGATTTCTATGTAAAATCTTCTTTGTAGATATTCACTCTAGAAAACCAAGAATATTTTTTATTTTTATTTTATAAATCAAAATCCAAATAGAAAATTATAAAATAAAAAATCCAAAAATATTCTTTTACGATATGTCTCTCATATAATCGATATTATTTATGATTCTAGAAATTCATTCAACAATGATACAAAAAATGTAAATATGCTTGAGCGAGAGTTCATTTAAAAAATGTTTTCAAAACATGTCGTCTCTATATTTTCTATGACTTGTGTAGACATTATAATGCAAAACCCAGACTTTAAATAAAGGAAAGTGTTACACCAAATAAACTATACTTTTAGTACACTTATGCTAAAAGCACCCTATAGTACGCATCGGTGCGCAATCCTATCGGAAAAGAAGATAAATCTTCTTAATTTTGTGCTGAATTTCCAAATCATTTAAATAAAATTTTCTAACGAGCTAAATTTCCATATCTTTCTAAACCTTGAGCAAAATTTATTCAAGAATCTATCGACATATTTTCAAAATCTTTCAAAATATTTTTCAAAATCTTTCAAAATTTTGCTCAAGAAGACTCCTCCCTAAAACTTTCAAAAAGTTTAATATTCTCAAAAACATGCTAATTTTGAGAGGGAGTATTTCAAAAATGTTCCAAAGTTTATGCAAAACCATTTTCTCCCTATTAGTTTTCCAAAAAGATAACTTTTAATCTATATCATGGATATGCTACTTTTGAGGGGGAGAAAACGTGATTAAAATGTGATTAACTTTATCTCAAAATGGCTCGAATTTTTTAAGACCCAAGATTAAAATATTTCAGAAAACTCTCTATAGACTTTTACAAAGACGAACAATAACTTAATTAGCCACGTAACCATGTCCGTCAAAGTCTTGTTTCTTCAGGGTTTATCATCTCAAAAGTGCTAACTCTTCTCACCGTCTGAAAAACACTTCAAAACATATATGATATGTGTAGGGGAGTATTTCTGAAAAATGAAAACTCTCAAAGTGTTATCAAAACATGTTTTAATATAAACACTTTGATTGATTTTTCAAAAGGTTTTATAGCTATGATCTGTACCTAAACAGCCATAATCACTACGACGTAAAAGGAGATATAAGGTGATAAGGTTTGGTACAATCCCATGGTCTAGCTAGAGTCGGAGTGACCTACCCAGGGATGTTCCAAATAGATAGTGTGGAAAACTAGAAGGGGGGGGGGTTGAATAGTTTTGCCGATTTTAAGTTGATTTCAAAAAAACTTTAGATCCGATATTATGTGTCGTATGGATGTTGAGAACGTATAGATCTAATGATAGTGCAAGCAAATAAATAAAGATAAGGGATAGAAATGACACAACCGATTTATAGTGGTTCGGCTACAAGGACACCTTCCTTGCCTACTCCACTCCCCGAGTCACCTACTCGAGAGTTCAAGCACTATGTCAACAAACTCCTTCACTTGGCGGAGAAGCCTTCACAACGTTGCTTACACTTTATCCAGTACAAAGCTAGATACCGAGTCCATAGCACGGTGGACCAAACCAACACAACTATTACACAACAAATATGTGAAATATCAAATACAAGATCTTTGCTATGAAATCTTGCGGAGTGACAAATCAATCAAGGACCCTTGCTTGGATGACTTGTAGAATGCTCGTGATCTCGCATTGTAGAAGGACCTATATGAGGATCACAAATAGAAAGAAAGAAGAACAACTCTAGATCAAGTGATCTATATGTTAGAAGAGAATGAGAGTGTATATGAGATTTAGTAAGAAGAGGGGTGAGTTAGAATGAAGAAATGGCTCTCTATTTATAGGCAAATTTCCTCACTGTTCCCACGGATCCCTTCCACTTGGGATCCGGCTAGCACAAAGCTAGGGATCCGTGGAACGCTCCTCTTTGCCCATGGGTTTTTTGGTTATGGGTCATGGGTTGGTCCATGGGTTATATCTAGATTCAATGTATCTAAGTATACATTGTATCAAGTCTCTTTGGGTATGGGTTAAGATCCATGGGTTGTGATATTTACCCATCCTAATTAACTATTACAACAAATGCTTTAATTACTACAATTTTGTATTTAAAGGATTATATGTAAATGCTTTACAAAAATAACATGTATCCTTATAATTATACTTAAGACAACATTATATATGTTATCAACAAAACACAAAGAGATCGCAAAATATTAATAAACGTTTTTACGGTTTATTTGTATTAACAATCTCCCCCTTTTTGTTGATGACAAAATATAATGTTATGATGAGTAAAACTTAAGAATAGATTTAAGTTTTGAAAGCTCCTAAGTTTTACTTCTTCTCCCCTTTTGTCAAAACAAAAGTTAACCTGGAGGAAAAAGTAGTCTACGATTTCTTACTCCCCTTGACGGTAGCTCCCCTAGTTTGGGCGTCTAGAGAAGAAAAAATCCTACAAAAGAAAGGTTAGTAACATGCTTAAATGATCTTGTGGTTGTCGAGAATCAAGATAGGAGCCAAGGTATGTAAACAAGGCCTTCTAATAAAACGACAAATTGTAGTGGTAGTTAAGCCACTTACAAGCATGTAAAAATAAGAACAAGACTTGTTCTTGAAATTGAAAAAAAAATAATACTAAAAGTGAAAAATAGTAGTAGTGATTCCTTCCATGCTTGCATAAGGTTATGGATGGAGGTTTTGATGAGTAATGGTATTGATGCGATCAAGGATGAGGTTGAGTATGAAACGATTTCTTCCCTAACTTCTATTGCAATTTCCTAGTGGATTGGCAATGTTCACAATGTAAATGATGTGGGTGATGAGTGCGGAAGTTTTCCGGTTGTTTTGATTTGAGTTATGCGGAAGTTGTGGTGGAAAATAGGAAAATATGGATCAAAATCCGAATGTTTGTAAGTGGTGGTGGAAAAGAACCTAGATGTTCTTGTAATGTGATGGGAGCTAGAGGTGGTGATGTTTCAAGATCTTGAAAATAGTATTTGGTGATGTGGGGGTGTTGAAAAGACTATTTCTTTTCTTTAGGTTGGGTAGATCTTGTTGGAGTCTTAAGGAGTTCCAAAAGAGTTATTTTAGGTGGTGATGAAGTTGGTGTACTTGTTGGTGATGAGGGTGGTGCTATAATGGAAGCATCTTGTGGTGAGTTATTTGTTGAGGATGAATCATTTGAGGTTGGTTTTGCTAAACAACAAGATCGGATACTAATCCGTGCGGATATCCTAGCATTTGATTGTGGTATTTTGGATGGTGGAAGTACAAAGGTTTGGATATCATGATTGTTTGTACTAGATGATTCTCCTAAAGGGTTTTGGATGACATGATGAAGTGTGTTTGTGAGAAGGAGATGGAGTATGCAAGCATTTTGGGAGTTATATATATAGAAAACAACACATTGTAATGAATGCTTGACCCAAAATGTGGATTAAAATCTAATGATTAGATATGAATTCAAGGCATGTGATCATGAGAACACAAGCATTAAAGAGCATACTCCCAAAAATGAAGCACATGTGGATTTTTCATCCAAAGTGACAAAAATAGAAGTTGAAAACAGTGTGGAAAACTAGAAGGGGGGGGGTTGAATAGTTTTACCAATTTAAAACTTCATTTTAAATATTTAGATCGACTTATGTCAATCTATTTGGTTGTTTATGTTGGACGTTGATAGATAGATATATAAACGTGTAATGAAAGATAAAGAGTAAGTAGCACATCACCACGACACAAGTATTTATAGTGGTTCGCTACAAGGACACCTTCCTTGCCCTACTCCACCCTCGAGTCACCTACTCGAGAGTTCGTAAGCACTACACCAATCTCCTTATGGCGGAGAAGCCTTCACAACGTCGCTAACCTTTTTCCGTACAAAGCTAAATACCTAGTTCTTTCACACCAAGGCGAACCACACCTAACACAACGTCGCCTACCCTTTATACGGTGCTAGGCTAACCATCGAGTTCTTTCACACCTTAGGAGAACTAATCCTATCACAACGTCGCCTACCCTTTATTAGGTACTAGGCTAAGCACCTAGTTCCATTACTATGGAGGAACTACTACCCTTCACGACACAACACCTATTATCAAGGAGATCTACTCCTTGTTACAACACCATCAAGGATATCACCATCCTTGTAAATAAACAAATACTTATATGTATAACGATGCACCTCATCGATTATACGACCTAAGCATTCTTCCCAAATGCTACTTGATTTGATTCTTCGGCATCCTTCACTAATGCCTTTGACACAACGCTTGGCACCCTTCACTAATGCCTTCGTCTTGACACCTTTAGCATTCTTCACTAATGCTTTGACACGGATGATGAGCACCTTTCACTAATGCTTTCATCTTGACACTTTCGGCATTCTTCACTAATGCCTTCAACCCAACATCTATGGAGAAAGGTAGATCTATCAACAAGAGAACCTTCGTTGTCTTGAAGATGACGAAGCATGGCAACTCATGGACTTGAGCTTGCACGTCTTCAAGAAGTGGTGATCTTTCCTTTAAGAGGAACCTAGAAGATCACACAAAAACAAAAGACAAAGACTACATAGATCTCTTGGATCTGAGGTTAGAGGGTTAGAATACTTGGGGGAAGTATGTGTGTAAAGGGATGAATAGAAAGGAAGAAATGGCTCTCTATTTATAGGCAAATTTCCTCACTGTTCCCACGGATCCCTTCCACTTGGGATCCGGCTAGCACAAAGCTAGGGATCCGTGGAACGCTCCTCTTTGCCCATGGGTATTTTTGGTTATGGGTCATGGGTCATGGGTTATGGGTTGATCCATGGTTTTCTTTCTAAATACAATGTATCTTAAGGATACAATGAACTTGGTCAAGTGATATATATAAAACCATGGGTTATGGGTCAATACCATTTGCTAGTATTAAGGGTACAATGAACTTAGTCAAGTGGTATATATAAAACCATGGGTTATGGGTCAATACCATTTGCTAGTATTAAGGGTACAATGAACTTAGTCAAGTGGTATATATAAAACCATAGGTTATGGGTCAATACCATTTGCTAGTTTTTACCCATTTAGTATATACTTGTTTTTACCCAACTACATTCAATGTATTTGGTCAATGGGTCAAATACTTAAGTTTCTACTCATTTACATTACCCAATATACTACATACTAGTTATGTGTATATTTACCCAAATATGTAAACACTAGTTGTTGTATATATGTAATACTAAATCATAAAATCACTTATACTTGTTTTAGTGTTTTATGTGAAAATGAGAATATGTTAGAAACTATTAGTTCAAACCATTTACGTATTTTATTTGTTTCGTTAAAATGATTTTACATTTGTTATCGACAAAACATTAGAAGATCGTAAAATATAAATAAACGTTTTTACGGCTTATTTGTATTAACAATCTCCCCCTTTTTGTTGATGACAAAACATAAAATTATTTTAAGGAAAAGCTAAAATTGTAAAAGTTTGAATTTGTAGTTTTACTTTCTTCTCCCTTTTGTCGAAACAAAAGAGCCTTGAAAGAAAGCAACACATTGTTTTTAAGAAAACATGTGAAAGAAATAAAAAGAGGTAGAGCAAGTAACGGAAAGGATCTCGTCTTTACTCCCCTTGACGAGTCCATCCCTAGGTAAGGCGTCAAGAAAGTAATACTAATCTAGTTTGTTTGCAACTAAGTTTGCAAAATATTTCGCCTAAGTGACGAATGTGCTCCCCCTTGATGATTGCAATTTTGCAAAGGGATGTCGAGAAATGTAATCCTAATATTGCAAGTAATTTGCAATGTATTGTTTTGACACAAAGCTCCCCTAGCTTTAGGGTGTCAAAGGCTTCAAGTGTAGATTGAATAACTACAAAACAAAGGTTAGAAAACAAGTATAATGCACAATTTCCTGCATATGTGATCCAAGTTAGTAGAAAAATAGTTTTCTGTCTCACGGATCCTACGGTTCCCTCCTAGTAGGGATCCGTCTAGGCAAATAAGAGGGATCCGTCTGGCTGATGAATAAATTCAGCAAATGGTGGTATAACAAATAATGTTATCACAAAAGTGAGATATGAATACAACGTAATCATATACTCAAAAAAATAGCAAGTAGCATGTATTTTCATAAAGCTAGAGATATGATATACATGACTTTAAAACTAAGAAAATGATCGATACAAGACTTGGATGTTTTGAGGTTGTTCTACAAATGATGGTGGAGGTACATTGAGTAATGTAGGATGAGTTTCTACTAGGAATGAGGGTGGTGGTAATGGAAATTTTTCCATATGATCAAGTCCTTGGTGGTTCCTTGTTTCCAATGATGGATTAGTTGGTGATGTAGGTGGTTCCCTATTTAACGATAAGGTTAGTGAATGGGAAGTTCTTGGTGGTGAATGCTCTAATGAATAGAGATTTGGGTGAGAGAGAGGCTCGGTGAAGGAGTGTAGTCCATGCTCTAGGAATGAAGGTTTAGACATTTTTCTAGAACTAGGTACGTTTGGTTTAGAGCTCGATGATCCCTTTTCTAACCTAAAAGGTTTAATGCTAATTCTTGCAGTTCTCTTGGCAATTGTTGATTGGGTTTGTTGAGGTGGGATTCTAGCACTATTATCTCTTACGGTGATGATTCGGTGGATGGGAAATCCTAGCATTTGTGGGTTTAACCGAGAGATGATTCGGTTGAGGAAATTTCGTGTACAACACGATCAAGTTTCTTGGGTGGATGAGTTAGCACTAGGAGCTTTCCTCATGATGAAATGATTAAGGAAAAGGTTTCTAAATGCTGAAAATTATGTTGTGTTTGATGACTAAGGGATTCTAACAAGGTGGTTTATAAACTAAGAGTTTTGGCAAGTGCATTTAAGCTTTAAGCCACTAATATTCATTGGAATGTGATGATTGACATGCACAAGAGTCAACTTTAGAGGATGGATGATCTAGGAACTCATTTAAGATGAGATGGAGTGTTTGAGTTAGGAAGATGAGTTGAAATGATTGTTTTAGCAAGACTTGACCTATACCGTCATCCGGATCCCGGTTCCTTTCTCATAGGGATCCGTATAGGCTAATCCTAGGGATCCGCTATCGCCAGCTATGAAAAATAGAAATGATGTTTCTAAGATCTAAGACCTATAATATCTTGAGTGTTTCAGTTTCCTAAGTGTCTTTCATGGAAGGGTACTTAAATGTTCAAGGGCAATGAGTGATGTAGCTAATGATTGCCTTATATGGAAGAAATTGGAACTTTTGTGAGTACCAATGAATGAACAAAGATGACACTAAAATCTTGAGAGTGTCAAATGGAGCTAAATGATCCTAGTGATCGATAGTGACTTAGGATAATGTCTTGGAGAAGATCCTAAAGGTTTTAAGGTGGAAGAACTAGAATTTGATCAATTTCACCAATTTTGAGGTAAGGATGATTATGATCAATTTTGACATAATTGAAAGATTTCTAAGTCTAGATGTGAGGATCATGTGAGAAATAATTAGTGATCTAGAGGCGGAAGAGTAATGAGTTTAGGTGAAACGATAGATCGAAAAGCACTTTGAGTGTGATCCTATGAGTGAGTGTGAAGCTTACTAAGCTTGAGTAGGACTTAAGAGATCCTAAGGTATTAAGTTCACTAGTGTGAAGTGGTCTAGGAACATGGTTTGAGGTGTAAAGGATTGAAACTCCACTTCTTTGCCCGGATCCCACGGATCCTTCACTTGAGGATCCGGATAGTTACAAACTAGGGATCCGCATCGGGACGCTTTACTTAATAGTGAGCGTTTGTTCTAAGTATCAAAATTAGAAACTAATGATCTCTATAGTAAGCATACATGTATACAAGTAAAACATACTAAGTATCATGTAGAAATAGCACATAAGCAATTGAAATGAGATCTAGCTCACAAGTAACACATAGGTTTATCAAACTTAACAAGCGCTATTTAAGAAGCTCAAACTAGATTTACGATCTAGATTAGTAAATCATTTGTATTAACAATGGCGTCTTGATTAGATGATGGTGTTCAAGACGATAGGATTGTTTTGGCCAACTAAGCAATGAACTATGTATAGTCATTATGGATGGTGATTAGCATACAATGAACTTCGTCCATGAAGTCATGTAGCTCTTCTCGATCAAAGCAAGATAATCGCTTGATGAGGCAAGTGGTTGTGATTAATTAAAAGAAAATCAATTTTACAACTTGGTTGATTAGTAATCCTAAGACAACATAAAGTATTTCCATTGTAAACTTACTTTAGGAAAACATGGGAGTATAGATTTCCCAAGTGAGAGAATGAATATGAGACTATTACTAGTGGTGCTCAATTACGGCTAAACACGACCATTTTACGGGTGATTCCACATACCCAACTTCTATCAAGGAAGCAATTCAACCGTTAGGTCAAATTGAGTTTCTAGTGCAATAAGTTCTCCAAGATTCATTCTCAAGTTAGGAAAATTTATATTCCTACAATGGCCTATCAAGAGTAACAATGATGATACTTTGCTTTGTTTAATATTATACTTGAGACAACTAAGGTGACGAAGGCGTCATGTTAAAAATAAGTTTAAAAGGTGTCCATATGGTAAACAACAAAAAATGGTTGGATGAGCTAGTTCAACATATGTTGTTGGAAAGCTTTGAGTTTGGACTTTCGGATATGAACAATTATATTTGCGTTGCAAAATAATTTACTTGAGTATATCGGATGAACTAATCAAGTTGTCAATCCTACTATGAAGCTTGGAGAGCGATCATGAAAAGGAAAATGGGAGAGTACATCATCAACACAAGTGTAGGTTATGATCCGATGTACATTCTTGTTGTTTTTAGAAAACGATACAAGAACAAAAGAAATCATATAAGCACATAAAACATTTATGTTGCACACGTGACAAACTTAATCAAAAAACCATTTAGTGTGTTATATGTTTTAAACAATTTTCAACCTATATGACTTATCTAAGTATCTGAACTAACATTTTCGACACAACTAGATGTTATCCCAATCACTCCTTCAAATAGCACATGGATTAGTAGAATATTACTAAATCGACAAACAAGAGAATGAATAGCAAGGTAAGGAAACCACATATGCTATTCAATCAAACAAGCACAAAGGCTATTTGATATAAGCAAATAATCAAGTAATGCAAAGAAGACAATTTATCATTTAGCATAGCATACGAAAGTTCTTTTCATCGCTTTGTGTTAAATATAAACATGTATACCAAGCTTGATTAGTTTCTTTTATATTTATAAATATGATCAAAACCTTAATTTCAATAGAGGACACATTGTTATTCAAAAGTGAAAACATCCGTCTCTAATTAGATCAAAAGTTTGTGCAAAAGTTATGACCGAAAAATGACTTTTATTATAAATCAATGATTCAGTAAATTATTGTTTTGAATCAGTTTATGAAATCATTTTAAATGAAAGTAGACTCAAATACCTTTAAAACGATGGGTGGCACGACTTCTAACGACTTACGGTTAAAACGTTATGAATTTTGAAATTGCACAAAAATCGTCTTCAGACCTACGGATCCCACGGATCCCTTGCTTGAGGATCCGTCCGTGTAACTTTGAGGATCCGCAGATCCGACTGTAATTACAAAATGTACGTTTTGACCCGACGAAAAGGTTTAGTCTTTGTAGACTTTTTAGTGAAGTTATATTACCCATTTTTACCTTTATTCAAGCTTGATTAACAAGATATCTAACAACAAAACTTCAAAGAAAAAAAAATCACTAAAACACTTTTCATAATATGCTTATTATAAGATAGAAGCATATATCACTATTTTGTCCATAAGCAATTTAGCACGTTTTTGAAAAATAATGTAACTACGAAAACATACCTTTGCTATATCCCCTTTTTATGGTTTTAGAAACCATAGACGCGAAATACTTCATGATCTTCTAAGATACCCCAATCCTTTGCTATATTCCCTTTTTATGGTTTTAGAAACCATAGACGCGAAATACTTCATGATCTTCTAAGATACCCAAATCCTAGTATGAAGACTTCTCAAAGGAAAATGTTAGAATGATCTATCACTATCCAACATATGATGATTTCTAAAAACATGACTTTTTGTTTTAAGAAATTCCTTCTTTGTAGTTTTCAAACATACACGGATCGTATCAAGTTTTCAAAGTACAATATACAAAAAAACTTGTAACGAAGCTCGATGCCAATTGTGGAAAACTAGAAGGGGGGGTTGAATAGTTTTACCAATTTAAAACTTCCTTTTAAATATTTAGATTGACTTATGTCAATCTATTTGTTTGTTTATGTTGGACGTTGATAGATAAATATATAAACGTGTAATGAAAGATAAAGAGTAAGTAGCACATCACCACGACACAAGTATTTATAGTGGTTCGGCTACAAGGACACCTTCCTTGCCCTACTCCACTCCCCAAGTCACCTACTCGAGAGTTCGTAAGCACTACACCAATCTCCTTATGGCGGAGAAGCCTTCACAACGTCGCTTAACCTTTTTCCGGTACAAAGCTAAATACCGAGTTCTTTCACACCAAGGCGAACCACACCTAACACAACGTCGCCTACCCTTTATACGGTGCTAGGCTAACCACCGAGTTCTTTCACACCTTAGGAGAACTAATCCTATCACAACGTCGCCTACCCTTTATTAGGTACTAGGCTAAGCACCTAGTTCCATTACCATGGAAGAACTACTACCCTTCACGACACAACACCTATTATCAAGGAGATCTACTCCTTGTTACAACACCATCAAGGATATCACCATCCTTGTAAATAAACAAATACTTATATGTATAACGATGCACCTCATCGATTATACGACCTAAGCATTCTTCCCAAATGCTACTTGATTTGATTCTTCGCATCCTTCACTAATGCCTTTGACACAACGCTTGGCACCCTTCACTAATGCCTTCGCCTTGACACCTTTAGCATTCTTCACTAATGCTTTGACACGGATGATGAGCACCTTTCACTAATGCTTTCATCTTGACACTTTCGGCATTCTTCACTAATGCCTTCAACCCAACATCTATGGAGAA
Organism: Chrysanthemum lavandulifolium; assembly: GCA_022545495.1. NCBI lineage: Eukaryota > Viridiplantae > Streptophyta > Magnoliopsida > Asterales > Asteraceae > Chrysanthemum > Chrysanthemum lavandulifolium. The sequence goes on along the minus strand of CM040242.1, from coordinate 98,841,751 downwards.
AGGTAGATCTATCAACAAGAGAACCTTCGTTGTCTTGAAGATGACGAAGCATGGCAACTCATGGACTTGAGCTTGCATCGTCTTCAAGAAGTTGTGATCTTTCCTTTAAGAGGAACCTAGAAGATCACACAAAACAAAAGACAAAGACTACATAGATCTCTTGGATCCGAGGTTAGAGGTTAGAATACTTGGGGAAGTATGTGTGTAAAGGGATGAATAGAAAGGAAGAAATGGCTCTCTATTTATAGGCAAATTTCCTCATTCCCCGGATCCCACGGATCCCTTCCACTTGGGATCCGCTAGCACAAAGCTAGGGATCCGTGGAACGCCCTCTTGCCCATGGGTATTTTTGGTTATGGGTCATGGGTCATGGGTTATGGGTTGATCCATGGTTTTCTTTCTAAATACAATGTATCTTAAGGATACAATGAACTTGGTCAAGTGGTATATATAAAACCATGGGTTATGGGTCAATACCATTTGCTAGTATTAAGGGTACAATGAACTTAGTCAAGTGGTATATATAAAACCATGGGTTATGGGTCAATACCATTTGTTAGTATTAAGGGTACAATGAACTTAGTCAAGTGGTATATATAAAACCATAGGTTATGGGTCAATACCATTTGCTAGTTTTTACCCATTTAGTATATACTTGTTTTTACCCAACTACATTCAATGTATTTGGTCAATGGGTCAAATACTTAAGTTTCTACTCATTTACATTACCCAATATACTACATACTAGTTATGTGTATATTTACCCAAATATGTAAACACTAGTTGTTGTACATATGTAATACTAAATCATAAAATCACTTATACTTGTTTTAGTGTTTTATGTGAAAATGAGAATATGTTAGAAACTATTAGTTCAAACCATTTACGTATTTTATTTGTTTCGTTAAAATGATTTTACGTTTGTTATCGACAAAACATTAGAAGATCGTAAAATATAAATAAACGCTTTACGGCTTATTTGTATTAACAAACACTTCATTTACACGGATCCCACGGATCCTTCCTCGAGGATCCGTCCGGCATGAAGGCTGGGATCCGTGGGTCCGTGATTCAGCAAGACAAAATTTTCTTTTGGAAACATTTTGCCTATTGTGTGCCTATATGCAAACTATTTGGAGTTGCGGTTTTCTCGACCTCTAAAAAGAAAAGGAAAATAACTAGAGAAAAATGAATCCTAATTGAGATAATCCCGAAAACACACATTTGGTACATAAGTACGTAATATTGTGTTATCAATGCTCCTAATTCATTTTTGCTTAAATGAATGTACCCGAAAACACATATTAGTTATATGTTCCCTTTAGCATTCAAAAGACATGAGATGCAATGAACACGGGTTTTTACTTTGTATTAATAATGAAAAAGTAATTTGTCCTAGGTGTGAGAAATTGCTTTTGTGGAATTGATACGGGAAGGTATCATTCTTTTTAGAAGATATTTTGAAAGGAGATTTTCTTTAAAAATGTGTATGTAGTTATGTGAAAGAAGAGAAAAAAAAATTATAAATGGAAGACTTATCTTGGGTTTTGAAAATTCCCGTATTGTTTGTGAGTTGTGCGTGAAATAGAAATCCTAGACTCAGAAAGAAGAAGGCTAGTGTTTACATACCTTGTAGAGTCAATTAAGTTATGACGTTTGTTCCATTAGGCCAAGACCAAGACGAAGTAGGTTGAATTGTTCCCGCTTCAATGGTTTGGTGAGGACGCCGGCTATGTTGTCTTCGGATGCAACCTTCTCAATAGAGATGTTCCCTTTGAACATTGTCTCTTAGGAAGTGATGACGAATCTCTATATGCTTTGTGCGAGAATGTAATACCGATTCTTGCTTAAGTCGATTGCACCTTTGTTGTCACATAGGATGGCTATGTCGCTTAGATGGATGACGTAGTCTACTAACGCTTGTTTCATCCATAGTGCTTGTTGGCATGCTTTGCCATGGAGACGCACTCGGCTTCGGTTGTTGATATTGCAAGTGCCGTTTGTTTCTTAGAAAACCATGATGTTAAACAACATCCCATAAAAGTACATACCCACTTGTACTTTTTCTATCAACATAATCACCGCATGGTCGAATCGCATATACAATTGTTTCTACTCCCATGCCCTTAGGATACCATAATCCTAATTGTGTTGTACCCTTAATATATCTAAATATTCTTTTTACGGCTTCTAGGTGTGATATTTTAGGGTCTTCTTGAAACCTAGCACATAAGCAAACACTAAACATGATATCCGGCCTACTTGCCGTGAGGTAGAGAAGGCTACCTATCATGCCACGATATTTAGTATTATCAACGGATTCTCCGTCCTCGTCTTTTGTGAGTTTGGTGTCGGATGACATTGGAGTCCTAATTGGTTTTGACTCTTCTAGACCGAATTTCTTTAACATCTCCTTGATGTATTTAGATTGATTAAAGAAGATACCATCTTCTACTTGTTTTATTTGTAGACCAAGAAAGAAACTAAGTTCTCCCATCATACTCATCTCGAACTCGTCATGCATGATTTGTACTATGATTATATGTGACTCTCTTTTGTACTATGATTATATGTGACTCTCTTTTCTTAGTAAAAAGTGTGTTGTCAACTAACCCCATGGTGTAGTTGTGTTTAACTATAAATGACTTGAGTCTATCATACCAAGCTTTTGGAGCTTGTTTAAGACCGTAAAGGGCTTTCTTTAATTTATACACATGTTTGGGTATTTCAAAATCAATGAAGCCCGGAGGTTGAGCTACATATACTTCTTCATTTATGACACCATTTAGAAAAGCGCTTTTGACATCCATTTGATAAAGCTTTAGATCATTAGCACAAGCATACGCAAGAAGTATTCTTATAGACTCTAATCTAGCCACGGGGCATAGGTCTCATCAAAGTCTATTCCCTCTTGTTGGTTATACCCTTGAGCAACGAGTCTAGCCTTGTTCCTGGACACTACTCCGTTTGCATCTAATTTGTTTTTATAAACCCATTTGGTTCCTATTATGGTTTGATTACTAGGTGGAGGGACAAGTGTCCAAACATCATTAGAAACAAATTGATTTAGTTCTTCTTGCATAGCCATTACCCAACTTTCATCTTTTATGGCTTCTTGTTCTTAGGTTCTAAGGTTGAGACAAAACAAAACAAGCTACTTTGGTTTTGAACTTGAGACCTTAATGTTCGTTCATTTAGTTTTCCTATGACTTTATCTACGGGGTGATCTTTGGACTCTTTAATGTTTACTATTTTATCACTTAGAGGTTCTTCTTCTTCACTTATCTTTTCTTTATTACTATGGCTTCACTTTCTATAATCTCGCCATCGACAAGAGGTGGAGAGGGTTTGGGTGGACTTTCATCAAATTTTATATTTAATGACTCTTCTACCTTCATTGATTCTTTGTTTAATATGACGTAAGCCTTGCTATTTGGCGAATAACCTAAAAGATACCTTCGGTTGATTTAGGATCAAATTTTGTAAGGTAATCTTTAGTGTTAAGAATAAAACATTTACTACCAAAGACTCTAAGGTGATTTAACGTGGGCTTTTGCCTCGAAATAACTCATATGGAGTTTTTCCTAAGATTGGTCTAATCAAGACTCGATTGAGTATATACGTTGAAGTATCAACGGCATTACACCAAAACTTTTGAGGTATGGATTGTTCATTAAGCATGGTTCGACTCATTTCTTGTAGAGTTCTATTCTTTCTTTCTACTACCCCATTCGATTGTGGAGTGCGTGGGCCGAGAAGTTGTGAGTAATACCATTAGCGCCACAAAAGCTCCGAATTGCACTTCATTATCGAATTCTACAATGATCCGTCCTAATAGACACTATGGGTCTTCCTAGTTGTCTTTGGATCTTTTGCTTAATATTTCAAAATAGTTAAAGGTTTCGTTTTTTCTTTAAAAATTTGTCCAAGTATACCTAGAGTAGTCATCCACTATTACCAAAGTATAGTAGTTGCCTCCATAACTTTGGATAGCGGATGGACCAAATAAATCCATATGTAGTAATTCTAGACACCTAGTTGTGGACACCATGTTTTTAGCTTTATGACTCGAATGAGCTTGTTTACCTATATTACAAGCATCACAAAAATGATGTTCATATTTTAACTTAGGTAGATCTCTTACTAGATCTTTGGATGATAGCGATTGAAGAAGTCGCATGTTGGCGTGACCCAATCTTCGATGCCATAAGGTCAAGTATCATCCATAAAGGTAAGACATAGTTTATCTTTAGGTTCATTACCGATTTTAATGACATAGACTCCATGTTTCCTAATTCCTCTTCCTATGGTTATGCCATTTTAAGTATCTTACTACGGTTTCGGTAAAAGTACATTGCACTTTTTATCACATATTTGTCCTATACTTAAGAGGTTAAAGTTTAGGTTTTCTACGTGACACACATCGTTAATGGTTAGAGATTTGTTAGAAACCGTGCCTTTACCGATGATTCTACTTTGCTATTTCCAAACACCACATTACCTCCATTTACGGATTCATATGTGGAGAATAGATTCCTATTGCGGTCATGTGCCTCGTGCACCCGCTATCCTTGACCCATTCATCGGGGTCTAGGTCGACCTTTAAGCACACCTAAAACAATAATAAACTCAAAGTTTGGTCCCCATTTGTTCATGGGTCCATTAGTGTTAAACATTCCATTCATGTTAGACATGTATGGATAAGATGAGTATGCATTCCATGGAGCAAAGTTTTGAAAAGAGAAACCGTTTTGCATATTAGGGTTCCATCCCATTTGATGGTTACTTCTTGGATAAACGTTATTAGGTCTCCTAGATGCATTATGTTTTGAAAAGATGGTGCTTTGTTTCTTGCAAAAGTAGGATTATATTTTGGAGGTGGATGTCTAGTGGTGACATGAGTTGGTTTCTTCCTATTTACGATAACGAACTCGGTTCTAGATGATGAGGCTATGTTATTACCACTAGTTGTCACAGCAGATCCACGGATCCCGGTTTGTACACTAGCGGTTCCCTTTTAGGGGATCCAGGGATCCGCCACAACAATGGTGGTTTTTCTAATTCTTTAACAAATTTTGTTTCTTTACTTTCACTAGTTGATGGATCAAGTTGTTGTATACCTAGACCCTTTTGGTTGTTGCGGTTTTAACACCATCGAGTATTGTATCTAAGGTGTTTGTACTCATTCTAGCAATTTTAGAATCTAAATGATCAACTAGTGTTTGAAGTTGAACACAAAGTTCACATTCACCACTTGCTATTTTACCCTTTTCCAAACGTTTTAGTTTTGCTTTTAATTCTATGACTTCTTTATCTAAATGTTGGTTTTGACTCTTTAAAAGCTTGTTTTTGTTAATTAGTTTTAAGCTAATATTGCATAGTTTATTATATTCATTATGCAATGAGTCGTCATCAAGTGATGAACTACTATAGTATTCGTGACATACCTCGTCATTTGCCATGAGACAAATTTCTTCGTCCTCCTCGTCGCTCATTCCCCACGTGCAGCTCACGAATGCCTTTTGATCATCCCGTTTGGGACACTTACTAATAAAGTGGTTTGGGTCCCCACATTTAAAGCAAGTACGATCATCCTTTGGCTTCGTCCTCTTTGCTTTTCCGAAAGCCTTTCTTATCGTCATACGGTTGTTTGACGTATCTTCCTTTCTTCTAAAGAACTTTTAAAGTCCTCACCGCCATAGCATACTCCTCGTCGTCACTACCCGAGGAAGAGTTCTCTTCATCAGTTGAAGCCTTTTTGGCTTTTAAGGCAAGAGATTTATGTTTCTCTTTTACCTTAAAGGCTTCGGAATCTTTAGCAAGAACAAGCTCGTAGACTTTTAGATTGCCTATGAGTTCATCGAGGGTGAGAGTTGTCAAATCTTTTGACTCTTCGATCGCCGTTACCTTAGATCTCCACTTCGATGGAAGTGCCCTTAGATATCTCCTAACATGGTTACGGCTAGAGAAAGATTCATCAAGTGCTTGTAAAGATGTAATAATAGTATTAAAGTTAGCAAATGAATGATCTATAGTTTCCTCCGATATTGAAAATTGTTCATATTGTTGAACAAATAAATCAATTTTATTATTTTTAACTTGTTCGTTGCCTTGATGAGTTACAACTAAAGAATTCCAAATTTCTTTAGAGGTTTTGAGTAAGGAAATTCTTTCAAATTCCTTTTCGGTAAAGCATTATATAAAACCATTTTTGCTTCACTATTTTTGAAAGCTTTTTCTTCATTTCATCATTTAGTTTATCATGAGGTATGTTAACTAAATTTCCTTATCATCATTTGAGGTAGCCTCAAAATCACCTTCAACAATAATGTACCAAAGATCAATATCTTTAGACTTCACATATGTTTCAATATATTTTCCAATATATAAAACCATTAGTTTCAAGTAGTGGTGGTCGTTGCATAGATTGCCCTTCCTTATAATTTTCGTAACCCATAGTGATCGAAAAGTTTTTAAAATACAATTTTACTTTAAAACTTATATAAACTTAGCTCTTGATTCCAATTGTGGAAAACTAGAAGGGGGTTGAATAGTTTTGCCGATTTTAAGTTGATTTCAAAAACTTTAGATCCGATATTATGTGAAATCGTATGGATGTTGAGAACGATAGATCTAATGATAGTGCAAGCAAATAAATAAAGATAAGGGATAGAAATGACACAACCGATTTATAGTGGTTCGCTACAAGGACACCTTCCTTGCCCTACTCCACTCCCGAGTCACCTACTCGAGAGTTCAAACACTATGTCAACAAACTCCTTCACTTGGCGGAGAAGCCTTCACAACGTTGCTTACACTTTATCCGGTACAAAGCTAGATACCGAGTCCGTAGCACGGTGGACCAAACCAACACAACTATTACACAACAAATATGTGAAATATCAAATACAAGATCTTTGCTACAGAAATCTTGTGGAGTGACAAATCAATCAAGGACCCCTTGCTTGGATGACTTGTAGAATGCTCGTGATCTCGCCTTAGAGAAGGACCTATATGAGGATCACAAATAGAAAGAAAGAAGAACAACTCTCTAGATCAAGTGATCTATATGTTAGAAGAGAATGAGAGTGTATGAGATTTAGTAAGAAGAGGGTGAGTTAGAATGAAGAAATGGCTCTCTATTTATAGGCAAATTTCCTCATCGTTCCCACGGATCCCTTCCACTGGGATCCGGCTAGCACAAAGCTAGGGATCCGTGGAACGCCTCTTTGCCCATGGGTTTTTGGTTATGGGTCATGGGTTGGTCCATGGGTTATATCTAGATTCAATGTATCTAAGTATACATTGTATCAAGTCTCTTTGGGTATGGGTTAAGATCCATGGGTTGTGATATTTACCCATCCTAATTAACTATTACAACAAATGCTTTAATTACTACATTTTTGTATTTAAAGGATTATATGTAAATGCTTTACAAAAATAACATGTATCCTTATAATTATACTTAAGACAACATTATATATGTTATCAACAAAACACAAAGAGATCGCAAAATATTAATAAACGTTTTTACGGTTTATTTGTATTAACAGATAGATTATATGTCCTTAGGTAATGGAGAAGTATGAAAAAAGGGAATAATGCTATAAATGTATGAGCTATCACTAGAACAACCACAACAAGGTGATAGTAATGATGATGTGATATCCATTAAAAGGATTAAAAGAAATGAAAACCTTCCAAACACTTAGGGCTGAAACCGGGTCAATACAACTGGTTATCACAAAGATGATATTGGTATTGAAGACAAACATCATGGACCCAATGTTGCAATGCACAACCCTTCCCAGCCACTTAAGTTCCTCTCAGAAGGTTCTTGTTTCATTTCTCGCAGAGACAAACACGTAATCTATCAACATCTCACTCTGAGAATCGTTGATATTGAAAAGGTGGCAGTTTACTCCAACCTCCGTTCACTATAAACCAAAGCGCAGTTATCGAGTCTATAGCCAATGAGATTCAAACATACGATCTCTTTAGGAAAAAAATTCCATATACATACACTTGTTTTTCACAAATAAGAACACAAGTTGTACGAAAGTCCTTGACAAATCTTTGTAATCTTGCCAAAACGTTCATAGTGGTAATCACTTAGTATCCCATGATCATTGAACATAAACCCCGCCAGTGTCAACACTAAACAACACTAATATTGGGTCTCCTAGTTAATTCTCTATGGATTAAGAATGCATGTTTTTTTATGGTGGTTACTTTGTCCCAAACGATCTATAGTTGTGGAGTAATACTTAGGTGTACTCCAGCGGCTAGCCTGTATTCTTTTTAGCTTTCTTTAGGGCATCCAGTTCAACCAACGGTAGGTGGGGTAATCCGTTTGAATTATCTAGCACTTTGAGCTGGAAACCCTACCCATGAGATTCCTTTCACGAATCGAATCCTCATGATGTAGGTCTATACTTGGATTTATCCAAATATTGATATCAGTCCTTAACAGGATTCGGAGGCTAATTCTGCCCGACCAAGGTGAATGGAATCAAGAAATTCATCAGTAAAAATAATCTTAGTGAAAAATTTCTCTAAGAAAAGGTCCATGATGATTGATTGGACTGACATTATATATCTCTACCTTTTTTGTGACATGTACTGATGAATGTAGCCGCTCCTGATGCACCACTATTTACATCAACATATTTAAACTCCACATATTCATACTCAAGTGATCAATCCTCAACAAGTTCAAGACAAAGAGCTACAACAAAATGTCAAGAACAAGTCAAAGTCATAATCAAATAAATGGGGAAAAACATCAGAGTAAAGATCAAAGTATAGAAAACAAACAAGAGGTATGAGTATGTCGGAGAGGATGCAACAACAAAAAACTTGAAGATGTTGATGAAGGCAATGCAAGAGATCACAAGCATGAACGAAACAAAGAAGTCTATCAAGTCTATTTCAAACAAGGTTCAAAATCAAGATACAAGTGCTGAAGATTCAAGATCTAAGTTCCGAGACTGAAAATGAATCATTAATAAATGACCACCCCTTAGGGGAAGATTTTTAGCATTAAGAAGTAATGGTCATTTATCATCAAAGAACCTTGTAATGTAATAGCTCATATTAGACTAGTTAGTGGGCTTGTGGAATTGGTTAAGATAATATGTAACTAGTTAAGCTACTAAGTCCATGTATTCATCCATTCCAAATCCAACACCAAGCCCAAGCCCACCAAGCGACCTTGCAATGTATATTAACACCATTCCACTTCATTTGGACGTGTGAGTTTGTATGTGTTAGTGTTCATTCTAGTGTGTGTGAAATAAGATCTCTCTTAATTCTCTCAATCCTAGACCTTACACAAATTTTATTTGGATGGACTATAAAATGCAAGAAGACAAGAAGTCTCCTCACTTTTGCCCTCATAATTTTCTTTTACACACACGGAAATAATACTCTTTATAGATCATCTAGATCTTTGTTGCTCTTATAATTCTTGTAATAGATCTATCATCATATTAGATAATAGATCCATACAAGATTAGTTGTGGTGGATTTGAGTTATGGTGTTGATTAAGAATCAGTTTGTTGTTTTTGTTGAAATAAGATTCAATAGAAGTGTTTTGTTTGTGTTCAATTATCTTTTTTTACAATTTTATTTTTTCTTTAGGCCTTACAATTGATATTTTATTACAAAGTTTTGAAGGTAAATATATGTTTTTCATATGAAGTCCCGTATAATTGAAAACCAAGTTCTTAAATGAATAAACTTTATGGTTGGTCATAAGGGCGGAGGTCAGAAAGCTATAGTCGAGAGGGCAAACTTTGATTATTTCGAGAAACTACATTATAAATTGGTTCATTAAGGAGGGGGGGGGTGTTATATTTTATAAATTTTATACTACAATTTTTTTTTTAAGAGGCAAGACGCGCACCTCCTGTCTCCGCCAGTGGTTGATCATAAAGAAGACCTCATGTCAATGAAAGAATCAAAGTCATATTCATAATGAAGTAGGCATATTTGTCTGAAAACCAATTACCTGAGCGTCACGCCATGTTCAAATTAGCAATGCTAGTTATGGTCGCTGTAGATCGTAATTGCATAGCTCTGGTCTTCTAGACGCAGATCCAGTTTTGGGGATAACATAGCTAAAAGATTTTTCTGGTAACGAAATTTTGGACATTTCGTGTTACGTTGCAAAAACGGAAAATCTTGTGTATTTATAAAGTTTTATATACTTATACAAAGCGGTTGTAAACTTAAAAGTTGTGCTATATAAAAACAATTCAATAAATACATGTGGTATACCTGTAAGGTTTAACAGACAAAGACTCCAAGTCTTCAAGTCAATGAAAGAATTGAGCAGTGTTATTATTTCATAATCAAGTTAAGCAAGTGTCTCTATGGCAAGAATTGAATGAATTGTCCTTTAAGTACGTACAACCCAAGTGGCACGCAATGCTTTAAATTTAGCATGTCAGCCTTTTTAATTTTTTATACGAAATTGTATAAGTTTTTGCATGTCGTCTTTCATATATAGGAAGGTTTACTTTGCAAGAATAATGTATCCATTGTTTCCGAGAAAGTGTATTATTGAGTACTGAGTATCATCTACATTCAACGAAATCTTCTGAGTTAGTTGTATCGGCAGCTTATATGTTCTGAAATTCATTGTTTCTAACGACAATATACATACAAAGCTCCTCTTACAAGTGTCCCTTTAATAAAGCGGTTTTGACATATATTTGTCATATCTCATAGTCATAATGTGCGGACATAGCAATTAGTATTCTAGTAGCTTTTATGCTCGCCACGGGTGAGAATGTTTCATTATAATCAATCCCATAGGTTTGGGTAAAACCGTAAAACCTTTTGCCATGAGACGAGCTTTGAACATGTTTACATTTCCATCCATGTCAGTCTTCTTTTTGAAGACCCATTTATACCCAACATTCTTGCACTTAGGTGGTAGATCAATCAAGTTCCGTACTTGATTATCCTTCATAGATTGCATCTATATGTTCGGAAATTTTAGTTTAGAATGAAAAGAGCGATTAACATGTCTAATTGTCATTAGAAAGTTTCGAGAGAACTCACAACAATGTACTAGTTTCTTCACCTTTTATTATGTGACAACTAGTGATGTACAACTTGTAGGGGTGTAAACGAGCCAAGTCGAGTCGAGTACTGCCAAGCTCGAGCTCGACTCGAATATCAAAACTTGAGCTCGAAACTCGACTCGAGATATAAACTCGAGCTCGAAACTCGACTCGAGCTCGATTATTTCTACATTCATGCTCGAACTCGATAAATACTCGGTATATTAAGCTCGGCTCGACTCGATTTCTATGAAAATTAAGTAAATGTATTTATATAAAAAGGTAAATGTATAATTTAATGGAAGCTCGATAAGGCTCGCGAGCTTCACAAGCCGAGTATTTTGAAGCTCGAACTCGACTCGGAAATGTACTCGAGTAGCTCGAACTCGAGCTCGACTCGTTTAAATCGAGTCGATTTTGAGTAGTTTACGAGTCGATCTCGAATAACTCACGAGTTGTCTCGTCTCGTTTACACCCCTATGTACAAGTATGACATGTCTACATAAACCTAATTGTTGTTTTTTTTTTTTTCCTATGACTTGAAAGGTGTTTATTTAGGGTGTGTTTGGAGAGGGCTTATGAGGCTTGGGCTTTTAAAATAAGTCGGCTTATAAAATAAGTCTCGTTTGTCATGCGGGCTTATGAAATCATAATCCCTAAAAGGGCTTAAAACTTTAGCCCATAAAAGGGCTAAAACTTTAGCCGGTCTTTATGAACCAAAATTACATATTTACCAACAAAATATCTAACATATACCATAAAACTCATTTAATTATATCATTTTAGTAATTTTGCAATAATAAGCCCCAACCCCAACCCATTTGTCAAACAAGTCTACAAAATACAAATTCAACTTGATATAATAAAAGCCCTAGCCCCAAATTTCCCAAATTTCAGGGCCATTCATGACGCCAAACATACCCTTAAGCTTAGGGGCGTGATATAGGGACCCCCAAGTAGGCGGGGTTGCTACAATAGCATGCATCGATGAGTTGTACTGTGTGCATCGTGATGTTATACTGTGTGTTTTGCGGTTTGTACGGTTGACTATAATGGAAGTCCCTATAATATATCCCGTAAGCTTATTTATGAGCTTATAAACTTATATGTTCTCGTTCCCCCCCTCCCCTAGTAGGAAGGTTTTATTTATTTATTTATTTATTATCTTAGTTTGAAAATGATAATAATAACAATAATCATATGTAAGGTTGTAAAATCGCTGTAAGCTAGTGAGGCGGTTGGGTAGGCCTGTGATTAATCGGTTAAGCGGGATTAATCGATTAATCGGATTGGAATTTTATGCACAAAAATGTAATTTTAGATATTATATTATTTTATATATACGGGATAAGCGTATTGCATCAAAGTTCAAATATTTCAAGTGTTCAAATATAGACATAATACATAATTTTTCAGAGTTCAAAGTCAAATATAAATATTACTCAATTTGTTGACCATTGTAAGCGACCTTTGACCGATTTTGTCCGATTAATCGGTTTGTTGACCGATTTTTAAGTGATTTTGTCCGATTTTTAAGAGATTTTGTTGACCAATTTTTAAGCGCTTTTGTCTGATTAATTTGATTAGACCGATTTTGTTCGATTAATCGGTTTGTTGACCCGATTTTTAAGCGATCTTTGACCAAACAGATTAAATAGGCCGATTATGATAAATCAAGGCGCTTAGTGAGCGATCAACGATTATGCGGGAATTAATCGGCCGCCTGGGCCGATTTTTGCGACAGAGATCATATGTTGATCAGTAAATTTTTTATATTTGTTGGTGTATTATTTGATTGTACATAGTGTTTAGTGATTTATAATTGCTTAAAATCTATTAATGGAAATCTTTGAAAACAATTAGGAGATAAAATCCAAAATGATTTATATGTAGTATGGATAACATAATGGTTGGTAGCCTCGCGATAACGCTATGTAAAGGTATCTATATTTGTAGAATGCACTTAAAAAAACTAGTTAAGTTGTTTACATTTTAAAGACCAAATGTCCACGACTAAAAATGTGTAAAATTATAAAGTTCACATTTGCTCATGTGCGGTAATGGGTATGACAAATTATGATCCATATAAAACAAATCTCTACGATTGACTATACTTTGAAAAAAAAGTGTGAAAAAATCGACTATTTGTTATAGTGATGATCTGAGATGCTCACCAGCCAAGATGGCTGTGAGTTCAAGTCTCATGTGGCATGTGTTTGTAGTGTATATATCGTTTGTGTTTTAGTTTGCTTTGAAAATAAACAAATAACGGTTCAAACATTGTTTTCTATATCTATATCTATAATTATCTATAAAGCATTTAAGACATTTATAAATAGAAGTCTTAATTTTTTAAGCTTACACATGTTACTATATTTAGTAATTCACAATTAGATACTACACTACACTCATTACATTATAATGTACATTAATGACATATAAACTTTTAGTATTAAAATAGATGTTACAAAACTACAATAATACAAATTTAAATTTCTAAAATTTATCATATACATTTAATTTTTACTAAGTTCAAATGAATATAATTATGAAAATCTATAGTCGTATTAATATATTTTATAGAAGTTTAGACACACATTAGTTTTTTTATCAAACCGGTAAACCGTCATATACCGACTATCATTAAATACCGCTAAAGAATAAAGATACGACAAAAACTGCATATTTGATATCCCGCTGCTTAGCGCGAGTACCATACTAGTTTTATTTAAAAGTTGTAGAATGCACCTGGAATCACTTGTCATGGATGACTATAACTCTAAGAGCCCGAATATATAATAGCCATGCTAGCGCGGGTTATCTGCTGGAAAGTCGTTGGAGAGTTGTAAATGTACTGTAAAAAGTTATAATGATGGGTTCAGAGTAAAGAAAGAAAAAAAAAAAAAAAAAAAAAAAAAAAAAAAAAAAGTTGACAAATACATGTGGTGGAGTAGGTTGGTCATACAAAGACTCCTAGTAAACGAGAAAATGGTCCTTTCTGAAAAATTCAAAGAGTTGAACAACATCATTCTCATGATGAAGTAGAGCATAAGTCTCCATTACAATTGACCTTTTCGTCAAGTTAACCCAAGTGTCACGCAATGCAAACATTCAGCATGTCGTCTTTTATAGGAAAGGATAATTTAGCATGTCCTTTTTTATACTTTTTTTTTTTTGGAAAGCGAAGATATAGTAAGGCCACCAAGGGCAAAAAAAGAAAAAGAAACAAGCTAAAATGCTCTGAGAAAGAGCATAAGAAAAGAAGAAGAAAGAATGAAAAATAAGAACATAACAAAAACCACCTTGAACTCCAAACGAACTACGAGATGTTCAAATCACCGGGGTTATCAATCCAATGCTTCCATGAGAATCGGTTATTAGGAGCTCTATTTGAGGCCCATAGAAGAGACGTCATTTGGATTAAAGGGAATATGTCTTCATTACGGAAACCAATTCTCTCAAGTTCTGAGGACGAGTGGCAAATTTTGTTCCTCCAATTCCAAATATGCCAAATCGAAGAAACGCAAACGGCATGAAAAAGTTTATTCACCCATTTGTCTTTTTGGAAGCCGGTATTTCGAAAATAATCTCCGAGAGAGATGGGTTAAAAGCCGCAGGAGAGCCCCACCAAATCCATATTTTAAGCCAAATGATCTTGACAATTGGGCATAAGAGAAAACAGTGGTCTCTAGTCTCCTCAACCGAACAACAAAAAGCACACATAGAAGAAGGAAGGTGGACACCCCGCTGCATCAAGTTGGACATTGTCGGGAGACGATTTAGATCAACCCGCCACGCACAAATATTTACCTTCCGAGGGACCCATGAGTTCCACTTAAAAGACGGAGATTCAATCTCAGAAACCAAAAGAACCGATTGAACATTCTTGCATAGCGACCTCACCGAGAAAGAACCTGATTCTTCTAACGACCAGGACCAATTATCTTCACGAGAAGTATCTAGAACAAGCCCATTGATAAGATACGATAGCGAAAGAAGCTCATCCAACGCGCGACCAGTAGGCTGTCTTCTCCAAACCCACATTCCTTGCCAAACGCCATTAAGCAAAGCCCATCTCTCTGCCACTAGACAATTTATATTCGTTTCCAGTGCAAATAGACGTGGAAAACGAAACTTCAAAGGGCCGAGATCTTTAATCCAAGCATCACTCCAGAAGCTCGTTTGGTTACCACTTAAAACATTCTTAACCATGAGATTGTTAAGAGAAATTCCCATTTGATTCAACTCCGAGCAACAACCAATAATATTTGCCCAAATGTCAGCTTTCTGCCCACTACCACTAATTGCCTCAAACCCGCCATGAGATCCATGGATTTTGCTAATTACCTTCCTCCATAAAGCACCTGTCTCATTAAGATAACGCCATCTCCATTTACCAAGAAGACTCATATTTTTGCTTTAATACTCCCTACACCTAAGCCGCCATCTTTCTTGTCCGCCAATATCTTTTGCCAACGGACCTAAACAATCTTTTTCTCATTCTCTTTGAAACCCCAAAAATTTCTTCTTAAAGCTACAATATGTGATATAACTGAAACAGGAGCTCTAAATATTGAAAAATAGTAAAGGGGAAGACTCCCTAACACCGATTTGACAAGGGTTTCCCTTCCACCAATAGAGAGGAGGTTGCTTTTCCATGTCGCGAGCCTTTTTGAGAGCTTACCAACTACATCATTCCATGAGTCAACTCTGTTCATACTTTTACCAACAGGTAACCCGAGATAGCTAAATGGAAGAGAGCCATAAGAGCAGTTAACTGCTCTAGCAATATTTGCTACATCATGAATAGGGATCCCAATACCAAATATACGGCTCTTCGCTAAATTTATCTTGAGACCTGAAACATCATGAAAAAGGTCTAAGATACGCACTAGATGTCGCGCATTCGCAACCGACCATTCATCAAAAAATAATGCATCGTCAGCGTATTGGAGGAGGGAGATATTAAGCCCATCATCAAGAGAGAGCCCTTTGAAAATGCCTTTGTAACACGCTTCCATTGTCATGACTTGTAATGCTTCTGCCACTATAAGAAAAAGAAACGGAGAAAGAGGGTCTCCTTGTCTCAAGCCTCGCTCCATTTTAAACTCTTTCGATGGGGAGCCATTAATAAGCACCGATACAGAAGCAGAAGAGAGGCAAGAGTAGATCCATCTACACCATTTTGATCCAAAGTTCATCTGATCCATAATATCCATAAGGAAGTTCCAATTTACACTATCAAATGCTTTTTCAAAATCAACTTTAAAAAGAAGAAGATTAATTCCTTCCATCCAAGATTTGCCTCCCCTTCATAAAAGTTGTTTGGTTTGGACTAATGAGCTTGTGAATAACCTGACTTAATCTAGAGGCGAGCAACTTTGAAAGCACTTTGTACATGCATCCAATTAAACTGATAGGGCGGTAGTCGCTTAAATCAAGATGATCAGATACTTTTGGGATAAGAACAATAAAGGAGGCATTACATCCCCTTGCAAGATTGCCCTGAGATTCAAAGTATTTTACAAAGTTGAAAAACTCAAACTTTATAAGATCCCAGTATTTCTTTACAAATTTAAAATTGAGGCCGTCAGGACCAGGAGACTTAAAGCTGGAGCAATCCCATACCGCCGCTTTGACCTCTACCATAGAAAAAGGAGATTCCAGTAATGCAACATCTTCTTGGTCTAGACGTTTAAAAAGAAGACTGTGAAATTTTGGCCTGGAAGGTTTGCTTTCACGAAATCTGTTGGCAAAGTGATCATAGGCAGCATAGAAGATTGATTTTGGGTCCTCCACCCAACATCCGTTAACTTTGAGCCCGTTAATATTTTGACGCCTGGTTTTCTTTCTAACTAGGGAGTGGAAGAATTTACTGTTTTCATCGCCCTTAATCACATCACTAAATTAACTGGTTACTAGTTTGACTTTTTATTTTGATTTTCAATTATTTGTTATTGATATATATATATATATATATATATATATATATATATATATATATATATATATATATATATATATATATATATATATATATATATATATATATATATATATACTAGTGTCAAAACCCGTCCGATGGACGGGTATGACTTGTGGTTTTTATTTTTATGATTTTGTGGATCAAATATATACTAAAAAGGATTTAGTAGAATAAATATATAGTTAAAAGTTATTAAAAGTTAAATTAAACGGTTAAGAACTATAATTGATGTTACCATAATCAATAAAATGCCTAAAAGTAGGTAACTACTTTATAACATTTTGTTCTAAACAGTATTAATCATGAACATCTTTTACATTTGATAATATTATTAACATTTATTATTAGTATTTTATTTTTGTTAATTATGTTTATTTACTTATTGTATATAGGTACTTTCAGCTGATTTTTTTACCAAATTCAGATGATGTTGATGAATTTGAAATATCTGTGAATGGATTTATGGTGAGGCTTGATGTTCGTTGTGATGAGAATATGTATGTATTGTCGGGTGACAAGTGGAGTTTTGTTGTTGATACCCTTTGTTTGTTAAGTGGTGATGTTTGTGTGTTTACCAGGAATAGGTTAAAAAGGTTGTGGTTATATGATTTTGATAATGATAGGTAGAATCCTTACAGATGTGGTTTTCAAAGGGGCGGCTTCTTTAAGGAGGCTCCCACTACCATTTACTGAGTTTGAGCAGTGTTAGTGTTTTTGTTCAGACTTCTTAAATTTTATTGTTTAAATTGGATTTCATTAATTTCTTAGTTTACATTATAATTATATTCTGTTGTGTTACGTGTTTTAATTATTTTTTGATGACGTAGTTAGTAGTTATAAAAGGTTTTATTTTCAATAAGTTTATAAACAAAAATTTATAAACCAAGATACACGGTTAAGATAGCTCGAGTATGTGTTTTTAAAAATTATCGTAAACTTATGATGTTTTTTTAAAATTTTTTTTAAATCCTAGCTGTCGTGAGTTAATAAACCAAAACCCTTAATGGGGATTCTAGTTAAACACGCGACCTTTAGTGGGGAAATATGTTTTTCAAATAAACTAAATTTTCGTTATTATGCAATAATTAAATCCTTTTTTTTGTTTATAAAATACATAAATTATAAAAAATAAGTTGGTATATTTTTCTATAGCGAAAGAAGGGTATAAGAACTTCATAAAACATTTTAAAATAAATAAATAAACTAACCATGAGTAAGTAATTAATAGTTATTATTATTAATTTTTTTTTTAACTATAAGTACTTAATAGGTTTCGCAATGCAAAAATCTTTAATATATCTATGTATAAACAAATGTGTAACGTATAAACAAAGGTTTCCAATTATATATCTATGTATTAAGAGTAAGACAAAGACATGTATAACGTAAAAACAAAGGTTTCTAGTTACTCATTTTGTTCCATTATGAGGTCACCCTTAGCCCATGACTATGCCAATAGAAAATAAAAAATGTTAACTATAGTAAACAATCAAAGTCTAATTGCATGAAGCTCTTTATCTTTATAATCCAAAGTCCTTTGTAACTCCATTATAGTCGTATCCCTTTCATGTAGTTGCTCCTGTATGCATTGACCAACATAAAACTCAACAAAAACAAATCTAGGATCAAAACCACAGAGATGCAATAAAAAATTCATAGAAAAATATAACCATAAAAGATATAAATAGCCGAATTTGAGCCTTACTGCCTAGATGTTTTGGTTCATATAGATTTCACATAATGCTCCACTTTACTTTGCCAAATTAGCATATCTCACAATATATTGATTCCTATCATGTAGTGTACAAATTTTAACAGTTATGATCACAAATAATCTGTAAACTGGTAATACTAAGAGAGACAAGTAAGTTTTGAGGAATAATGTAAACAAAAATGCATACCTCACTCGCCTTACGCACCCTGTTGCTTTGAACTTGAATGCCGTTAGGCTTAATTGTTCCAACCTTCTTGAACTCATCATCCAGCATAGCAGGTGTGGCACTCATAGGGAGACCCTTTATATAGATAGAATAACCATCTGTTGTCAAAGGCAATAAAGGTTGCCACTTATTATATGTGCGTAGTAGATTAAAAAAGAAAATGAATTGACACATGAATATACTCAACACTGTATCCATTGATAAAGAAATTATGAGACTTTCTAACATGAAACCTGGTATTAAAAAAAGAGGTATATTATATGTATAAATACCTTGAAAGGAATCATGTAACGGATCGCCACATATCTATTAAAGCTATTTATGGAAGTCAAAAACTTGACATCGCGTGTTGTTATTATTGGGTTACCTTGTCGACTCATTAGAGGATGATTAATGAAGTAATCGATTACGCAATTCCTGAAGCTAGATATGCTCAAAGGGTTTGATATGGATGATCCCACATGATAAATAATCCTCGAGTAAGGTTTATTCATATGAGTCGCCATTGCTACAATCATAGCATTAATCACCATGTCTCCTGGATTCTACATGTTTTTATATGCAAAAGATGCATTTTTTACTTGTTCGAGTGCAGGTGTATTAAATTTTAAAGAATATCACACCTGTAGATAGCGAGATAACTCACCAAATCAAGAACTTTGTGAGGATCACAGAAAAAGCATGAAGCCCGACCTTTACCATATGATGCAATGAAGCCATCGATGGTTCTGGAAAGTAGAAATCTAAGTTTATGTTAACATTTTTTGAGTGAAACAACATTATTCATGGTCATGTTAAGAAGAATAAATTGAAATGTTAACATTTTCCGTAATAATAAAAAAAGAGCGGCATTTGAATTACTTGATGCCTTCGATCCATCCAGGGAATGGTTCTTTGTAAGTACTTGTGATGATGGTAGGACGTAGTATGACTAATGACACATCTTTTCTTAATACCTCGAGCAGTAACATCTCCCGCATGGCCTTGGTGAATACATAAGTATTTGGCCATCCATTTGAAAGCTTGCTTCCAATAAGTCCAGCTTCTGCCAAACCTGAAGATCCAGGTCCATTAGAGACATGAAATACCCAAATAATTCATCCCAAAACATGAAACAACATATCTCAAAATATCAAAATCAAGAAAGTTCAGATTTCTCGTTTTACCTGATCCTGGGATTCTTCCCACTCGAGCCTGTGCGAGCGCCGCTCAAGTACAGTGGTCATATCGGTTACACTTTTTTATGTTTATCGATGAGTCCTTTAGGAGGCATCAAGACATTTGAGTAGGCATCCGTAACTGAAGTAAATAACCTAAACATACTGTGAGTGGTTTCAGAAACTGAAATTGAGGATGGTTGTTTGGTTTAGCCTATTATCTGGGCTAGCTTAAAATGCTGGGCCATGTGGGCTGTTTAGTTTAGCCTATTATCTAGGCAATGGTGTTGTTTGGTTTATCCTATTAGTTTATATATTATCTGGGCAATGACACAAAAACAATACATACACATGTATATGTTGTGAGTGAATATGAGTTAGTATCACCTTTTCGTTTGAGGCTTCCCTTTCAGCCTTCTTCTTCTCCGCCTCTAATTGCTTAGCATTTTATTCATTTTCTTGATTGACCATGGATACAAATTCCAACAATTCAATGTTCCTATAAATACATACTTATGATAGTCGAATGCATGTTTACCGACACACTAAAAATGAGACCTCAGCATTTGCGAACTTCACTTGTGAGATGATTCTCTTCTTATTGCACCAGAGGAAACAAACATAAACAAGTATCTCTTGGCCTCTTGCAAAAGGAAGAACCATTGCTGTCATTGAACATTTATAACATGCACACAAACCATAATGCGTAAAAATACAATCAAAAATGCATAAATATCCTCCTTTCATCAAATTATGTAATGTTCTTTTTCATCAAACAACCCTTTCATCAAAGTTTTTAGTATAATTGAAATATAATTATTGTATGTGGTGCGGCCATGAAGCAAGACGGTGCACATGCCATACTCACATAAATTGATCCCATCTCTACTCTTCAATATCTTATGGAAGGTCTCAAGTCCTAACCCATGTTAATATTATTAGCAACTCAGCTTTGTATGATTATAGTTGAGTCTCAAATCTTATATGTGCTGTCAAGTGTCAACTCCTTAGAGGCTTCACCCACAGGTTTAAGAACTATAGTTTGACTGATACAAAAGAAGGATAACATTTCGGTGATTATTAAATTTCACTGAAATTTACCTTTTGCAGTATCCATAAAGAAAATAAATGGATCCACTTCATCGATAGGTGAATGCAGATCCTCATTATCATCAGTCATCATCAGTAGGTCGGAATGACTTTGCCTGAATGAAAGTTTGAAAAAGACATAAATTTCATCTTAGTATACGTAGATTGATTACAATATTGTCGGTTGTCTTCTTTAAATACATAAACATGAGAGACTTAACAAACCCGTGCGCCCAATCTCTAAATCCTCAAGCTATCTTCGCTTCATCGCCATCCTCGCATCATCTCCCATGTCATTGTCGGATCCATAATCTTCACCATCATTTGTTTCGGACCATCATCCATGCCATGATCATCTTCGTGCTCTTCCTTTGCAGCTTCTGAGCAAAATAAACTAAATACATATATCTTGGTTGAAATGGTGCCTTCTATCAGATACTCTGGCGGCATATAACCACTGAATATAAAATCAAGAGTTAGCATATGTGAGATAGTATATAGGAACTCATGCTGACACGTACACGACAAGTTTTGGACTGACCGTGTTCCAACAACTCTACTTTTATTTGCTCATGACTCGTTGATCCCAATAACTTAGCCATGCCAAAATCTGATATTTTTGGCTTCAAATAGTCATCTAGCAAAATGTGAGGGCAGACCGTGAAGCATGTTCGTTATCAATAACTTATATTCTTCCTTGTTATTAGAAATAATGAAAAAATGCAGGAAATACGGAAAACGTTTACAAATAACTACAATGTTTGTAGTCGCAAAGTCATACATTAATATCATGGTTCTTTAGGCACATGTTTACTCGAGCAAATAATTTCTTGGTTCACTTTTGGTATAAATGAATAAAACGATTTTACTGTTATTATTACCTTTTACAACTTAAAAGATAAATTATACTTATAAATTTATACCCGGCTGCACTGCCCATAATGACTGATGTTACTGGTAGTCCGGAGGATAGATATACTCTATACCATGAACGAAATCACAAAGTTTGCTGATAATAGAATACGAACCGCTATGCAGCATCTTATAAACAATGAAGCACTTGGTTTATTGTCCTTCAGCAGCCAACTTAGTCTTCAACTCCTTTTTGTTCACCTAAAACACAGAAATTGATTCACAAAGTTTCATTGTAGATGAAAATCGAAATACTAATGCAAGCTAACAAAACGTGTATTATTACCTTTCCCATGGCATTACGAGCGATGACTCCCATATAAATAAGCGGGTTTGTAGTGGAAACAAGAAACACAAGATCGGAACTTTATATGCTCGTAATAATGAGAAAAATCTCATCCGACATGAAACATATACGAGTGGTGTTCATAACATAGAGTATCAATTGTTGATAAATTAATATGAAGGTCAACTTTATAAAGGTCGACCTTGTATGGTCTGAGTTTCTGTTTAGCCATTGAGCAGAGTTCATCGAGAGTTAAAGCAGGCTTCGATTCATTGTCACGAGCCTTTTTAATCTCTACGTCGGGCACAACTATTGCAGTCACTGCTTCTCCATAAGCTTTATTTGGTAACCCCAACACACAACATTCTAAAACGGCTGGATGCTGTACAATGGTCGAACATGTTGATTTATTATGTAAATGCATTTCCAATTCTCATCACCTATTCAACGGATACAAGAGAGAACTTACCTCTAAAAGAATTACCTCGATTTCTAATGTTGACAATTTGTATCCACCAACCTTCATTATATCAGCATTAGTACCTGGTTCGTTGGAGGACATACAAGTGTCACTATGTTTCGACTGGTCAAAAGCAAAAAATATAACAGAAGAAGAGTAACTGAATCTTACGTCCCAAAATTACATAATATACCTCTTCATCCACTTTAACAGCGTCACCAGTCTTGAAATAGCCACCCTCTATAAACGAATCCTTGGTTACCTAACAGTTTTTTATAATTCAATATTAGAAAACAAAATATGTGACGTGATATCAAACTTTCGTCATCTACATAGTATAAATCTGTTAGAACAATATATATAAGTACCTCAGGACGTTTCCAGTATTCCTTAAACATTGAAGGGCTTTTGACACAAAGCTCACCAACCCCCTCATTACTATCGTCATCTGCAAGAATCTTGACCTATTACCAACAATAAAAATTATATTCAAGTTCCAGATTACAAATGATCAAAGAAACATATTGTCATTTTGTGTTCTGAGATTTTCTTTGCTAACCTGCACGCCTGGAAAGGGTTTGCCAACAATACCTCCTTTTCGTAATCCATTTAACGGATTCGAAAGTGCCATGACCAAACTAAAAAAACAAACCACAATTATTAGAATGATGACCCACATGTAGTATATTCATTTTGGAACACTTTTAGAACTTTTGACTACCTCTGTCATGCCGTATCGTTCTAATAGTCGATGTCTTGTAATCGCTTCCCATTGTTGCATGACTGGCAACGGTAGAGCCGATGATCCACACATCTGGAAGTATAAACAATTCATATATTAGAAGCCAATAGTCAACCTAATAACGTGGGTCAGTAGGTCCGTATCTATATATATTTTAAAGCATATAACGACAAAGGTTTTGATAATCACCATGAGATGCGTTGTCTTCCACCAAGCGAAGTCGCTTGTAAGTCCGGATCCATAGCTTCATAGCCTTGTATCGCCTGGTATACATGGTCGGAACCTAAAAAAAATGAGACAAGAATATCAGATACTATAAGGACACAAAAATTGAATTCTAGAATTTCGGAGTTTCTGTAAGTATCATACCCCAGTGAATACAGTAATTGCATCATCAAGCTTAGTCCCAAAGTAACCTGCAACTTAACCATATTTGTCATTCCTACAATTTGAGAAAAGCCTAAAGCCCTTATTACACCTCTTAAAGTCCCTCCAGAGATGTTAGCTGCAGGCCTGGGGATATCTTGTGCATCTAAACTGTCAGGCTGAATAGGTGTGTTCACATAAACAGCTGGAGCATTATTCCTTTTACAATTTTTCCTTTTGTTGATGATCCAGTAAGGTGGGATCTTTTTACTCATTTTCTTCTTGTTAGCCAAAAAACTACTTTTCGAGGCGAGTTTTATTTCTTTCATCCTCTCTTTCTCCTTTTTCTCTGCTGCCTAAAGCGTAGAATGCAGCTCGAACATCATCCCAAGCAATTTGAAGTAGTCTTATCACTTGATGTTATTATGGCTCTTGGTGCGGTATAATTACTTTTCTACTATTAGTGCCATCGGTGCCTTGGAGGTTCATTCTCTTTCCGGATGTTATATCATTTTGATCATTACAAGGACATCTTGTTGACTTTGGTGATCATAACTCATAAGCATATCCCATTATTACCATCGTAGTACGGACTTGTAGATGAATTGCACGTAAAACAAATGAAAACATGTAAGGATTTAGTTTGTTGTAGTAATGTAACGCCCGACCCCACAAGGGTAAAGGAATCACAAGTAATGGTGTCATATCAAAGCAAACATATAAACCAAAAGAAATCTTTAACATAAATATGGAAATAATCCAAGTCAAAAGACTTCAATACATAGGTCCCAAATGAAAAATAAACTCCAAAAGAAATGTCTAAAACATAAGTCTAAATGGTATCATAATATCAAAGCTAAATCTCTAAGGTAAGTCCACTCAAGACTCATCCCAAAGCAATACCAGCCCAATGCTTAGATACCGCCATGAAGAAAAGAAAGTGCCGAGCTTCAAAAGCCCAAAGGAATGATATACAAGCAAAACGAATACGAAACGAAAATCGAATACGAAACAAAGTAAAAGAAAGATAGTGAAATCATAGTCTTTTCAAAAGATAATTCGTAATATCGTAATAAGTTTTATAGCTTAACTACCTCAAAGCCCGTAACATATGCCATATCGTAAACATATCATAATCACATAAGGCAACATATTTGTAGGGAGACCTACCAGAGTTATGAAGGACGCATGCACGCAAAGATCAATCATCGATAACATATAATGATAACGATAATATATGGCATATAATGATCTAGGATGCATCCATACGCCCACGCATGTATATTCATAATATAATTCAAATTGAGCTCATACAGATAATGAGATAAGGACGTGGCGTAACATCACTCTATCGCCCTAGAGTCATGTCGGTGCATTTGTCGACACGGACATGGAACCCCATGACTAGTTAAAATTGGCTCGGTGTCAACTATCGAGATCAAATAAGAATGTCATAACCGATATAGATCATATTTTATCAAATGTTTAATCATGTTTTCAAAATCAAAGTCTTCATATCATATAGTTCAAAATCAAAGGTTTTATGATTCAAAATCACAGTTCGATAAGCAACAAACAAATAGACACATTAGGGTTCATAGCAAAGGTTTAGGAAATCCTAATATGAAAACGAAAAGAAAACTTCATACGAAACCTTTATCGAAAAGGTCGAATATCCGCACTTATTCGAAAGCAAAAGATCAAAAGTCGAAACAGGAAGCAAAGAATTACTCCTTCTTCACGTAACCTATATACATTAATGTCGATATATTATTAATGATTCCAAATCGTCACAATGGTCTTTTAATATTTTAGGTTTCCATACTTAAATGTTTTAATATCAATATAGTAATTTAGGGTTTCATATATCTTTTATTAACGTTAGGGTTTTCATTCTTTAATGTCTCATTAATGTATATGTGCCTATATGTTTAGTCTTTTAATGACTAATTACTTAACCTAACTCGTCACATAATACTCTTTCCTTTTTATTTTTCAACGACATGTTTATGATTTTATGTGACATATAATTTACTTATTGCTCGATTAACTACGCATTTACTCTATTAGGGTTTATCATAACTTAATAATTTAGCATATCAAAACTAGGGTTTATGTTTAACATAACCTTTACTTAATTAATGCATCTTCAAAACCTCATATGTAATTCAATTCAAATTAGGGTTTCGTTATTAGGGTTTATACACATGTTTTAACTCATCTAAATACTTTACTTACTCAAGTTATTAAGTTATATTCATTATTCGAAAATTAAAACATGGTTCGGTCCTATTTAATATGGTTCGCCATTATTAAAACGTCACAAACATAACTCGATTCAATATCACATCTTACGTTACATGTCTCTTATTATTTACTAGTTAAATGAGTTAGGGTTTGTCTTGGTTTTGTTTTACACCATCTCTCGCCACAAAAGAAAAAGAGGAAAACGCTACGAAACAAATATAACTTAACATATTCACGCAAGGTACGTTAAAGGAAGACAAATAAACAATATACCTTAACTTGGTTGAGCAAAATCGACACCAAAGGTGTTTCTTGAGTCTCGGCCGAATAGGAAGAAAAAAGAAAAAGGAGAGCAAATAAAACTAGGGTTCCAATTTAATGAATATGTGATGTATATATAGTTGTAGTATTTGAGTTAAACTAGGAAAGTAATTGGGTTGGGTTTGGGTTTTGGTCCAACCGGTCACACCATTCACGCCACACCATGGGCTTCGCCCTGGCTCACGAAAACAAACCAAACGCGACCCAAATCATTTACTTAAACTTTAACTCTTCGTCGCACCAAAACAATTACGTAATATACTTTAGTTAGGTTTTTAAATATTCGCAAGTTAATCTTTTATTTCTTTAAGTGTTATAAATATATTTTACGATTTTATAATTTTTAGTTCCAAGGGTATTTTAGTCTTTATTCGGATTTTAAATTTTCGTGTTTTACAATTCTTCCTCTAAAGAAAAATTTTCGTCCTCGAAAATTGAATGAAACGAAATGAAAATGAAAACGAAACGAAAACGAAACGAAATGAGAACATACCAAACTATTCAAAGAAATGAGGATAACTTGCACGCATCGACCCTCGGTTTCCCAAGTAGCCTCACGCTCGTGATGATTCTTCCAAAGAATCTTAACGAATGGAATCACTTTATTCCTCATAACTCTTTCTTGTCTTTCCGTAATAGCTTCGGTTCTTCGATAAAGACATATCGGATTGAATTTGATCAAACGGATAAGAAGCAACGGTAACGGATGATAGTTGTATCCCTTAGGAGTGATACATGAAAACGCCATGAACATGCGATAACCGAGGCGGAAGTGCTAAACGATACGAAACTTCTCCTATACGCTCCAAAATCTCAAACGGTCCAATAAATCGAGGACTAAGCTTGCCCTTGATTCCAAAACGTTTCACACCTCTAAACGGCGAAACTTTCAAAACACACGATCTCCAACCCGAAATTTAAATCACGACGATGCTTATCAAGATAACTTTTCCGACGAGACCTAGCTTCCTTCAATTTCTCTCTAGCCACGCCTACTTTCTCATTAGTGATCTCGATCATTTCCGGTCCTTCAATCAAACGCCACCTACTTCATCCCAACAAATAGGTGCTCTACATTTCCTTCCATAAAGAAGTTCAAACGGTGCCGCTTTAATGCTAGCATGCCAACTGTTGTTATAAGCAAACTCTACCAAACACAAATATTCGTCCCAACCGCCACCCATTCTAAAGCACAAGCCCTTAGCATATCTTCTAAGGTCTCAGATAGTCCTCTCGATCGACCATCCGCTTGAGGATGAAATGCCGTACTAAAATTAAGTCGAGTACCCCAAGCTTTCTCGCAAACCCTTCCGTAAACGAGAAGTAAAACGCGGATCTCTATCGGACACAATAGATGTCTGAGTACCATGAAGTCTAACGATCTCTTGTCAAAAATCTCCGCTAATTTACCAATACCATAATCCTTCCCGATTGGCAAGAAATGAGCGATTTGGTTAGCCTATCAACAACCACCCAAATCGCATCATGCTTCTTCCTAGTAAGAGGTAATCCACCACAAAATCCATAGATATCTTATCCCACTTCCATGTTGGAATCTCCAATGGTCAGAATAATCCACTAGCCCTCCGATGTTCAATCTTAACTCACGACAAATCATACACTTCGACACAAACGCCGCCACATCTTGCTTCATGCCGCTCCACCAAAAGTATCGCTTCAAATCCCTATACATCTTGGTAGAACCAGATGAATAGTGAAAGGAGAACTATGAGCTTCATCATAACTTTCTCAATGGCACCGATCATTGGGAACACAAAGCCTATCTCCATACCATACAATACCGCTATTATCAACCTTAAACTCGCTTGCTTACCTTCTTCAACATTTTGCGCCACGCCCACAACACCGTCATCTTTCTCGAGCTTTAATTTGCGTGATAAGGTTCGACTCCACCTTCATACTAGCCCAAGATCCATCAAAACCTCGTACACACATCTCAACATCCAAACTTTCTAAGTCACGCAAAATCCTAGGCTCAATCTTGATACTGCAAGAATGCCCGATTTCGCTAAGTGCACCAAGAACTACGTTAGCCTTACCGGATGGTACCGAATGTTGGTGTCATAATCCTTAAGAAGTTCTAACCATCTTCTTTGTCTCATGTTAAGTTCCTTCCGAGTGAAAATATACTTGAGACTCTTATGATCGATGAATATATCACACGCCTCCATACAAGTAATGTCTCCGGATCTTCAACGCAAACACCACCGCAGCCTAACTCAAGATCATGAGTTGGGTAATTCTCCTCATAAGGTTTTAGCCCTCAAGCATAAGCTATTACCTTTCCATGTTGCATCAAAACACACCTAATCCTTTCTTAGATGCATCAGAGATTTGAAATCCTCCCGAACCAGCTTGGAAGAGTCAAAATAGGAGCCGACACCAATCTCCGCTTCAATTCTTCAAAACTCTTCTCTCGCTCATCCGTCCATACAAACTTTTCACCTTTCCTCATCACTTGGTTAAAGGCAAAGCTAGACGAGAGAAACCTTCAACAAAACGCCTATAGTAACCAAGAAGTCCAAGAAAACTCCCGACCTCACCATCGTCGAGGTCTTGGCCATTTAGTGATAGCCTCAACTTTAGACGGATCCATGGTTATACCATCACCGACACGATATGACCAAGGAAAGCAACTTGTCTCAACCAAAATTCACACTTCAAAATTTGGCGACAACTTCTTCTTCCTCAAAATCTCCAAAACTATACGAAGATGTTCTTCATGCTCTTCTTCGACTTAGAGTAAACCAAAATATCGTCGATGAAAACAATAACGAACTTGTCGAGAAACTCATGGAAAACACGATTCATCAAGTCCATAAACACAAGAAAGCGATTGGTCAAACCAAAAGGCATAACGAGAAATTGTAATGACCATATCCGTACGAAACGCGGTCTTAGGAACATCTTGCTCCTTCACACGAATCGATGGTAGCTGCACTCGTGTCAATCTTCGAAAAGAACTTAGCTCCTTGTAGTTGATCAAACAAATCGCCTATACGCTGCAAAGGATAACGGTTACGAATAGTAATACGATTGAGTTCACGATAGTCGATACATAGACGCATGCTTCCATCCTTCTTCTTCACAAACAAAACAGTGCACCCCATGGAGAAACACTAGGCTAATAAATCCACTTTCTATCATCTCTTGCGCTTGTTCCTTCAACTCCTTCGCCTCTACAGTGCCATACGATACGGAGCCTTCAAATCGGTTCAAGACTGTGAATTAACTCAATGCTAAACTCAACTTCTCGAGTGGGGAAGTCCAGGAGTTCATCCGAAAACGCCAAGAAATTCGCAAACAACCGAAGACTATCAATGTTAGGACTCTCCAAAGATGTGTCCTTAACAGATGTTAGAAAACCTTGGCACCCATGAGCAATCATGATCCGCGCCTTCATAGCGGAAATGAGCTTAACAGACGGGGGTTGAGAACCGTGATAAACGAATTCAGATGTTTTACGCTCCAAAGATCACCGTTCTAGCATGGCAATCGATTGAAGCTCTATGGTAAGCCAACCAATCCATGCCTAGAATGATATCAAAGTCGACCATATTGAGAGGATACAGATTTGCAAAGCGAATACGATCATCAAAACGAAGAGGACACTTAACATATTTACGATCAATGATCACATGATTTTTCATAGGCGAGAAATCGATAAGTGATTTGTTAACGGTTTGGGCTTCATATTAAGTTTCTTAGCGATGTGATGATATAATAGAGTGTGTGGCGCCAAGATCAAATAAAACGAAGACAAAGAAAATCATCAATGAAAAGAGTGCCCGTAATGGTACTCAAGTTCGCTCCACCGTTACGAGTAGTAGCATAGACACGCCCAAGAGTAGTTGGCGGCTTGATGTAGTTTCCGTGAACCGCCGGATTCTTCTTAGGGCAATCCTTAATCTTGTGAGTAGTGGAACCACAACCAAAACATCCACCAGGGCCTTGAAACACCGCCTCGATGAGCCTTTCCACAAGTAGTACAAATAGGTGGGGTGGCAAAACCTCACCGTCCTCCGTTGACTAGAAGATCCCGACGCACGACCGATTCGCTCCTCTAGTCGGTCGATCCTCGTTATAACGCCGGTTATTGTTACCTTGGTTCGACGATCACTTCCATTCCTACCAAGATTTCTATTATCTTGACCCTCGCCTCGTAACGCCCAAAGGTCAACATTCCTTCCCGATCGACCTCACCGATCATAACTCCTATCCCTTGACCTCTCGAATCATAACTCCTACCGAGTTTCCTTATAGTCATTGCCTTGAGTCCTACCTTGAATCCGATCACCATCGCGATTACGCTTGTTAGAACCCGAAACCTCATGAAAGATCTCAATGTTACGAGTCGCATCATTGCAGCCGACACATTCTCATACTCAATATTAAGCAATCGGTCCAACACCCACTTCTTCGGCCCCCACTTGAAGTGCTTAGCTTGACGCCTACCATCTCCAAAGAATCACTCCAACAAAACTCACCAACCTCATAAACCTACTCATGTACTCATTAGAGTTCTCATGATCAAACCGGTAGATCGCCTGATAATCCTCTCATACCTTTGTCGCCAAAGATCGTGGAAGTAACGGTTATAGAAGATAGTCCAAACTCACCCAAGTACAAGTCACAAGAAAAGCGCCACCTCCTCTTGCTTGTTTCAATGCTTTCCACCAACTCAAAGCATCACCTTCCAATTTGAATGAAGCCAAACGAGTCTTAAACTCGCCTCCACAACCCAAGATTTCAAACAACTTCTCAATATGAGTGATCCACCCTCGGCCTCGAGAGGAGTAGCAAGAAGGTTAAACGAAAGAGGCTTAAGCTTACCAAACGCCGAGCCAAGTATGAATACCGACGGGTTGATTTCCTCCACCACTACCCAAGCACCATTCGACACGAATGTTGTTGATCACCGCCCATCATCTCGTGTAGTCAAACCAGGAAAAGAGAGTTGAGAGCATTCGCAATCGCAGATCCATGTTAACAAAGATCATCATCTCCATCCGCGCCACCAAGAGTACGAGTTCGAACCATCTAAACGATTAGCAAAATGAACAAAGGTAAGATACGAAATGGAATTACGAAGGAATCCTAAAGTCTACCCAAATCCTCACAGGTCAAATCCTAAGCTCTAAAGTCTCGAAACCTAGGCTCCATATGTCACAGGTCCTGACTACAAGTCGTTAACCTGGGCTCTGATGCCATAAATTGTAACGCCCCGACCCCACAAGGGTAAAGGAATCACAAGTAATGGTGTCATATCAAAGCAAACATATAAACCAAAAGAAATCTTTAACATAAATATGGAAATAATCCAAGTCAAAAGACTTCAATACATAGGTCCCAATGAAAAATAAACTCCAAAAGAAATGTCTAAAACATAAGTCTAAATGGTATCATAATATCAAAGCTAAATCTCTAAGGTAAGTCCACTCAAGACTCATCCCAAAGCAATACCCAGCCCAATGCTTAGATACCGCCATGAAGAAAAGAAAAGTGCGGCCGAGCTTCAAAAGCCCAAAGGAATGATATACAAGCAAAACGAATACGAAACGAAAATCGAATACGAAACAAAGTAAAAGAAAGATAGTGAAATCATAGTCTTTTCAAAAGATAATTCGTAATATCGTATAAGTTTTATAGCTTAACTACCTCAAAGCCCGTAACATATGCCATATCGTAAACATATCATAATCACATAAGGCAACATATTTGTAGGGAGACCTACCAGAGTTATGAAGGACGCAGATGCACGCAAAGATCAATCATCGATAACATATAGCATATAACGGATAATATATGGCATATAATGATCTAGGATGCATCCATACGCCCCACGCATAAATATTCATAATATAATTCAAATTGAGCTCATACAGATAATGATAAGGGACGGGCGTAACATCACTCTATCGCCTAGAGTCATGTCAAGTGCATTTGTCGACACGGACATGGAACCCCATGACTAGTTAAAATTGGCTCGGTGTCAACTATCGAGATCAAATAAGAATGTCATAACCGATATAGATCATATTTTATCAAATGTTTAATCATGTTTTCAAAATCAAAGTCTTCATATCATATAGTTCAAAATCAAAGGTTTTATGATTCAAAATCACAGTTCGATAAGCAACACCAAATAGACACATTAGGGTTCATAGCAAAGGTTTAGGAAATCCTAATATGAAAACGAAAAGAAAACTTCATACGAAACCTTTATCGAAAAGGTCGAATATCCGCACCTTATTCGAAAGCAAAAGATCAAAAGTCAAACAGGAAGCAAAGAATTACTCCTTCTTCACGTAACCTATATACATTAATGTCGATATATTATTAATGATTCCAAATCGTCACAATGGTCTTTTAATATTTTAGGGTTTCCATACTTAAATGTTTTAATATCAATATAGTAATTTAGGGTTTCATATATCTTTTATTAACGCTTAGGGTTTTCATTCTTTAATGTCTCATTAATGTATATGTGCCTATATGTTTAGTCTTTTAATGACTAATTACTTAACCTAACTCGTCACATAATACTCTTTCCTTTTTATTTTTCAACGACATGTTTATGATTTTATGTGACACATAATTTACTTATTGCTCGATTAACTACGATTTACTCTATTAGGGTTTATCATAACTTAATAATTTAGCATATCAAAACTAGGGTTTATGTTTAACATAACCTTTACTTAATTAATGCATCTTCAAAACTCATATGTAATTCAATTCAAATTAGGGTTTCGGTTATTAGGGTTTATACACATGTTTTAACTCATCTAAATACTTTACTTACTCAAGTTATTAAGTTATATTCATTATTCGAAAATTAAAACATGGTTCGGTCCTATTTAATATGGTTCGCCATTATTAAAACGTCACAAACATAACTCGATTCAATATCACATCTTACGTTACATGTCTCTTATTATTTAGAAGTTAAATGAGTTAGGGTTTGTCTTGGTTTTGTTTCACCATCTCTCGCCACAAAAGAAAAAGGAAAACGCTACTAAACAAATATAACTTGACATATTCACGCAAGGTACGTTAAAGGAAGACAAATAAACAATATACCTTAACTTGGTTGAGCAAAATCGACACCAAAGGTGTTTTGTAGTCTCGCCGAATAGGAGAAAAGAAAAGAGAGAGCAAAATAACTAGGGTTCCAATTTAATGAATATGTGATGTATATATAGTTGTAGTATTTGAGTTAAACTAGGAAAGTAATTGGGTTGGGTTTGGGTTTGGTCCAACCGTCACACCATTCACGCCACACCTTGGGCTTCGCCCTGGCTCATTCAACACAAACCAAACGCGACCCAAATCATTTACTTAAACTTTAACTCTTCGTCGCACCAAAACAATTACGTAATATACTTTAGTTAGGTTTTTAAATATTCGCAAGTTAATCTTTTATTTCTTTAAGTGTTATAAATATATTTTACGATTTTATAATTTTTAGTTCCAAGGGTATTTTAGTCTTTATTCGATTTTAAATTTTCGTGTTTTACATATCTTGCATAAATTATCATATACATCTATTACTCAATGACTCTAAAGAGTGGTTGTAGATTTTTAGGACACTTGCTTTTTTTTCATTGCGAGCAAACTATTATTCTTGCAAAAACACAATATCAATGGACTAACCTGATAAATAACATAACCTGATAGTGTACCGTACCGATAAAGGACTAACCTGGCATTTTTCAATGTCTAAAGCAGTTTGAAGCTCATTACAAAGTTCATACAGATCAATGGACTTAAGACCCTCTCTTCTTTGTAACACATTCCTGTAAGCCGACTCCATTCTAGAAAATCAAAAACCAAAAATCAAAAGAATTTTACAGAAATCAAAACGCGTCATGATGTATCCATAAGAGTAAAAAATAATCAATATACGTCAAAACAAACAATACAATTTGCATGATTTAATATAAACTATATAAACTGTATCATTAATGTTAGGGTATCGAGAAAAAAGTGAATTAATTGATATTAGGGTTGAGAAAAAAGATGAATGATATTGGGTTTCGAATGATCACCGAATATAAAGATAATTAAAACATCGTAAATTTATATAATGTATATAAATTTAAAACATCCTAAAGATAATTAAGGAATAGATATTAATTGCATACAATAGATTCTACTTGTAGGTTTATAGATTTGGAATTGCAACATAAATTCAAAAATATGTGTTGGTCTAGTGGTTATCATGCTTATTAATGTTTCCAACACCCTAGCTTCAATTCTTGCAAGTGGCAAAATTTATATATTTTTGAACAAATGATTAAATCCGAAAATTTTAAATAGAAAATATTGCTTAGGTGGACAAAATGCGATGACATGGAAATATGGCGTGGCTTTATGGGATGCCAAGTGGCATTTTATGTGGCATGCCTCCTTTTATATATAATGTATAGATATATAGTAGGGATCCAGTGAGAAGTAAATTAAAATAAGAAGTGGTGAGAAGTGATCAAAACCACGCATTTAAGATGCAACGACTTGCATTAGATGCATTTCTATTCATATAGATGCAACATCTTGAGTTTCGAAAGTTAATTTGATGTATAGATGGTGCAAATTGATTTTCATGATTTCGCACGTGCGGAGGAACAAAAATAAGAAATCATGAAATACATCTAATATACGATATTCATCCGATTAAAAGCTAAAAACACTATGGTGCGTTATAATACATCTAAGATTATAGGGATGCATCTAATTTAGGTCGGTGCATCTCGGATTTGCGGTTATAGTTCTTCTTAGAAAAAATTACACGTTTGGTCCCTATGGTTTGCCCAAAATAACAACTTTAGTCCCTAAGTCGTTTTTATTACACTAGCAGTATCTAATTTTGAAACGCTTTTGGTCCCTATTTTGGATGGGCGTTAGTTAAGTCCGTTAAATATTTTATTTGTTAGTCCTTCGTTAATAATTTTTGCACCGTTAGTCCTTATTTTTAAAATATAGTTTTCCCGTTAGTCCCTCCGCTAATAATAGTTATCGCTTTTTTACGTTTGTCCGTTTTATCCTTTTCGTTCGTTTTATCCGTTTTCCCGTTTTTTTTCGCCAGTCCGTTTTATCCCTTTTACGTCTGTTTTGATATGTTTTCGTCCGTTTTTTACGCTTTGGTTCGCTTTTAACCGATTTTTATCCGTTTTATTGTTTTACGTTTAATCCGTTTTTCGTTTCGCCCGTTTTCGTTTTATCTGTTTTATCCGTTTATTCGTTGTTTATTCGTTTTGCCGCTTTTTTCACAAAAATTTCCAAAAAAAAAATTGGATTTTTTCACAAATTTGAAAAAAAATTCCAAAAAATTTTGAAAAAATAAATTGGGAAAAATAAAAAATTTGAATAAAAATTAAATTTTTTTTGAATAAACAATATTGAAAAAAATCGGACATATTTTTTTTTTTAAGATTTTTAGAAAAATATATTTGAAATTTTCTTTTCAAAATTTTTTTGAAACTTTTATTCAATCTTTTTTTTTGAAATTTGATTTTTTTATTTTTTCAAATTTTTTTTGAAATATTTTTTCCAATTTTTTTTTTTTGAAATTTTTTTCTAAATTTTTTCTTTTGGAAAAAATTTTAATATGTTGAAATAGTACAAACGAAAGAAAACGTCAAAATGTAAGAAAAGCGGATGAAACGTAAAGAACTGGCGAAAAGATTAAAAAGCGAGCAAAACGGATAAAAGCAGAACAAAAAACGCAAAAACGGCGAAAACGGATAAAAATACTAACGCAAAAGGAAAAACATACAAAACGTAAAACAGCGAAAACGGAAAAAAACGACACAAAACGTAAAAAGCGGCAAAACGAATAAACAACGAACAGCGGATAAAACAGACAAAACGAAAAAATGGGCGGCGTAAAAAGCGGACAGCGGATTAAGGCGTAAAAAGCGATTGAACGGATAAAAAGCGACAAAACGCAAAAAAGCGGGCGAAAACATATAAAAGCAGGGCGAAAAGGGATAAAAGCGTAAAAGCGGATGAAAAAAAAAAACCCGGGAAAGCGGATAAAAGCGAGCGGATAAAACGGATAAAAGCGGACAAAACGTAAAAAAGCGGGCGATAACTATTATTAACGGAGGACTAACGGGAAAACTATATTTTAAAAATATGGACTAACGGTGCAAAAATTATTAACGAAGGACTAACAAAAGAAAATACTTAACGGACTTAACTAACGCCCATCCAAAATAGGGACCAAAAGCGTGCATAGTTTCAAAATTAGATCTCTTGGTGTAATAAAAGCGACTTAGGGACTAAAGTTGTTATTTTGGGCAAACCATATGGACCAAACGTGTAATTTTTTCATCTTCTTATTTTAAGTAATCTTCTTATTTGATCATATATATATATATATATATATATATATATATATATATATATATATATATATATATATATATATATATATATATATATATATATATATATATATATATCTAATATGGTCAAAGTGGAAAAAGTGAAAAATGAAAAATGTGAAAGTTGAATGTTGAAAACACTACCGATGGAGAGAAATAAATAATATAATTAATACCTTATTAAAACACCCCATTACTTAAAAATCAATAATTTATTCATTTGTACACCAAATTAAAACAACCAATTGAAACCGATCTAAGGTTGACCGTTGAAACCGATCTGGGTTGACTGTTGAAACCGAATCTGGGTTGACCGGACGCTTCAAACCCGTGGTGACTTCGGTTTAATTTGACATTTTTTCGACCAACCCATCGGTTTGACTCGGTTTAAATCGACTGCTTTTTTATCTGAATCAGTTCAACCAATTGAATCACTGGGTGAAATCGGGTTTCAAATTTGACAAAATTATATGAAAATGATGAAGTAGTTGTGGAACCGTGACAATTTTTTGAAAGGAGAGACCAATTAATTGTAGTTTTGGTTTATTTTCTTTGATACGTATAAATTTTCATTTGTATAATGTTATTTTAAAAATGTTGCTCTTGCACCATTTAAGGACTAAAGATATATGAATAAATCGTTTAAAAGTTAATATATATTGTATAGCCTTTGTCAGGTGTATCAATAATGTTATGTAAGTTTATTAAAATCACAAAAATAAATAGTATTGCTCTCTTTAGCGATAATTATTTGTCTTCAAACAAATAAACTTTGAACAATGATAAATATCTATACAAATTGATAGTACAAAATAATCTTATATGGTGATATCCAATTTGCAAAGTTACAATTTTAAAAGCCACACACCAAATGATAAATGTTACATATGTAAAAAATAGTTATCACTGCTTAAATTCGACAAAAACAAGAAAAAGCGACACATGTTTGGTTATACCTCTAAACTACAATATAATATCGCTAACTACATAATACCGTTCTTTTGTAATGCTTGAATCTATTATTACTAAAAATCTTAATAACTTAAAACAATCCTATTAGAAAATATCTTCATGGGGATCGACTCCACATAATTTTTAAAAACTATATATTTATCTTTCTTGTCAACCACGCATCGAATTGTAGTTATTCAAAACGATTCTCAATGCTACAAATACAGGTTTGTTGAAAGAAACTTATGGGTCGTCGGGAACTTTCAGAAACTGAGATCATCGCCGCACTGCCATCAGACGTCTAGGATCGAATAAGAAAAATTAAAATGGGAAGAATAAAGAAAGCACAACTTGGCGTTTTTCGGATGCACCTCAAAAAATAAATATCTCCCCTATATAAATATAAATATATATATATATTTATTTATATATATATATATATATATATATATATATATATATATATATATATATATATATATATATATATATATATATATATATATATATATATATGCTACATTATTTAAAACCTCTTTTGAAAAATAAAATGTTATACGAAATAAATAAATAAATAAAAAAAATCTAAGTTTCTAAAACCAAAAAGAAGTTCAAAAGTCACAAACCCATTTATCACTCCAAAAAATTTAAGATTGTCCCACCATAATTAATATAAATAGTCCCATCAAGTAGAAGTTTATCGATCCATCCATATTTCATCATGCATTCGCCTTTCCTATTTCTCCTTCTTTTAGTTACCCTTTCTTATATTTCACTACTTGCCACTGCTTCTTCTTCACCAAATGTTCTAAACCAAGGCTCGTCACTCTTTGTTGAAAAAGAAGATCATTTGGTTTCACCAAATGGAATTTTCACAGCCGGATTTCACAGGGTTGGCCAAAATGCATTTTGCTTTGCAATATGGTTTTCAGAGGCAATGTCTGATGGAAATCATACAATAGTTTGGATGGCAAACCGGGATGAACCTGTCAACGGTAAACGCTCCAAATTTTCCTTGTGGAAAGATGGAAATCTTGTTCTAAAGGACGCTAGCCGAAGAATTTGGTTCTCAGACACTAAATCCAGTTTGCCTTTGCAGTTGCAACTACTTGACTCCGGTAACCTTGTACTTATACAATTAAACAAACAACTGTATCTTTGGCAAAGCTTTAATTCTCCAACAGATACCATTCTTCCGAATCAGCTATTCACCAAAGATACCGTTCTGATATCTTCCAAAACTTCGACAAATTTGTCCTCTGGCTTTTATAAGTTCTATTTTGACAATGACAATGTCATCCGCCTTCTTTACAACAGCGATGAAGTAACGAGCGTTTTCTGGCCTCTCCCTTGGTTACAAACATGGCAAGCAGGTAGGACTACTTACAATAATACTAGATCTGCTATGCTTACTTCTGAAGGCCGTTTCTGGTCAGCGGACAATTTAGTTTTTATTACCAGCGACTACAAGAGCACGCTACAAAGAAGACTAACACTTGATGTTGATGGTAATATTAGAGTTTACTCACTTATCAGAGGCAACTGGATTGTTTCATGGCAAGCAATTTCACAAACATGTGCAATTCACGGGATTTGTGGTCCGAACAGCCTTTGTACCTATAGTTCTTCATCGGGACGGAGATGCACTTGTATGCATGGGTACAAGGCCAAGAACCACTCAGATTTGTCTTTCGGGTGTGCACCTAAATTCGATACAAATTTAAATCAAGAAAACTATGAATTTGTAAAACTCCCGCATGTGGAATTTTATGGATTTGATAGTCGGTATATAGAAAGTTCCACTCTCAAACAATGCAAAAAGGCATGCTTGAATGACTCCAACTGTAAAGCCATTCAATTCAACTTTGACAAAGATTCGGGCCACTTTCAGTGTTATGTGAAGACTTTGTTGTTCAACGGTAATTACTTGGGTACTCCGTTTGACACTTATCTTAAGCTACCTAAGATTGAGATAAAATCATTCAATCAACATGTTCCTAATGAGTCCCGCTTGGATTGCCCGAATTCTGTAATCGAGCTAAGAAGAACATATGAGAAAAAGAGTACAAATGGCTCCCTCAAGTTCATGTTGTGGTTCAGCATCATCCTCGGCGTAGTTGAAGTTATCTGCTTTATTTTTTTCTTTTATATTGCCCAAAAACCCTCAGGTGCAACAAACCAAAACTACCTTGCCATTGCAACCGGGTTCAGAAGGTTCTCATACGAGGAGATAGTGAAAGCGTCTCATAAATTTAGCGACGAGATTGGGAGAGGTGGAGGTGGTATTGTGTACAAAGGCATACTTCCCGACAATCGAGTGGTAGCAATTAAGCTACTACATGAAGCAATCCAAGGAGAAGCTGAATTTCTAGCAGAAATGAGCACAATTGGGAGGATAAATCATAAGAACTTGATTGAAACATATGGTTATTGTGCAGAGGGTAAGCATAGGATCTTGGTGTACGAGTACATGGAGAACGGCTCACTAGCCGGGAAAATAGGCTCAAACCAGCTTGATTGGCTGAAAAGGTTTGAAATTGCAGTTGGTGTCGCGAAAGGTCTAGCTTATCTACATGAAGAATGCTTGGAGTGGGTTTTACACTGTGATGTGAAACCACATAACGTATTATTGGATGCCCATTTTAACCCGAAGGTGGCTGATTTTGGCTTGTCCAAGCTATTTCACCAAGATGCAACAAACAATTCCAACTTTTCAAAGATAAGAGGGACTAGAGGCTATATGGCTCCAGAATGGGTGTTTAATCTTCCAATTACCTCAAAGGTGGATGTTTATAGCTATGGGATGGTGGCTCTAGAGATGATAACAGGACGAAGTTCCACATGTGATCAATCAAATGATGATAACGAAAGGGTAGATCAGAAAAGGCTTGTAAGTTGGGTGAGAGAGAAGGTCCACAAGGCTAGAGATCGAGAAAGTTGTACAGAGACACAACTTTTGGAGATCTTGGATCCTGCGATAGTGAGGGCTGAAATTGAAGAGGAACAAATGAAAAATCTAC
Organism: Chrysanthemum lavandulifolium; assembly: GCA_022545495.1. Classification (NCBI taxonomy): domain Eukaryota; kingdom Viridiplantae; phylum Streptophyta; class Magnoliopsida; order Asterales; family Asteraceae; genus Chrysanthemum; species Chrysanthemum lavandulifolium. The sequence goes on along the minus strand of CM040242.1, from coordinate 98,800,789 downwards.
TAAACGTTGCCTTGCAATGTGTCGAGGAAGATAGAGATGCTAGACCAACCATGAGCGAGGTGGTGAAGATGCTTCTCAACCATGAGATGGATGATTAGTGCAAGAACCATTGGGCCAAACGTACTGTTCTTATAATTTCGAGTCATACTCGTTTTTAGATTTGGTTCCATATAGTTTATTCTAATAACTCTTTAATCCTTAATCATGTCTCAAGGATCTTAAGACGTGTTTATTTGTCGAATATATGTTCTTTCTTTTGTATGCATGCCTGTCTTCAGTAACCTTATCTGGTGTTTGAATGTATGTTATAATAAATCTTGTTTGTTTGATTAAGCGCTTGATCAATGAGTATACAATTTAAAGGATATAACAGATATCAAATATAACCTGTACAGTGGAACACCACCTCTAGTAGCTAGTAACCTATCGATGATTTGTGGCATATTTACTGCCAAAAAACTTGCTGGAACTTAGAATCACATCTCATCCAGGAGCTCAATAATGATCATCTTGAGACAAACATCTTATCGCGTTAGGAGAGAACCAATGAAATGGTCATATCCTAAATCATCAACATAGCACCGGATCACATAAACAATACCTCAACTTCGTTATTTTAGAATCTGTATTATGGGATTTATGGCATTATGGCATGAGTGGCAATGTGGCATGTGCCTTATTCAACCGTGAGATGGATGATTAGTGCAAGGATTGGGCGAAACCGTTCTTAGCATTCTAGTTAACACTCGCGGGCGTTAGACTTTCCTTGCTTTTATAATTTTGGTTCCATGTAGTTTATTTTCATATGTCTCGACTTCCTTATTAATCATGTCCCAAGGAGTTGAAGATGAGTTTATTTTGTTATATATATTCTTTTTTTTTTTATGCAAAGCAGTATACATGCTTGCCTTTAGAAACCTTGTCCAGTGTCTAATGTATCTTATAATAAACCTTGTTTAATTAAGCCTTAATTAGAGGGCTAGGTGCACTGTGCCGTTGGGCATTCTAGGACCAATAAGCTATTATTCACTTGTGTTGCCAAACACTTCATAACTATTATCACGCCAAATGAAATAATCGCAATCTACCATCTAAACGTGTCATTCATCACTTAGAGTGCAAGGTGTGCGTTGGATTCTAACACGGCTAACGTTATTAGATGCATCCCATCGGTGTCATTCATCACTTAGAGTGCAAGGTGCGTTGCCCTCACACTCTCACGAGCCTCTCAATAACACATTAACAACTAAAACACCATTCCCAACAAAAATCCGTAACACTTTGTATGTCTTACAAAATACCCCACAAAAAATACGCACTAACTCACAAAAAAAATACCAATGGCACCGGTTGGTGCAAAGGCTAAACACCCAACGGCGGACGAATAATGAGACACACGGTGCAGAACAACGTGTTATTCATCCGTTTTTGGTGCATATGGCAGACGAATACCATTCTCCACCAAGCACTCTTAGCCATCCCAATCACATATGCCTTTTTTTTTTTTTTTTTTTTTTGTGTTTTGAGTGTGTGGATATTTTTGTTGGGTATTTTGTGGGACCACATGCACCAATAACATGTTACTTGTTTTTTATGGTATTTTAGTTATTGGTGTGTTATTGAGAGGGTGATGAGGTGGCGCAAAGGTGGCAGACGAATAACATGTTATTCGTCATCACTGCACCTAGCTCTCAGTTCTTGGTACACTAGTGACGAATAACATGTTATTCATCTACCACTTCAGTGTCACCTCATTACCCCACCAATAACTAAAACATTCTCCCCAACAAAAAAATAAATGAAATAACATTTTATTGGTACCTAATACGAAGTTCTCCTATTTCTTTTTTATTTTGACTTAATTGTAGGTCCCACTGAAAACCCACCAAAAATACCCGATGAGTAACAAAAATAAATAAATAAAGAGAAAACCAATAACGCTAGTGGGTGAAACAACTAAAGGGACGAATAACCCACGAACCGCACCAAGGGTGATGCAGTATAACACGTTTTTGGTTCCCAAAATTTGTTGGAAAAATAGTTTTGCAAAATGAGTTTTTGCAAATTTTGGACATTATTTAATATATGTATATGTTATATATATTTATATTTCTTGATAGCTGCGTTCTCCTCGACGAGAGCTTCATGAGCGAGCTAAAGTATGTCCAAAATGGAGTTAATATGAATGAGATATCGTGTCTCAAAGTGGGACACGTGAAACACAATTGGGAAAACAAACACATCCCACATCGCCTAGAAAAGGAAGTGGGAGTGTGTTTATATAGAAATCTTGATATGAACCTTCAAAATGATTTGTTGGTTTTACTCCAACACCTACGTGCTTGCGCACGCAGAAGGGTGCTGATTCGAGTTACGGGCCAAAATGGGTTGAAGCTTCGAACTCATGCGAGCCAGCGACCTGGACACGAATGCGACTCAAAATCTCGCATACTGCGTATCTTTTTCTGCAGATTTTTGGGCTCGATTTAAACTTTGTAAACAAGTTAGGCAGAATCGGTTTTAAATAAATAGAAGATATTGAAACCGTGTTTAATAATTAATGATTTGCGTATACGTGTATATCTGACGAATATCTTTTCTTGGTGACCAAGATAGGTTTAGCCTATATATTAAACACATCTTATTCGGTTTTAGAACACAGACAGAAACGCAACTCCATTACGAAGCGTTCCGGCAATCTTTTCGATCGAAACGCTCGAGCTTCCATGATCTTTCGTGCAAGTGGTCTAGTCCGGTGGCCTGGCAATGCGTCACGTTGTACCATGGGAAGCAGATAGCGAATCTGTTTTAAGGAATCGTATTCATCTGAGCCTCATGCAAAGTGTCTTTCTGCTTTCGTTTATTATACTTATATAGTGTACGTCTTACTTCTACACCATTACATACATTATTTAATTTCTTCGTTATTTTGTTTACATTAATTTATTTATTGTGATTGTAATCTGTTTTCATAAATAAAGTGTACACCGTTTCCCACAGTCTTAAAACAGATTCGGTTTAACCGAATTTAGAACACTTTGTTATAAAATCGGATTAATAATTAACAGGATTTTATAAACTATTTTATATCGAAACCTTGTTGAGTTTCTTTGAAAATCAGTTTCTTTTAACAGTTTTATACATACAGTTTGGATTGAACAGACTAACGTTTTTTAAAGCAGTTTATTATCAGTTTTAACGAAACCAAGATAGAGTTTCTATTAAACTGATTTACTCGATCCATCAAAACCAAGCTAGAGTTTTGTTGAATCGGATCTGGTACAAGTAGATACCATTTAAAGCAGTTTGTTTAGCTGTTTGTGTTTGAATTTTCGGGATGACAAACACGACTACCCCTCTGTGACTACTACGTGAGCGTGCAGTGCGCGATTACCAACAACACTTGCTAATCATCTTTGAGAAACCGGAGAAATTCAATGGGCGAAATTTCAAGAGGTGGCAATGAAGATGTTTTTCTATCGACTACTTTGAACCTTGCGCGTTCTTAAAAGAAAACCCACTAACGTGGAACCTCCTGCGAAAGGTCAATCCTCTAATCAACGAGTTGTTTCAAGCCTTGGAAGCATGGAAACATTCAGATTTTTGTGTCACAATTATGTTCTAAATGGTTTGGTTGATTCTTTGTACAACGTGTCTTTGCAAGACCAAGGCGCCAAAGAATTATGGGAGTCATTGGAATGCAAGTACAAAGCGAGGATCTTGGTACAAAGAAGTTCGTGGTAGCTCGTTTTTGATTACAAGATGGTTGATTCAAAGAATGTGATAAGTCGGGTTCAAGATCTGCAAGTTACGCTACCGACATTCATCTTTGAGGAATGACTTTGAGTGAAACTTTTCAAGTTCTTGCTATTATTGAAAAGTTACCTCAAGTGGGTAGAATTCAAGAACTACTTGAAGCATAAGTGAAAGGAGATGAGTGTTGAAGACTTGGTTGTTCGTCTTCATATTGAAGAGGACAACAAGTCGGCTCGAGAAAAAACACGTATCGCTTTGATTACGCAAAGGAAAATATGGTTGAGCATGTTTCGTCATCTTCAAAGTCAATGTCAAAGCTAAAGGCAAAGGAAAAGGAAAGAATGACAAGAAGGACAAAGGGAAGTCTGAGTACCTTGCTCTAAAAGCTGCAATTGTAAACGAAGTTCCAAGGGTGTGTTTCAAGCTGTGACCGGCCAGTCACCGTCTTTGCTAATTGTAAGATGCAAGCGGGTGACTCCACGCCGAGCTAATATGGTGAATGAAGATGTGGACATGATTGCTATGGTGTCGATGTCATTGCCATGATCTCGAAGTTAACTGGTAGGTTCCAACAACGAGGAATGGTGGGTGGATCTTGGGGCTACCGTCGTGTGTGTCTTGATAAAGTATGTTTCACTCTTTCGGAGCGGTTGATAGTGGAGAGAAGGCGTACATGGGCAACTCTGCAATCATTTGAAATCAAGGGTGAAGGAGATGTAATCTTGAAGATGACATCCGAGAAAGAGCTCAAGTTGACTAATGTCTTGTATGTTCCGAGATTCGCAAGAATCTTGTATCAGTTAGCTTTTGAACAAGTTTGGTTTTGTCTTGTTTTTAGTCGATAAGTTTGTTCTTTCTAAGAATCAAGTGTATGTTGGTAGGGGATATGCCCTAAATGGTATGTTTAAACTCAATGTAATGGTTGTTAAGAATGCTATCAATAAAATGAATTCTTCTGCTTACTTGATTGAGTCTTCTAATATGTGGCATGGCCGTCTTGGACATGTAAATTTTAATTCAATGCGACGTTTGATTAAATTTAATTGCATACCTAATTTCCATATTGACTCAAAATATAAATGTGAAACTTGTGTTGAAGCCAAACTTACAAGAGCATCTTTCAAATCGGTTGAGCGAAAACCGAACCACTTGATATGATACACACACGACATATGTGATTTGAAATCACTACCCACAAAAGGTGGCAATAAGTACTTTATCACGTTTATTGATGATTGTACAAAGTATTGCTATGTTTACTTCTTGAAAAGTAAAGATGAAGCTATAGACAAGTTTGTTCTATACAAAAGCGAAGTTGAGAATCAACTTAGTAAGAAAATCAAGGTGGTCCGAAGTGATAGAGGAGGTGAATATGTGTCTCCATTCAGCGACCTATGTGTGAAACATGGAATTAGACACGAATTCACTGCTCCTATTCACCTCAAAAGAGCAGTATTGCCGAAAGGAAGAACCGTACCTTGAAAGAAATGGTTAATGCCATGTTGATAAGTTACGGTTTAAGCCGGGACATGTGGGGAAGCCATTTTAACGGCTACTTATCTTTTAAATAAGATACCTCGTAAGGAAAAGAAGAGACCCTTATGAATTATGGATGGGAAGAAAGCCATCATATCGGTACTTACAGTATGGGGTGTCTAGCAAAGGTAGCTATACTGACTCCCAAGGCCCAAAGATTGGACCTAAATCATGGATTGTATATTCATCGGATATGCTAAGAATAGCGTTCTTGTCGCTTCATTGTACATGATTCGAAAAATCCGGATATACAAAGGGTACTTTAATGGAATCAAGGAATGCTTCATTCTTTGAAACTATATTTCCTTGTTTAACGAAGGAAGCTGGAAGTTCATCTAGAATAGATGAAGAAGTTGTCAAGATAAGAGACAACGAGATGATAATGATCTCAAGATGAGAGACAAGATCAAGCGAGGAAGAAGAGGTTGAACCTAGAAGAAGCAAAGGGCGAGAACAGAAATCGTTTGGACCCGATTTTGTTTCTTTATGGTTGAAAACGAACCTACTTCATACCGAGAAGCGGTTACTTCCTCGAGAAGGGCCTCAATGGAAAGAAGCCATTAAAAGTGAAATAGATTCTATTTTACAAAACCATACTTGGGGCTCGTGGATTTACCTCCCAGTTGTAAACCACTAGGCTATAAATGGATCTTCAAGAAGAAGATGAAAGGCGATGGCACCATTGACAAGTACAAAGCAAGATTGGTTATCAAAGGACTTGAGACAACGAGAAGGTCTTGATTACTTTGATACATATTAAATGCATTACGCGAATAACCTCGATTAGGATGATACTTGCTATTGCCGCTTTAAGAAATTTGGAAGTTCACCAAATGGATGTGAAACGGCATTTCTAAGCGAGATTTAGAAGAAGAAATCTACATGAACCAACTTTGAGGGTTTCATGGCTCTGGACAAGAGAATAAAGTTTGTAGGCTTGTTAAGTCATTATATGGCTTAAAGCAAGCTCCCAAACAATGGCATCAAAAATTTGACCACGCCATGCTAGAGAGTGGATTCAAAATTAATGAATCGACAAATGTGTTTATGTCAAAGACACAAATAGTGGATATGTAATCTTGTGTTTATATGTTGATGATATGCTTATCGTTGGCGATATGACAAGATGATCAAATCTACTAAAGACATGTTGAAATCAAAGTTTGACATGAAGGATATGGGTTTGGTGATGTGATCCTTGGAATAAAGATCATACGAACTCGAAATGGACTTGTGTTAAGTCAAGCACATTATGTGGACAAAATTCTTAATACTCATAATGCGGGGATTCCGGCCTAGCTAGAACTCCAATTGACACGATGGCATCTATCTAAAATAGAGGCTTAGGTGTTGTGATTAGAGTATTCAAAATTATTGGCATGTTAATGTACTAATGACCGGTGCCGGCGACTTAGCATATCTTTGTTAGCGAGCTAAGTAGGTATACTAGTAACCCAAGCTATGCACATTGGGCGGCTATGACTAGGGTACTTCACTATTTGAGATCTGATCGCGATTATGGGCGCATTATGATCGATATCCGGTTGTTATCGAGGGATACGATGATGCAAATTGGATATCGACATAAAGGATTCTATATCGACTAGTGGATATGTGTTTACACTAGGAGGAGCAGCTATATCTTGAAGTCTTCCAAGCAAGCTGTTATAGCTAAGTCCACGATGGAATCATAATTTATCGCGTTAGATAAATGCGGACAAGAGGCGGAATAGCTCGTCAATTCGTAGAGGACATACCAAGGTGGCCTAAACCGTAACGACCATTAGTATACATTGTGATAGTCAATCGGCAATTGGCGAGCTCATAGCATAATGTATAATGGAAAGTCCGGACATATCCGTCGTCGACATAATTCGATCGACAACTACTCTCAACGGAGTTATCTCAATTGACTATGTGAATTCAAAGGATAACATCGCGGATCCGCTTCGAAAGGCTTAGTAAGTAAGTCGTCTAGAGGAATGGGACTAAAGCCCTTGAAGGAATGAGTTTCTATGAAGGAAAACCTAACCCGAGTTGATTTGGAGATCCCAAGATCACGGGTTCAATAGGACAACCTAATCATAGAAATGTGGGGAAGTCACGTCAATGTGGGGAGTTACTAAATATTGTAACTTTCCTAGTCCATTCCTATAACAAATGTGACTTGTTGAGAGGTTAAACATATGGCTTTAATGATTCAAGATGAAATCACAAAACATATGTTTTAATGATTCAAGATGAAATCACCTATGTGAGAGAAGTGGGTCGCTTGAAGGAAGCGTGGGCGCAATTCCTAAGAGCTCTTGCGAGAACCGGGCTAGTGTTCATGACCATAACGAACACGACTATGAGGACTTGCGATGTCGGGAGAGTCTTGTGTGAAGTGTAATGTCGTCTCGTAAATGGATGATGAGTTCAAGGACATCGCGTCTACTCGGATCTAGGAGACTAAGTGCATCTCACAAGGGAAGGTTCAAGGTTACACCTACCTATCCTATGCAAGACTTAACATGAAATTTCACGAAACTTTAGTGTGTTTTCGACCGATTTCCATTCATGTGGGGATTGTTGGAAAAATAGTTTTGCAAAATGAGTTTTGCAAATTTTGGACATTATTTAATATATGTATATGTTATATATATTTATATTTCTTGATAGCTGCGTTCTCCTCGACGAGAGCTTCATGAACGAGCTAAAGTATGTCCAAAATGGAGTTAATATGAATGAGATATCGTGTCTCAAAGTGGGACACGTAAAACACAAATTTGGAAAACAAACACATCCCACATCGCCTAGAAAAGGAAGTGGGGTGTGTTTATATAAAATCTTGATATGAACCTTCAAAATAATTTGTTGGTTTTACTCCAACACCTACGTCTTGTGACGCGAGGGTCTGATTCGAGTTTACGGGCCAAAATGGGTTGAAGCTTGAACTCATGCGAGCCAGCGACCTGCGGACACGGATGCAGACTCAAAATCTCGCATACTGCGTATCTTTTTCTTGCATTTTTGGGCCGATTTAAACTTTGTAAACAAGTTAGACAGAATCGGTTTTAAATAAATAGAAGATATTGAAACCGTGTTTAATAATTAACAGATTTGCGTATCTGTGTATATACAGGCGAATATCTTTTCTTGGTGACCAAGATAGGTTTAGCCTATATATTAAACACATCTCATTCGGTTTTAGAACACGACAGAAACACAACTCCATTACATAAACGTTCCGAAGAATCTTTTCGATCGAAACGCTCGGGGCTTCCGTGATCTTTCGAGCAAGTGGTCTAGTCCGTTGTACTGCATTGCGTCGTTGTACCACAGGAAGCAGATAGCGAATCTGTTTTAAAGGAATCGTATTCAATCTGAGCCTCATGCAAAGTGTCTTTAATGCTTTCGTTTATTATACTTATATAGTGTCTGTCTTCTGCTTCTACACCATTCTGTCTGTTATTTAATTTACTGTTATTTTGTTTCTGTTAATTTATTTATTGTGATTGTAATCTGTTTTCATAAATAAAGTGAACACCGTTTCCCACAAAATTTACCAACAACACGTTGTTGGTTCCCGATACCGAAGCTATCTCAATCATACAATCCTATAAATGATATAACAGATTGTACAGTGCAACACCACCTCACTGTATCATTTATATATCAAGGATGTGTGGGATACAATATTACATTATGATCCAAATCAACATAATGTAATAATAGAATTGCACACTTAATTAGTTATGTTAACTATTGAGATCAATGTTAAACTCTGATTAAACAGCGGCATGTATAAATAATTATTCCATCTGATGCAAAGAGTGTTAGAGGATTTGTATTATAGTTAGAATTATATTAATATTTGTATAAGATTAAGACAGGTATAAGTCTAAGTGTTAAGCAATAAATATTAGGTCATATGTATTCTCATAATCAATTAATCAATATTATTCAATTTACATGGTATCAAAGAACTAGGTACAAGTCACCGAACTATTGTCATCCTCCGGTCACGGGCTAATTGTTGGTGAACCGAAGGGATCCCGTTTTCTTTTTCTTTCGTCATTATCTGCACATGTGTGGGAAAAACACGATCTAAGCTTCGTCGACCGTCAGATATTTCTGAAAATCGAAATGCATGTAATAGACATATAGTTCTAGTGTTTGAACGTTCAGTCTTTCAATATGAAATTCGAGCAAGTCAAAGAAACCAATCGAAGTTAATCCTATGTTATAGTTCGTCATTTTTTGCACTCCGTAGTAGCATTGCATGGGTTTTTGTTAACCGTTGGATGTTACTGATACCCTGATTATAGCTTTTGGACAAACTTCTATGACCTCATAGTAGGAATTCATCATTTGTTGTTTTTACATGGAGATATAGGCCGTCAAAGTACCGCTAAAGTTGTTGAAATTTTCCAATTGATGTTTGGTTTTGATTTGACGCTTTTGTTTTTTCTTTTTTTTTTTGGTTTTGATTTGGTGCGACATGGAGATATAGGTCATCTAAGGCTCTATCTGTCTCCTCCTAAATTCGACTAAAGCTCGACTATTCTTCATCTAAAGTACACCTAAAGTCGACTAAAGCACGACCATTGGTGTTACTTCTTCAAAATGCAGCCTGGTTTTAATTCTTCAAGAGTCATTGTGAAAATTTTGATGTCCTAAAGTACATCATTGGTGAATTTAAGAGTTCTTCTCACTAAAATAAAATGGGGTGTTTAAGACCTTTTCCTGCGGCGCTCTTTTAAGGAGCGTGCTAAAACACATCTAACATGATGAGTTAGTTTATGAGTTCTATTATCAATAAACCTAACAGGACATTTCATTTACTGGTCTTATTAGATGAGTTTTATAAAATACTTATTCATATGAGTCTCGTTATGATATAACATAATAAGACACTTTCTATTTAGGTCCTATTATTGTATTATATATAATATAATATAACACAAATATATGTGTCTTACTATATTCAATTTTATAAGACACTTGTATTGTTTGGTCGTTTAATAAAGAATTTTAATCGGACACTTAGTATACAGGTTGTATATTAAAGGGCAAATCGCATAAAAAGGTATCCATCTTATCTCCAATCTCAATTAAAGGTACTATTCTTTTTTTTCTCAATTTAAGGTACCCAACTTATTTTATTTTTTTTTTGCAATCCTAGGAAATTAGTAGGTTTCCAGTCACTTTTTAAGTGTTATCCGGTTTCCCTTAAAATTGAGTGCCACGTCATTTGTTTCATTATATAACATATTCTTGGTCAAAATTAGGGTTAAAACTAAACATATCTCCCCTAAAATGGCTAGCTCATCAGAATCTTCAAATTGGGTCAATTGGAAGTGAAGAAACGCCGGCTGGGAAATTGACAACCTGTGTAATCGTGTTCTAGTGTTATGTGAATGTGGTGATGTCTGTGGAAAGTGGACATCTTGGACCCAAAGCAACCCAGGAAGAAGATTCTTGCAAAAGAAGATGAAGCTGGAACACATTGATTTTGAAGAAAGAAGAAATTAGGTTGTTGAAGTCAAAAAATAGTTTCTACCTTTGCATAATTTGTGTCATGAGGGATGATATTTATTTTGGTTTTTAAAGTGTAAGATGTTGAATTCAAAGATCAGTTAAGATGTTTGCTGTAAGAGTGATGTTGTGTGTAATAAATTGTGGTAGTTTGAGTCATCAATGAAAGGGTATTTGTTGGTAGTTTGAGTAATGAATGAAAGTGCAGAACTTTTAAAAGTGCAAAACTTTAAATAATGCCAACCATATCACTAAACACCAAACCAGTCAACAACATTGAAAAGTGCACAAGTTTATATCAGATAATAGTCATTGTCTGCCATTAACATGAAACTAAGAAACTACATTGTCAACATGGGCTTAAACAAAAGATGGGCTTGACAGCAAACTACATTGGCTACAAAATATGCCCCAACCCTAGAAAAGACATAAAAACAATACCAAATTATCCTAACCCTACAAAATAAGAAAGGCTTTTTCAGGTGTAGTGCCTTCACCATTAACAATTGGCATAGGTTTTTTGTTCCAATTCCTTAGCACTAATCTCTGAGATACCCTTCTTGTCCTCACCTTTTCAACTTCATTAGCCTGCACATCCACTTCATTATCCTGCACATCAACTCCATCATCCTCATCACTTTGTTCTTCATTTATCACTTCAACTTCAATTAACTCACAATGTATAGGATCTGCATCTAAAATTTGTGCTACTTCCACATCTTCAAATAAAACTTCTACATCAGCTAGTTCTTCATGAATGGTTGGCTCTGCACAACTTGGTTCTGCATATTTCTCCTTTCCTTTGTTGCTTGGGCTTGCAACTGGTTCTTCATGAATGGTTGGTTCTTCATTGAAGTGTTGTTCCTACATTTTGAAAAGTTAAATCAGTTGAGTCTTTACTAACAAAATCAATTATTTGAGTTTTTGACTTACATTTGCACAACTTGGTTCTGCACCACCTTTCTTGGTTGGGTCTCCTTGGTTGCTTGGTTCTGCACCACCTTTCTTTCTTGGGCCTGTACCACCTTGGTTGCTTGGGCGTGCACCACCTTTCTTGCTTGGGCCTGGTTTATTACTTGGCATAGCCTTTCTTTTTCTATTAGCTGGGACTCTAGCATTAACAGGATCCTCAACCAGTGGCCTACCTTTCTTCATAGGAACCTTCGCATGTGGATGAGCCTTTTCATTTGTGCAAGTACTAAAATTCTTTCAAATCATCATCACACCTGAGTATGCTAATTCCTTTTGCTAAAGACTTTTTTGGTCGGTTGTAGTATATCTCAGTAACCATGGTATCAGTTGTTGTTCGAACATATTCAAACAGGTCTTCAAATTTGAAACAACTAACTTCGATGTTATGCAAGGTGAGCTTTTTACCTTTTACATACGCTAATGGATTACGAGTGAAATGCCCGCTGTGATGAACATCCATTGTAAGATAAATCTTTGATGATGAAGCCTCCATCCTATAAACAAATAAGGTTTTATGATTACTAATAAGTATGAAAAAACTAGGAGCAACAAGCTAACCAAAAAAAAAAAAAAAAAAAAAAAAAGGTTTCTGTCCAAAACGTAAAGTATGACAAGATTTAAGTTTGGCATATTAGTTGAAATACAAGATTTAGATATCTTAAAAAACCATATATTTCATCTTGAGGAATCATAAGGTAAAATTTGTACTTACATAATCTATCTTGACAAAGTTTATGGTTGTGGATCACTAGTGGCGGACCCCAAATGTAAACTTTACATAATCGGAGTTCTTAACCAATTGGGGATTTGACTTGGTGTGTTTTAACAATGGGGATTTGACTTTGGCTGTATAAATTGCCTAGTAGTGAAAAAAAATGACAAGTCATTTGTTACCGGCAACCCATTAAGTGGGTAAAAATTTCCTAGTATTGCAAAAAAAAAAGTCGGGTACCTTAAATTGAGAAAAAAAAAGATAATACTTTTAATTGAGATTGGAGATAGGATGGTACCTTTAAATAAGTTTGGGTTTTGCTAATAAGAGCCCTAAAGGCTGTTGTTAAGAATAATTTTATTACATGATTAAAATGAATGATTATGATTAGATGAGAATTCCAAAAAGGTGGACATAATCCCTAAAAATACAGATATACAACCAACATTTGATTTTGATTGGATTATTTAATATCCTACATCTAATTGTAATAAAAATTCACTTCTTAACCACAACTCTTAGGGTTGTCATTAACAAAACCCAATAAGTTTTATAGGACACTTATCTACTTAGGTTTTATTATGAAGGAAACTTGATATGACACTTTATATTTTGGTTGTTTAAATTTTGACATGTCTTTTAGAAGCTAATATGTAATTCTTGTCGTTATAAGATTTCCGTGACATCTTTACGTTTTGTGCTCATAAGGTAATGTAAGAGGATGTAGTAGTAGTCTTTAGATGTCTTTTTAGTGTTTTGCATCGGTTGTTTCTTATTATGTTAATGTCATCTTTATAATAATTACAATTTATTAATATGTAACATCTAATTTTTAAATTGTGTGATTAGATACAAAACATATACAATTTCAAAGAAACGAGCATGCAAAACATCTCATATGCCCGCCTGATAAGTTGTAGCATTATGAATGGGATGCCCTGGATAAAAAATAAAAAATAAAATAAAAACATTCATTGGTTGCCAAGGAGCATTGGATGATGAAGTTGAATACCCAACTAAAAAGGACGATATTGAATCCTTTACGTACGGTAGTTTGTACTTGGCATACTCTCCCGAGTCATCATCTAAAATTCCTTTTAAGACTGCTATTTTGTGTTTAAAGTATATATAACAGTCTACAGTTTTGCAAAAATATATTTATTTTCATATGTTATATCTTCTTATCTTATAATAGAATATTCTATTGATTGGTTGAAATCTTTTATTAAACTATGTTTTTTGTCTACAATTAATTTTTTATATTTTCATATGTTATATCTTACTATCTTATAATAGATGATGACTTCATATTAATTATTTTAAGATTTTCATATATAGAATTTTAAGCAAATACAAGTTACAAAGCATTAGTTACAATACTTATAGCACAAATAAAAATACAAATCAAACTACAATTAATGCACAAATTAAAACACCCCTTCACAAAAGAGTACATGTCTCTAATCTGGATGTACACCTTTTGCTTCACAGAATGACCATGACTTAATCAGGATTGGCATCTGGTTCACATATGTGCATATGGTTCACATATTGCTTCACAGGATGTACGCCACAACTTAATTAGGATTGTGCATCTGGTTCACGTGTTCTTTATGTAATTAACGAACATCATTTCACCGACGATGATGGTCTCAATGGAAGGAATACCTTGATACTTGCAGTCCATAAATACAACTTAATCAGGATTAGACGAGTGTTACTTTGTGCCATCATATCTTCACGGCTAATGTTTCTTTAGGCCCTGGAAGCATCGTTTGAGCAAATCAACCCTAAAAAACTACTGAATGATCAAGATAAATATGCTAGAATAACTCATTTGATAAAGAAGATGATCATAAATCGATTTAATAACATAATGATTATTATAGGTTACCTCAAACTGTTTTAAGACGGATTAAAGAAACACGAATCAAGAACTACGAACCAAACACCATTCATAAACACCCCGACTTCAATCTTGTGTAACCACGAATTCCGATCCACCACAAGCTAGACACCAACGATCACCACCTTATTTACACCCTTTGTACCACTCGAATCTTGAGAGAACTAGAACACACCAATCTTGATTTCTTGGAAGAAAAGGAAAACCGCCATTTAGTGTTTATTTTTTGGGTTTAGTGTGAAAGGAGAATGTGTAACCGGTTTTCTGAAATTAACGAATGGGTGGGAGATATGGAAGAGAATGCCGAGATTTTGGGGTGAATGAGTCAAGGAGTAATATCATTTCCAATATTTAATAAAGCATGTTAGAATGAATGAGAAGAACAGAAAGATATGTGTTGCAAATGATTTTAAACATTATAATTATAATTATAATTATGCGTAAGTTAATAAAGAATTTATTGCATATCCATAAATAGAAGATGCTAATTGAAAAACACAAGTCTTCCGCAATTTGAGAGTTAATTTGAACTTATGAGTTGTGGATATTTAATGTAGGTAAATCGTTACATTTGAATGTTTTGAGGTAAATCACATAAAAATGTATATTATATTTTAGACCAACTAAAGTTATAGGTACTTTTTTTTCTCAGTGTTGAATTTAATGTTTTGTGCAATGTGAAAGGATTTAATTTTTCGAAAATGGTTATCAGTAACATCACTCAAAATAATTTTTAGGGTGTGCTTGGTTGAGGGTATTGGGGGGTAAGTAATAGCAAAGATAATGATTAATGATGCTTGTTTGGCTATAATGCAATCACCCATTACCCAATAGTGGGTAATGGACCATTACTCAATAAATTAGGGAGAATGGTTTTCTTACCCTTTCTCTTTCCTTAGTATTTCTTTTGCATTTCGCTTTCCCATTACCTAATTTGAACCAAGCGCACCCTTAAATGTTCAACTATAATGATACATCACACTGGTTTCTATACTACTTTATAATAAAGATTAGACCCTCTATCTTATTAAATTTTTAAGACTTCTTAATATAGATTTTAAGCAAATGCACATATTAAAGCTTTATGTACAATTAATTTATGCACAACCATTTATATTAAACACCTGCAATTAATAATTTTCTTAAATCACCCCCTTATTCCAAAACACAACTACTTTACTACATGGTATAATTTAATCAAGCTACTATAATCTATTGTTAAAAACCCAATAACCGAAGTACTTAAAACACGAGCATAAAAACATAACTTACGCAACTTAAAGATCAACATGGTTAAAGTTACTCAAATATAAAACTCTCACAATTTATAAAGTTGTTGTAACGAAAAACATAAAATTAAAAGATACTCATCGCATAAATTTTATCATTGTGCCGCCACATGCATCGCGCGGTACCTCGCTAGTAATTACTTGATTATCGATTCAACTTAGTTTATTATTTAATATGATATGTAGATTTCATATAAACCTATGCAGGGTCGCGTTACGCGATCTATTATTAGATCTGATCTTTCTGATCTCATTTAGACCAATAGGAATTAAGTATTAATAAACATTTTATTTAATTGAAAAGGGCATAATAGTCAAACACATTTTATTTTATTTTTTGAAATTTTAATTAAAAACGTTTTTAAATTTCCCTTAATTTTCGGATTTTTTTTTTTTTTCTCAGTATACATGTTTGAAAATGAAGTGCATATATGTTTTTTTTTTTTTATAAATTTTGTAAAATTTACATACGTTTCTTGTGTACAATTGGTTATACATCAAACTTGTTTTGCTTAAAATGGTAATTGCACATATGTTTCTAGCGTACATTTTTTAATCTTCGAAATTTATAACAAAAAACATAAACATATACATGTAACCTCTAAATTTGTAACAAACCAAAAATATAAATAGTATACACAAAAATTGATATCAAATGAAATACAATTTATACAAATGTATCTCGTTAAGTATATATGTACACGTCAACCAAAAACATGTATGCACTCTTCTAAAACATGTGTGCACTCTTCCACAAACATATGTGCACGCTTCAGTTCCTCTTGTATGCATGTGTGCAGTCGTCTACATTCCTTCAACATCATCCTTTTCATCTCATAGGTCTTGAATGTCATAATCATCTTCATAAATCTCTATACAAACATGTTCAAGTATAATTAGACCGCAAAAAATGAGTAAACGAATTTTGAAATCAGAACAACTAGCATAACATATATGCATAAGCTTTGTCTATATCAAATTAATGATGTAAATAAATTGTATAATGGTAAGAACTATCATAGCACATATGCACATATTTTCTCACAAACTTCTAATCGCAACAATTAGATATTCATAACAACTATAGCCATAACACATATGCACAATCTTTATTTATACCAAATTATGTCAAAAAATTAAAAATAAACATAACAACTAGCCTAATACATATGCACAATCTATATTCATAACAAGTATAGCCATAACACATATGCACAAGCTTTAGTTATACCAAATTAAGCCAAAAAAATAAAAATAAACATAACAACTAGCCAAACATATATGTACAATATTTATTTACATCAATTCATATCTCGAACGAAATAAAAAACCTAGCAACCAAATTTTCTTTTGAAAATCTATACCAACAGTTAACGGCAAAGTGCGATCCAAGTGAACATCAATATAGTCAAAATAGTCTAATCTTTCAAAACATACAAACCTTAAAACACATATGCATACTTTTTCTTTGATTTATACCAACCAAAAAACACATATGCACCATTGTATTAATTTTATATTACACATATGCACACCACTTTTATTGATTTTGTACGAGCCAAAAACACATATGCACACCACTTTTACTTAACAACTCATTAAACTTTCAAAATTTATCTAAATGAAATTTAATAACAAATCATAATAAGTAACAAATAGTTAAATCAAATAATGCATATTAATGTGAAACAAGATCTTTGTTGATAAACTAAACATATAACACGAAAATGATTCGCAATAATCAAAAAGTTAAAACTAAAACTAAAGTCAAGCTCATAATTTGACTAAACATAACAACAACTTACCATTTTGTGAAAACTAAAATAAATGACAAACAATAAACAAAAAAAACATACATGTTCCTAAACAAAAATAAGTATATAGTCACTTGACGTTCGTGATAGATCATAGATCTCCATGGTCGCATACCCAATTTTTGTTAAAACAAGTAAACAACAAAAACAATAAACACATTAAACATACCTATGATGCCACTAATGCGGACCCACAATTTTATAAAGATTTCGGCAATCCAATATCTCGAATTGCAGATCCATTAAGAATCAAGTTTGACATCAATATTTTTTACACAACCAATGAATAAATATAATCAAATGACTGCAATTTTTTTTTGTTAAGGGTGAAAGGTTGAACTTTTTTTATTTTTCCGAATCAAGGATCTAGAGAGAAGAAGGTGCAGTTTTTTATATGGGATTTTAGGTTTCTAGCACTTTTATTAGGGTTGAATACAAAATCTCTAAATGAGTTGTAATTGTTGGCTGCGTAATTTTTTGTTATGGATATAAAGAGGGTTGTTGGTGGAGGCTAGGGTATGAGGATGAGATGTGTGTGGCTGAGAAGGAGATATAAAATATAACCGCCTCTAAATCAGTTTCCTAGAAATATGGACGAATTTTATTTCTAATTTAAATTACTATAATAACCTTGGACAATAATATGAATTAAATAAATGAAAACTAATTTATTAATTTCTGATTGGTCAAAAGTGGTACTGTAAAGTACTATATATAAGAATGGAACTGTATAGAATATATCACAACCTATGCATCCTATATATATCCACTACTTTATCTTCTATCTTAATGTAAAAGTTATGTATGTTAATCAAACTTCAAATATAGCATTTTTATAAGTTTCTTATCTTCATCCGAGATGAAAAGGAAGAGAATAAAAGCAACATAGTTAGCCATCAAATTTTGTTTTTTGCATGAACTTGTACTAGCATGAAACCTTATACTTATTATTTGCCATTTAAAATACAAAAACTTGCATTATCATCACAAGAATGGCAGAGCCATAAACAACCATCTATTGAAAATGGGAGGTGATTTGCACACTCTACAAAATGATTGGACACTTTAAATTATTGTGTTTGGACATTTATATCCTCACAATTACCTTTACATTTTCACTCATATGAAGTAATAAAGGTATAAATGTTCAAACACAATACTACGTATATTAGAGTGTCCCAATCATTTTGTGGAGTGTGCAAATCATCTCCCATTGAAAAATAGTTCAAAAAAAATATCATGCTCCTCTGTGGACCATGTAATTTGGAATGCCTCCAAAACTATTCCCCAAAAGTACATTGTTTTTGTTGAGTTTATAATACATGACATACAATAATAACATGTAGACATCAATTGAGTACATGCTCCTCGTGGACCATGTAAGACTAAAGATCATAACAAATAAATAATCATACCATGAAAGTATGCGTAGACGATCATAATAAATAAATAATCTCTATGCGAATGTCGGATCTCTTGAACAAAACAAAGAAGTGGTTTAAAGAGTTGTCCCACCATTCTACAACTCAAACCAATTGGTGTAAGAATAGTGTCTTACTACCACGTTCTTGTACACACGATTAACCAACGAATCAGCGATTGCTAGATCTAACACAAGTCCTCGTTATAAGAAAAAGCGAAACCAAACTCCCTAACAAGGGGTGTTCGACGAATAGGGACAAGAGAGAGAGAGAGAGATCTAGGGTTAATTCAATGCACAAAGTTATGAAAAACCCTAGAACCTAGCCTTGTTTATATAGTGTATGGAAAACTTTGGGAACAAGTTAGGGCTTGGGTTGAGAACCCATTCCCTTGGCCGGCCATGAGACAAGCCCAAGAGAAAACCCAAAACTTTCCACTTCAAGATTTTTCATTACTAGTCCTACCTCTTTTCATTTAACGGTCGTTAGTCATTTTTCCGTTAAATACTTAACGATCGTTAAACGGACTTAATGTGCAATAATTAATCGTAAACATTAACATTAATTATTTTAACTTTAATTCTCATTCGCTAATGTGTGCAATCCCGTGGTCACGAGTTCGAATCCGGACATTTACGTGTTTGTAAATATATACATTTCCAACAACTCCCACTTGGATATGTTTACAAAACGTGAAATGACATTGGTTAGTGATGAGTGTGTAAATACTCATCATTTTTGGTCAAATCTGAACTGCAAAACATTTAAAAACACTCATAAATGCATCAAAATACTGAAAATATCTCAAAATTGCATTTTATATGTTTCGGATGCAAAATGTTTAAAATCGATGAAAATCGAGCTAAGTTTGCATAATTGGCGGTTTGGTCCCAGACTTTCAAATCTTGACAAAATCGGTCCCGAGCATTTATTTTGGAATAAAAGTCAACCCAAGTCCTTTCAAAATCAAAATTTATCAAAAATGATCCTTGGGTAAAACGTTTGGAGAATTTACAAGTTTGGTCCTTCAAGTTTCAAAATTAGCAAATTTAGTCCTTGGAAGTTTAAAAATGGAAAATTTTCTTTTATGGTCCTTGTACTAATGAAACTTGGCAAGAATGACCCTTGGAACAACTTTGCAAAATTGGCAATTTCAGTCCTCAAGTTTGGTGAATTACATGAAAGGTCCTTGTTATTAATACAAACACACTGAACCCTTGCTTGACCATGAACCCCGCCATAATACCACTTGAACCCTTGGACCTTGAACCCGTCCACTAATATAACCCGGTCAAATATGGTCAAACCCCGCCCACTCCTTTCCCTCCTTTTTCTTCCTTCTTCACCAAATCCATCTCGCAACACTCCACATACCTCACCTCCACTCACAACCCACCACCTTATCCTCCACCTCACCCAACAATCCAAGAAACATTAAATGCCCTTCCTTCCTTACACTCAACCCCCCAGTTGATATATCATTTTGGCGCCAAAATAGCCATCGATGGCTAATATCAAGTCAAGTGATCCAATGGCTCAAATTATAAGTGGGAAATGCTCAGAGGCAAGTGGGAAGAACTTTTGCTAATAAATAGAAGGAAGAGAAGGAGAGTTGAGTAGTAGTTCTTAGTTTTTATTTTCCTTCATGTCGTTTTTAATTAAAATGTCTTAATTAGTTCTTAAAGTTGTAATTTTAATTGTCATTGTACTAAACTAAAGCTATTGTAGCAGTTGTGATTTCAGTTTTAAGTTGTATTCTCATTTCCATTTTAATGCAATTAATTTGTCATTATAAATTCCTCTAAATTCGAATTTAGTTAAAAGTGTTTGAAATTCCTCATCTTAGTTCTTAGATGCTCACATAAGTTTCGAAGCTTATGTGAGCACGTGTAGTTACAAGTCGACAATTCATAAATTTGTGAAATAGTCAAGAAAAGTCAAAGGTGCAGAATCATGGGTGACTTGTTCTGTGTTGCTGATTTGAAGATGGATTTGGGTTGAATGGTATTCAATTGGGGGTAATAACAGAGTTTAGGTTAGTGGTACTTTGCTGGTTTGTAGGCCATAGTGGCTAGGATCCCATGTAAGCTTCCTTTCTAAACAAGAATATTGCATAATCTGTTTTTGTGGTGCTTCATTGTTGTTTCTGCTGCTTTTAGTTCATATTTAGTAGTTATATTATAGTTTCATTATTGGAATTGGTGAAATTTAAGTATAGGGTAAAATAGATTGCATTGAAGTTTCATTAAGAGTGTTTGGGATTAGCAGTTAAGCTGGTTTAGAGTCTAGGTTACTAGATAAGATTTGACATTTAGGTATTCCTTAGGTTTCTTATGCTCAACTCTGTCCATTAAATTGAACCTTGGAACCAGAAAAGTCAAATTCACACTTATTCTGTCTTGATTTGCATAACAGATTGAGAATAGGTAATCAAAAGCTTGCATTGTGTTTATAATGCATAGGAGCATCTTAATCTAGCTTTATGATAGCTTATTTCATCATTTTCAGTTGATAAAGTAGGATCAAATCTCACATTAGTCAAACTCTCAAAACTGTCAAAAGTCAAAAAGTGAAAAACTCAGTTTTCACCAACCTTTGTTGATTTTTCATAGCTTCATTATTGGTTCAATTCAAGTGAAAATTTGGACTTAACAAGTTCAGGTTGGTCTATTATTGAAATCGATTTTGTGAAATTTTAGAAACAGTCTTAAGCACTTAATCAATTTGTCCAATTAGCATCCATACGCCTGTTCACTCAAAGATACATCGAGTGTGAAGAGCAACTCCCGACCTTGTGCGGTCTTGTTTTTGATCACTAGGGTCTCGAAACTTGGTTTATTGGCTCACCGGTTGGTCTTCTTGAGGATCACAATTCCAGTTTTCCATGAAGCTTTTTGATAAGCGATTACATAAGTCGCAACATAGAGGTTAAAATTTGTTTGGTTCTTGGTTATTCATTAAGTCAAATCATGGTGATCATAGTTTTAGATGATTAGGTTAGTTGAAACTAGTTAGTTTTAAGTTGTTTTAGCATATTATAGCTTCTGCTTTCAGTTGGGTCTCATTTCCAGCTTATAGCTTATTACAAGTGCTTATTCATAAGCACTTTTCACTACAGCTTCATAATCTTGCACACTAGTATATGTTTTTATATTTTTCATAGACTTAGAATAATATTTTAGACTTTTCCTGAATTTTTCATAATTTTCCATTCTTTGTTTGCTATTTTTCCCAATTTAAAAGCAGGTTTTAGGACTTTTAATTAGCCTTTATTGCAATTAAATCGAAAAGCTTCAAAAAATAAGTTTTCAATTTTCATAGATTAAGATAAATATAAAAAGCAAAAAATAATTTTTCCAGATTTTTCTTAGTTAAATTTGTAATTTTAGCAATTTAATTAGTTTAAAATAGTTTTAAATCATAGAAATTATAATATAAGTCAGAAAAATACAAATTCAATTTTCAAAAGTTTGTTTAGTTATTTTAGATTTTTGAAAAATAATTTTACAATTTTCCTCTTTAATTTCAAAATTTTTAGTATTTTAATTTAGTTTTAAAAGTTAAAATTAGTTTTTAATTCAAATTTATAAAAGAAAAATCAAGAAAATCCAATTTTAAAAATAGTGATAGCATTTATTTAATATAATTTAGCTTTTAATTTTCTTTAATTTGCATTTAAGCCCTGTATTTCCAAACTTTTTCTTTAGGTATAATTATTCAAAATCATAATCCCTTTCTTGTTCAATATCACCCGATCACTACACGTTTGGCTATTCAATCGCATGCTCGTTGGGACTTAACGACCGAGGAAACACTAAACTCTCATGGACTTAATTGCATTGCGTTCTCAAGTCGTCGACTTTTATTATGGTTGACCATTCATGTGGTTGACTTGTGTAATAAACCGACCGTTTGGGAGCGAATCAAATTTTGGCGCCATCTTGGGGAGTCGTGCTAATAGTCTTACGTTTAGCGATTAGTGATTTGAATATTCACTCCTTGTTCATACCATCTATATATATTTATATTTTCTTAAAAACCCAAAAGATTTTTTTCTTATTTTTACAAAATGTTTATCCAAAATCCAAAAATATTTTCATTCTTTGTTTTTATAACATGTTTTCAAAATACCAAAAATATTCATCTTTACCCTCTTACCCTTTTGATTCTTTATCCCTTTACCCTCTATCAATTTGATTCTAACTTCTTCTATTCTCATGGAATCTCTCGACTACGACGAATTCGAACGAAGTTGAAAACTTCATACTTTATCACAAATGTCAAGAATTCGTGTTGTTCGTAATGATCCATTAATTCGTGAGGGAAATGGAACGAGAAACCGGGTGACAAAGGACCGGTACTTCCTCCGATAATGGAAGTGCTAAATCGTCCAACCTACGGCTTATCCAAAGATCTAACCTCAATTGCTCTAAGCCGTCTAAAATTGATCCTAAACTTTCAAATTTACGGTTAAAAGCAATCATGCGAATTTAGACCGGTGACTTGCAAGAATGACTTGCCTAAACTTCACGTTTCTCAAAACCGTAACCGGAGACCATAACGGAAGTGGTGGAAATTGCTTGCTCGTGAGCACACCACTTGTCCCACCTCCGGATTTTTCAAAATGTTCTTCGAGACTTGATAGTCATTCGGATCACCATGTTGGTTTTGTTGATTCTTTGAATGAACCGATTCCTTCTCATAACTCTCAAATGGAATCGTTTATTCCTTGTGTCGGTTGTGGTGAGCCTCTTTTGGTTCACCACAGCCATTGGTGTACATGTGTACAAAGTGGTAATGATATTCGTAATGGGAGTTGTTTGTTTTGTGGTTCGAGGAATTCATTTGATTATGATCCTAATCCGAACTCATTTAACGACCCTCAAACTTTTCCAATTACCCACCACAACCCGACTTATCTGCATATAATCAACATAACTGCTGTGAATTTTGTGGAGGTCCTCACCAGGATTTGAGTGTCAATCCGGAAACACGTTTGTCTATGAACAGTTTTCGGTGATGCTCGAACTTTGGTTATGACCAATATCCATATAGTTCGCGATCCGGACTCAGCAGCTTCTTGTTGTGAGAATTGTGGAGGTCCTCACGATAATCTTCAATGTCAACCGTGGAATCAAAATTACTATACTTCCGGTTTTGACAATTTCCAATCTCCACACAGACCATACGGTTCAAACTCCACCGAGCCGTTGTCTCAAAAATTTCCCAAGATTTTGAAACCGCAGTGAAAACGCTTGATGATATGATTCGTAACTTTAAGAATCAAGTGAGTGGTGAAAGACCATGGGAGAATTGCTAGCCAAGAACGAGGCTCGCAATTCTAGGAAGAATTATTGGTCTTAGAGCATGCGGCTCTAAGGCGTTCCCAATTTCTTAAGGCGCTATGTATGATGATGACGAGGAGAGTTTTATCCTTTTAAAGATAATATTTCTCAACTCCTCGATCTGTTGTTATCACACCCGAGATTCACACTCACTCTCTTATTATGGGGATGAGCATCTTGACCTTTGTTCACGAAAAGGAACCGGACGGTTCATAAAGTCTAGTGTCGAGAACCTTGTCCCAATCCCAAAGAGTCACGAGGAATTCTCGAGCATTTGTGTGATATCCCTACCCTCTTGTCTTCCCAAAGATCATGTTGAGATGTTCTCCGATTCTAATGATGACGATTCGTTATCTTGTGGAGACATCGTTTATGTGGAAGACTTACCTTCCGAGCTTGTTAGCTTATAAGAAGAGAATGATGAAGTTCTCGACATCGAAATCAAAGATGAAGCTCTTGAGCAACATTATTGAATGTCGGTCTTCTCATTTCTAAAATCGAGGCTTTCAAAGAGAAACCTATTTCATCTCCTATCCCCATTAAGGATAGTGACATTCTTTCCGATGATTTTATTTCGGAAATGAAAGCCTTCGTTTTGATAATATGGGAGAGAAGATTAGTGGCGTACCACTCTTCATTCTCATAATTCTCTCCCGATTATGAATCATTTACATTGGAGGAGTTCACCGTTGAACCGACTCATATCAATTCGAATATGATTCATTCACCTTCAAGGAGTTCTCGGATGAACTCACTCATATCATATCTCCACGGAGTATGATAATTTCTACTGATCTAGACACACCCATAATATGTCTTGATCAACCGAGCTTAATCGATGAGATTCATGAAACTATGAATTCTCCTATTGAGGATGAAGAGTTAGTCATGATTTTTATCATGATTTTCTTTCTTTTCTTCATATATTACATCACTTCTCCTGCTCTTCACTCCTTCGGAATGAAGACATTATCTTTGATCCCGACATTTCCATGTACCATTATCTTGAGTAGGAATATATCTCATCGGTGTGGAACTTTCATGTGCTTCAAATGTTTGTCCAAATATCTTGAATGAAAGTCCGATGGAGATTGTTTCTTCCACTTTGCTTCCCATGAACCAATGAATGCGGGTCGAGTCAAGCTAGCGACTCGGGAATCAAAAATAAGAGCACACCATATGGGTTTTCACCCATATTTATGATTTCTTTCTACTTTCTACCACCCTAGTGTGGGGAGTTGCCCATTGTTGTATATAAAGTTTCAAAAAAAAAAAAAAAAAAAATGTGTATATATCAAAAACAAAATAATGGCCGTAGTATTTCCCTTTTACGTTCTATGTTTCGCATAACCGCAGTACTTTGAATATTGAGGCAATATTCATTTCTAGTGTGGGGGGAATTCTCACGAATTTTATCATTTATACCACCCAATTCCCCATTTTTGGCCAAATTTTTTTGGAGTAAGTGTTTTGCACTTACTCGGCATATGGTTATCGATCCACCATGTCTAACACACATAAGGATTGGCTAATCCAGAGCAAACGGCTCTTGGTAAAGATATATCAAATCCGTTGACGGCTTGCAATTTGCCCAAAATTGTATGGTGTTCACCACCATATCTTTAATTAGTAAAGAGTTGGCTAGCCCGCAAGTTTATGGCTTGTGGTAAAGGCGGTTGGAAAACCATAATTGGTAATCGACTCACCAAAGATATTTTATCTAAGAGTTGGCTAGTCCGAAGCAAACGGCTTCGGTAAAGACAAATCAAATCCGTTGGAAGTCGGTGATTTGCTCAAAATCATTTGGTTATCGATGTACCAAGGTTCTTACTTGAACTGAAACATTTGGCTACTCGAAGTAATGGCTTTTGGTAAAGAGATTCAAATCCATTAAGTTTTCATAAAAGATTGCTAGGGACTAGCAATAGTTTAGTGTGAGGATTGATGAGTGTGTAAATACTCATCATTTTGGTCAATCTGAACGCAAAACATTTAAAACACTCGAAATGCATCAAAATATTGAAAATATCTCAAAATTGCATTTTATATGTTTCGGATGCAAAATGTTTAAAATCGATGAAAATTGAGCTAAGTTTGCATAATTGGCGCTTCGGTCCCGACTTTCAAATCTTGACAAAATCGGTCCTCGAGCATTTATTTTGGAATAAAAGTCAACCCAAGTCCTTTCAAAATCAAAATTTATCAAAATGATCCTTGGGTAAAAAGTTTGGAGAATTTACAAGTTTGGTCCTTCAAGTTTCAAAATTGGCAAATTTAGTCCTTGGAAGTTTAAAAATGGAAAATTTTCTTTTATGGTCCTTGTACTAATGAAACTTGGCAAGAATGACCCTTGGAACAACTTTGCAAAATTGGCAATTTCAGTCCTCAAGTTTGGTGAATTACATGAAAGGTCCTTGTTATTAATACAAACACACTTGAACCCCTTGCTTGGACCATGAACCCCCTGCCATAATACCACTTGAACCCCTTGGACCTTGAACCCCGTCCACTAATATAACCCCGGTCAAATATGGTCAAACCCCGCCCAACTCCTTTCCCTCCTTTTTCTTCCTTCTTCACCAAATCCCTCTGCAACACTCCACATACCTCACCTCCAGCTCACAACCCACCACCTTATCCCTCCACCTCACCCAACAATCCAAGAAACATTAAATGCCCCTTCCTTCCTTACACTCAACCCCCTAGTTGATATATCATTTTGGCGCCAAAATAGCCATCGATGGCTAATATCAAGTCAAGTGATCCAATGGCTCAAATTATAAGTGGGAAATGCTCAGAGGCAAGTGGGAAGAACTTTTGCTAATAAATAGAAGGAAGAGAAGGAGAGTTGAGTAGTAGTTCTTAGTTTTTATTTTCCTTCATGTCGTTTTTAATTAAAATGTCTTAATTAGTTCTTAAAGTTGTAATTTTAATTGTCATTGTACTAAACTAAAGCTATTGTAGCAATTGTGATTTCAGTTTTAAGTTGTATTCTCATTTCCATTTTAATGCAATTAATTTTTCATTATAAATTCCTCTAAATTCGAATTTAGTTAAAAAGTGTTTGAAATTCCTCATCTTAGTTCTTAGATGCTCACATAAGTTTCTGCAAGCTTATGTGAGCCTGTGGTAGTTACAAGTCAGCTTAATTCATAAATTTGTGAAATAGTCAAGAAAAGTCAAAGGTGCAGAATCATGGGTGACTTGTTCTGTGTTGCTGATTTGAAGATGGATTTGGGTTGAATGGTATTCAATTGGGGGTGATAACAGAGTTTAGGTTAGTGGTACTTTGCTGGTTTGCAGGCCATAGTGGCTAGGATCCCATGTAAGCTTCCTTTCTAAACAAGAATATTGCATAATCTGTTTTTGTGGTGCTTCATTGTTGTTTCTGCTGCTTTTAGTTCATATTTAATAGTTATATTATAGTTTCATTATTGGAATTGGTGAAATTTAAGTATAGGGTAAAATAGATTGCATTGAAGTTTCATTAAGAGTGTTTGGGATTAGCAGTTAAGCTGATTTAGAGTCTAGGTTACTAGATAAGATTTGACATTTAGGTATTCCTTAGGTTTCTTATGCTCAACTCGTCCATTAAATTGAACCTTGGAACCGAAAAGTCAAATTCACACTTATTCTCATCTTGATTTGCATAATGATTGAGAATAGGTAATCAAAAGCTTGCATTGTGTTTATAATGCATAGGAGCATCTTAATCTAGCTTTATGATAGCTTATTTCATCATTTTCAGTTGATAAAGTAGGATCAAATCTCACATTAGTCAAACTCTCAAAACTGTCAAAAGTCAAAAAGTGAAAAACTCAGTTTTCACCAACCTTTGTTGATTTTTCATAGCTTCATTATTGGTTCAATTCAAGTGAAATTTTGGACTTAACAAGTTCAGTTGGTCTATTATTGAAATCTGATTTTTGTGAAATTTTTAGAAACAGTCTTAAGCACTTAATCAGCTGTCCAATTAGCATCCATCTGCCCTGTTCACTCAGCATACACTGAGTGTGAGCAGGCAACTCCCAGACCTTGTGCAGGTCTTGTTTTTGATCACTAGGGTCTGAAACTTGGTTTATTGGCTCACTGGTTGGTCTTCTTGAGGATCACAATTCCAGTTTTCCATAAAGCTCTTTTGATAAGCCGTTACATATGTCGCAACATAGAGGTTAAAATCGTTTGGTTCTTGGTTATTCATTAAGTCAAATCATGGTAATCATAGTTTTAGATGATTAGGTTAGTTGTAACTAGTTAGTTTTAAGTTGTTTTAGCATATTATAGCTTCGCTTTCGGTTGGGTCTCATTTCCGACATAGCTTATTACAAGTGCTTATTCATAAGCACTTTTCACTCTGACTTCATAATCTTGCACACTAGTATATGTTTTTATATTTTCATAGACTTAGAATAATATTTTAGACTTTTCTTGAATTTTTCATAATTTTCCATTACTGTTTGCTATTTTTCCCAATTTAAAACAGTTTTTAGGACTTTTTAATTAGCCTTTATTGCAATTAAATCAGAAAAGCTTCAAAAAAATAAGTTTTCAATTTTCATAGATTAAGATAAATATAAAAAGCAAAAAAATAATTTTTCCAGATTTTTCTTAGTTAAATTTGTAATTTTTAGCAATTTAATTAGTTTAAAATAGTTTTTAAATCATAGAAATTAGAATATAAGTCAGAAAAATACAAATTCAATTTTCAAAAGTTTTTTTAGTTATTTTAGATTTTTGAAAAATAGTTTTACAATTTTCCTCTTTAATTTCAAAATTTTTAGTATTTTAATTTAGTTTTAAAAGTTAAAATTAGTTTTTAATTCAAATTTATAAAAGAAAAATCAAGAAAATCCAATTTTAAAAATAGTGATAGCATTTATTTAATATAATTTAGCTTTTTAATTTTCTTTAATTTGCATTTAAGCCCCTGTAATTTACAAACTTTTTCTTTAGGTATAATTATTCAAAATCATAATCCCTTTCTTGTTCAATATCACCCGATCACTACACGTTTGGCTATTCAATGCACATTTCGTTGGGACTTAACGACCGAGGAAACACTAAACTCTTCGGACTTAATTGCATTGCGTTCTCAAGCTGTCTGACTTTTATTACGGTTGACCATTCACAAGTGGTTGACTTGTGTAATAAAACTGACCGTTTAGGAGCGAATCAGTTGGCGTCTAGCAACACGCCAATGCCCCCGGTACAACTCGTGTATGGTTTTCTGAAGAAAAACCAAGTTTTGATGATTCATCATCATATTCATCCTTTTGTTTCTAATACCATGTTAATAAAAATATGGATCTTACTCATTTCTTAATTTCTCGCTTTATGTGATTGATCAAGATTACCAATTCTTCTGAACATATTCCAGAAGACCTTGGGCATGGCCATGCAAACATCTTAACAACCCTACGAGGGGCCCAGTAGTATTATACTTCAAAATAAATTTGAAGAAAACAAATCCCATTTTGACTACAAGCAGGATTCATAGATTTCGCAACACTTACGAAAACAACCCTTATAACTACCGATTCACGATAGCGTTAGATTACTTCACATAAATGCACTACATCCATGACATATCTCCGGTATCTCAAGTCGAGGATAAATATTCATGATATACTTAATGACAAAGATCCATAAAGTATTATCATGCGGGTGGGATAAGTCCTATATTCAACTCATTGAATATCATCTGAAATTAGTCATGCTACGCATCAGCATACTTTCAAGTATACTCTAACTAATACTCAGATTTGTCTTAATTCAATATCATTCCCATGTTATTGATTAACAATGGACTATTTAGAATAACTTAAGTTATTCAAGGATTTAAACATGCAAATATAGGACAACATCAAAATAAATGAATAATAAACATAACAAAATACTTTATTTCATTTCAATAATAATGTTTACAATATCCTTTTATCTAAAATACTTAGTCACAGATGGGCATGAAACTACTAGCTAAACGAAGTCCAAACTTATCGGACAAATGATTAATTTTTCACCTGTAAGGCCTTCGTTAAAGGATCGCTAGGTTATCATCTGTGTGAACTTTGAGCAACTCAATTTCACCTATCTCGACTTGTTCTCGAACATAGTGATATTGTCTAAGATAGTGTCGGTGCCCTTCATGACTCTGTGTTCATGGGAAAAGTTATTGCAGCAAATTGTCACAATATACTTTAATAGGATTTTCAATCGACGGCATAACACCAAGCCCGAAACAAACTTCCTTATCCAAACAGCTTCCATGGCGCCTCGAGGCCGCTATGTACTCACTTTCAGAAAGCAGACATTGCAAGTGTTGTCTGCTTCTTACTCTTTCAATCCACAACACCTCCATTGATGACAAATATGTAACCCGTCTGAGACTTCGTATCATCTTTGTCACACTTCTAGGATGCATCGCGATAACACTGTAACATACGCTCGCTTCGGATTTCCCCATACACTATGAACATATCTCTTGTAGCCCTAAGGTACTTGAGAATATGTTTAACAATGATCGATGAATTTCACCCGATTCGTTGATACCGATCGGTCAAGTTTTGAGCAACGCCACATCGTGCCTTGTGCATCTCACCGCATACATGATAGATCCTACACCAAGCATAAGGAAATTTCTTCATACGCGCCACCTCTGCGGTGTTGAAGCACACCTTGGTCTCAAACCATGATTTACTTGCATTGGCAACAATCCTTCTTGGAATTTTGCATATTGAATCTCTTCAATATTTTGTCAATGTAAGCACTTTGGCTTAAACCAATTAGCCGCCTTGATCTATCCTCAGATCTTGATTCCGAGTATGTATGTTGCTTCCCTAAGTCCTTCATCGAAAAACATTTACCAAGATAGGCTTTCACCTCTTTTAGACTTGGTATATGATTTCCCATGATTAATATGTCATCGACATACGTAACAAGGAAAGTAACATGACTCCCACTAGCTTTGTGATATACACATGGCTCATCAAGTTTCGAGTAAATCCAAAACCTTTGATTTCTCCATCGAACCTTTATTCCATTGCCTTGATGTTTGCTTCATCCATAAATGGACCTCTTAAGCTTGCATACGGTTAGGAAATAATGGATTCACAAACCCTCCTACCGTGCCATATAGATGTCTTCATCTAGACGGCCATTCGAAAAGCGGTTTTGACATCTATTTGCCAAATCTCATAGTCATAGTGTGCAGCTATAGCTATGAGAATCCTAATAGCTCTTATGTTCGCTACAGGAGAGAATGTCTCCTCGTAGTAAATGCCATAGGTTTGAGTAAAACCTTTAGCCACTAGACGAGCCTTGTAGGTGTGTACATTGCCATCCATGTCAGTTTTCTTTTTGAAGATCCACTTACTTCCAACGACTTTAGCATTGGGAGGAAGGTCAAATTCAATCTAGACATCATTATCTTTCATGGATTGCATTTCCCCATTCATAGCAATCGCCATTTATCCTTCTCGGATCGCCCATGGCGACTTTATAGTTAAGTGTTCGTTAAGATCCCCAACCATATTTTCCTCCACCTCACGTTAAGACATAGAAGGTCGTGCACGATAGTCCTTTCGGACCTACGAATGGGAACAACTTCGGAGGAACGCCTAAGCTTTCGTGCTCTTCTTGAAGTTGGCTAGTATTTCGAAGGTGTTGTATCTTCTTGATCATTTTCCGGATCATATACTCTCCCACCGAGTTCTTGAGATATGAGATTCCTTTCAAGGAAATCTCCATACCTAGCCACTATGACTTTGTTCTTAGCGGGGTAGTAAAAGTAGTAACCCATAGTTTCCTTAGGGTATCCTACAAAGATACACTTAATGATCGGCTTGGAGCTTATCTCGTGAGTCATGTTTAACAAACGCCTCACAACCCTGGACCTTTAAGTAAGAAAAGTTAGAGCTTTTCCACCATATTTCATATGGAGTTTTAACAACCTTCTTGGTTGGAACCATATTCAAAATGCGAATAGCAGTTTCAAGGGCATAATCCCAGAAATTAAAAGGAAGAGTCGTAAGTTCAAACATTGATCGTACCATGTAAAGTAAGGTACGATTTCTCCTTTCAGATACACCATTTTGTTGTGGAGTATAAGGAGATGTGAGCTGCTGGATAATTCCACACTCAGCTAAGTAATCTTTGAACTCTTGACTTATATACTATAACAACCCGTAAAATTTCAGATTATTTTAATAATATTTATCACGTCAGAAAATTCAAATCAACTATTTTCCGACAAAATGTCAATATCTAAAATATAAAAACGAGAGGTCATTTCGTTCCTTTAGAAATAAGACACCGCACATACAATACTTGCCCACAAAGTATCTGTGAAATTTATTATTGTCCAAGTTAAAAATTAAAGCGTACATAAGCTTAATCCATTAGTTATTCCGCATACTGTAGCGCAGTAGCATACAAAACTAAAAATAAATACTCATACAAGTGAAATATACACATCTTAACATTTAATGATAATTTACGAAAGAAAACGAGAGGTTATCTCGTGAATTTAGAAGTCACGGCACCGCACGCAGACCGAAACCAAATTAATAACGGCGAACATTTATAATCAAATTCCTACGTAATAATAAAAATATATTATTACACTTACAAAAAGGCTTCTAAAAATATAATTTCTATATCTTTTGGGTACCGGGAAAATACGTTTACTCGAAGATTCGACAAAACACGGGGTACAAAATATACTGTGTCTAATAATAAAACAAAATAAATAAAAACCTTATCCTCGAACCTATGGCCGCCCTACTGTCTCCTCTTCCCTCCTCTGGTGTCGACATATACAGAACACAAACACAAAAATGGGAGATTCCTATTCAAGACCAAGAATCCATCAACATCCCATACCAAATTCGTCTCCCTACTACTCTAGCAATCACAAGGATGCCTAGGAGGGCGGCTGTGGACAAAACGAGAGCCAAGATTAGGCCTGCTGCTAATCTACTTCTGAAAATCAAAAGCTGATCCATCACTATCAAGCCCCTTCAAAACAGAGAACTATACTCTTAGACATCACATGAGAATACTAGAACGTGGCAATGGGAGAATGACGAGAGCCAAAGAAAGGCATGCTACCTACACGAGACAAAGAGGGCTAGTGTCTTCATTCCTTTTATTCTTCTACATATGGGAGAAAGTAATTGCAGTTTTCCTTCACTTTTCACACAACAATCACAAAAATATTAGGGTTTTGTAAATTAGGGTTCTTGGCTCAAAGGGGTTTTTATAATTACCATGGGGGTTTTGAAATTAAAGGGATAAGGAAGCTTGCTCAAGCATCAATTCGTCTAAATTCATCTCGAGTCTCTTCCACTTGAAGCTTTTGGGTCCGGTTCATCACTCTCGATCCACCAATATATTTGTTATTTAGATTTATCTCGATTTTATTTTAAACGAGTGTACATAAACAAAAATAACAATCGGATAATGGATATAAACAATGTTATGGCTTGATGTTGTTGTGTTGTGGTTGTCGTGTACTTAGAAAAAGAAAACCTGGACTTTGTAAATAACTTATTGTGGCTTAATTTGGTTTTTCGGCTTATGTTAAACTTATTCAACTACATTGGTATTCGGCTTATTCAGATACTTAGTAGAGGTATTATTCGACCCACATTCTCGTGATCATTATAGTCGTGACTAATCTAGTCCCTTTGATATTAAGGTTGCCTCGACTGAGGATGGACTCACTCGAGGAGTAGTGTTCTTTTCATTCGTGGTGATGACTCGACAGCCAACACAAAAACCGTAAGGGTAATGTCATTGTCAAGTCTAATCTGGATCGAGTTGTACTCGGTAGACACGACATTAGCCTAACCACTATTCTTATGTAATCCTTTCAAAATAAATACTAGCATTACATGTCGATCCCTGTCTGTTAGAAATTTTCATAGTGGTCATTGTTTCGGCATACTAGTAAGTCGATTGGTGTTATTTAGTTAGGTGTTAAAAGAGGAGTGTGCATTGTGTTTGCGTTTTACTACGAGTCACGAGGGAAAACACCCCGAAGGGTGCTTATTACCACAACTATCCCAAGACCACAAAGTGGTCGAGAAAGACTCGTGTGAGTCGAATGAATATTGGCCCTATTGGGTCTAAGAAATCTCAAGTACACGACATGAGGGAACAACTGGTGTTGCTCGTATATGTCGAACTCTCCAACAGTAAGAGTATGTCATTTTCCTTGTCAAACCAACATAAGTGTAATTAGTCTCATGTGTTCCTTTCTCACTCACTGTCAACAAAATCACCTCAAAAATTTGGTACCTCATTTATATGTTTGTTAAACTTACACTTAGGCCTCAATTCCATGACCAGTTTCCCTGTTTAGGCTTGCGTTTTGACTGTCCGTCTCGCGTACAAACCTCACGGCATCAATGTTCCCTAAATACTTCGAGTTTATTGAGCTTTGGGGCCCATGACTTAACGTGTGTATGGGCCTAGCTGAAGTGCATTGTAGCCCAAGTGACCAATGTCTATAAAATGCATGTAAATTTCGGGCGAAGCCCAAGATCTTGTGAAGATCCGTTTGGCAGCTTTTAGGGGGTTAGATTTTGTATAGTCTCGAGTTTTCATTCAACTCGAATCCCATCTCATACAGCTTGCTTTCCCATCTCATACCGATTCATCGTTCACGGCTTACCGTGAGTACTCGACTCGCTAATTCCTACTCACCCACATTTCATGATTAACGACATTATATCGATCGGAAATGAAAAGCAACACAATTGGAAAACATAATATTTAAAGGAAGTATTCTAAATACGGAAATCCATTTACACTCCTAACGAGTAATGACATAAACTTATAGACATAAACTTCTACACCGGACGATAAAACTTTATGAACTTTATTACTAAATTTACGACATTGTCGCCACAAACAAATAAGACTATGTATTTAGGTCACGCCCATTTCTACGAATATATTACTAGTATATATTTTCAATATTGGATCATCCATAGTAGTGTTGCCTTCATGTGAAGTTGTGACTTCGGACCGACATGCTCGCACTTTTGAATCATGACATCTTTCCATCGTAGTAGCGGAAGCCTTTACCGGTTCATGATATTTGCGGCGTACAGAGCGTACATAATATGAAATATCGAGCAGTGTTATGTAGATATGCACGGTCATGATTTCTTCAAATTAAGTGTGGATCTTTGTGAGCATGCGGCTTTGGATTGACTTCTCAATTCACGATCACCGCAATCATCCAAATGTACCCAAAACAACGGGTAGCAATAAAACACACGAAAGTGTCTTTGATCACTTTCATTTGAATTAAGGTACACGCCCATGGTTCCCGTTGATCGCACAAATCACGCCTATGATCGGTAGGATTCCTAAGAATCTCCTTGATGGGTTTCGCGTTGTTCTAGGTGTTCTCAAACCGGAACGTCTCAAAGAAGACAACACGGAGTGAGTGAACGGTGAATTGAGATTCACCGATTGATGAAAAATTGATTTGAAAACAATCGCGTATTGCTTAGAATAAAGAGTTTTGCAATCGCACGAAGGTTTTATGAGAAAGATCAATTTTCAAACAAAATACTTTTTGTATTAGAGAATGAGTACACATTTGACATGCTAGCGAAAAAGAGAGATTCGCACATCGAACGGTTTTCTAAAAGTATTTTTCAATCATAGATACTTTTTGAATTTGAAAATATAAGTACACATTCGACGTGCTAGAAAAGAAGGTTTGCACATCGAGCGGTTTCCAAAAGTATTCGTCAATTCCATTCCCTGGACCAAGATTGATTCAAGACCGAATCGCCCATTGTTTCTATCCGGTTGTCACAAGTTTGATCTACGGAAGGTCTCACATGTCACCCACCAAGAGCTTGTTTGATGTTGGCTCTAGAAGGATTTCCATCTTCATCGTGAATATTTTCATATCACTCGGATGTTCGGAAATACCACAAGGATAATCGTGGGACTCTTAATATATACCTACTTTTCACATTGTGTGAAAAAGCAAGTCTTAAAGATTTAGTGTCCTAACGAGATATTGTGGATGATCTCTTGGCTCTAGACTCAATAGTGCATTTTGGTTCCTTTGTCGGAGACTAGGAGAGGTCTCCTTCTTCAATATCAACAATCTCAAGAGAAAGTCGATAGATTATGTAGGTTCCCGTGAGAATGAAACAAGCCCTTTTAAGAGGAACTTGAGTGGTTTGGGAAGTTTTAGTGCAATGCATCATTTGGGTCCATGATGTCTTGTCTTCAATACCAGTGTTACCTTAGTAACCACCTGAGTATATGAATTGAACCCGGTTTACGCCTAAGGTTGAATTGATTGAGGGCTATATCTTTTCACCCTTTATCATTCATTTCTTTTTCATTCTTCACCCCTTGGCTTACCGATACTTCATAACTAGAACCTTGTTGGGTTTATTCCATTACTAGCTCGCCTCACCAGCACTCTTCCCATTCCTCATTTTCTCCTTTTTCAATATTCCTAAGGACTCTACACTATCTAGTGGATTGTCCTCGGGAAGATCCCTCCGGTTTTGGCGGATCGTGGGAACGAATACCTAACCTAACCATCCTTATAACTCCATGCATAAAGTAAATTGGTGGGTCATTTGGTATTGTTTTTCCTTCATGAAACCAATTGAAAAATCATTTGGAAAAACAACCAAGGTACTTGTGATACGAGATCAAAGCATTTTGTACCTTAATAGTTTTGATCATTTAGAAAACCTCCCCTCAACATGTCGTGTGATTTAGAAATTGTTTGGCACATGGAGGCAAGAGGACGTTGAAATATTTTCTTTGATCACAATTTTCATACGAAAAAGCCATTTGATTTTCTTGGTAAAATTCTCCCTCAATATGTGCATAGGATTTTGAAATCATTTTTATCACATAGAGGCAAGAGTTCTTTGAAGCACATCCACAATCACAAAATCCATTAAGAAAACCATTTGAAAACACAATCAAGGTACTTTATAATCTCTTTTAAAAACTTTTGTACCTCGATGGTTT
Source organism: Chrysanthemum lavandulifolium (assembly GCA_022545495.1). Taxonomy (NCBI): domain Eukaryota; kingdom Viridiplantae; phylum Streptophyta; class Magnoliopsida; order Asterales; family Asteraceae; genus Chrysanthemum; species Chrysanthemum lavandulifolium. Next base: position 98,763,492 of record CM040242.1, on the reverse strand, counting down.
TGCTCCCCTCAATATGTGCTTCAGATTCGAAAGCGTTTAGCACATATGAGATTCACTTTTGTACCTCGATGGTTTTGCTCCCCTCGATATGTGCTTGAGATTGACGTTTGCACATATGAGAGAGCGACCTGCATAACCGAATCAAAGCGATCAACTTTTATCAAATTTCATTATTAAATCACAAATTCTCCCGATCAAAAATATCAAATCCTTTGAGATTTTGGATCCCAAGTAATTAATTAGGTTTAGAAAACATGGGAGAAAATGTGGCCTTGCTTAAATACTCATCTGGTTTTGGATAAATCCTCCTCCTCAACATGTGCATTGTGTATTTGAAATCGTTTGGCACATGGAGGGGGAGTGCCTATAAAGGACTAAAACCGATTCCATTAAAACAGATTTGAGATTTAAATCACGATCTCTCCTTGATCAAAAATTTCAAACCAATTAGGTTTTTGGATCCGGTTGATTTAAATCATTTAGGCAGTTTTAGGGAAAGGCGTGACAAGATTTAATTTTGAAAATGATGAGATAAGGACGGTTAGACATTAAAGATTGTTAGTGTCGGTATGATAGTTTTAAGAGATCTTTAAGTAAAATAAAACAATTTCACAATCAAACAAAACGAGAAAAAATTTCATTTTGAAAGACCTTGATTCTAAAGAAAAATCATACCATGACATAACATTAAATCTTTAGATCACCACTTATATTGTACAATCCGGACTTTTATGAAGCAATATTGATTGAAAATAATTTATTTTAAATCACTCTCCCCCTCAATCAATGACCGAAGTCGATAATTGAGTGACTTAAGTTTTGATAAAATGAAGTCCGGTGATTTTCAAAATTAAGACCAATTTATTTTCAAAACAATATTTTTCCATTTTCAAAAACAATATTATTCAAAAATTGTTTAAAGATGGTATCATTTACTACTTTTCTGCAGAAATTCGTTAGGTGGTTGAGAAGCTTGTTGTTGTTGTAGGGTTTGGAAGAAAACCATCTGCGGATGCGGTGAGACTTCTTACGTTGCATTTTTTATGCCAACCGAGGTCAATTAAGCTCCGTTTCTTCACTTGTCAAAAAACCATCTGCGATGCGATAAGACCTCTTACGTTGCATTTCATGCCAACTCTCCATTGAAGTCGATTAAGCTCGTTTCTTCATTTGTCAACCCAAGATATAGTTACCCTTTCCTTCTGGCATCCAATCATCTTCAATTGTGGGATCCGGATCGGGAACATTCTTTTATACCAATATACCGTGACATCGTTAGTGAACACACATACAAATATATGGTGGTCGACATCACCCAAACAACAATCGACTAGTTAAAGTCAATTCAACATAACAATCGGATCATATAAGGCATGGGGTTTATGTGTTAATCAAACTCTAATCATTTAAACCTAACAATCATATCCTAAATTCCTAGTCCTTCGACACGTGCAAATATCATTTTTAATTAAGCACGTGGGATAATTAAGAAAGCTCGTTAGATGATATAGATTTGAAAACATTCTCCCCTCAATCAATGACTCATTTTATAAGAAGTTTTAAAAGCGGCAAGTCATTGATTGAGTTTTCAATTTTATAAAAACTCGAATCGATTGTTTTAAAGCAACTCATTTACCACCATTTTGAAAAACAACAAATATTTTCTGAAGAATTTTAGACGGAAAAACATTTGTGTAGGAGCAACAGATCCTTGACATACTTTCCTCAAATAGTTTTAGGAAAAGTGCACGAAATATTTGAAAATCATTTAAGCGTAGCACTTTCCTTCTTTGAAAAGCGGTTGCTATCGAAATAATAGCAAGCCATAGTTTTAGCACGGTTACTGATCAAGTAACCGCAAGCCATTTGTTGAGCGGGTTCTGATCTGAAATAATCTGTAAGCCATTAATGAAGCGCGTTTCACGATCGAAATAATGTAAGCCATCATTTGAGACATGTTTAGAAAGAAATATTTACACTTCCTGCTCGAACTTCATCTAAAGTCCCGTGCCATTATTGAATGACATTTCTAAGAGCGTAGATGTTATCGATACCAGAAGACATGTCTTAGAAAAACAATATTTTTGGTATTTTTGAAATTTTCTGATTTTTATGGATTTTTTGAAGGTTTTATATTTTTCTATTTTCTTTTTGTTGGTTTTATAATTTTCTATTTTCTTTTTGTTGGTTTTATATTTTTGTATTTTGTTTTCGATAAATATATACAAAGATAGAGTAGATGATATAGTATAAGAAGATGATGATACGAGTGCCGAGATAAGGATGTCGAGCGACGTCGTAGAAGATAGAAGTCATCAACTCTTAAACATTCACCACCAAAGCTTCCAGGCTCTTGAATCGAAGATGAAATTGAACCATCCGAAAGTGAGACTTTGGCGGCTTCCCCAAACCGAAAATCCTTTAGGTGAAGCAGTTCAAGCTCTATTCCAAGCTTGCCTTAGCCGGTGCACATAGAAGCACACCATTATCATAAAACCCATTGCTCCATTTAAGAATGATAATCGAGGATCTCCATTCGGGTTATATCATCCAATAGAAGAACGATAACGTATCATCCCACACATAAATAATACTTCTCAAATTTCCTTTCAACCGATCGTCAAGCGATCCATTCCAAAAGGTGTCAAGAGAACAATTCCCCAAGTAGTTGAGTTGATGCGATCGGTCTCTTTGTATAATGCTCAAGAACTCTCCCGAATACACATCATGAGGGTAATGAAGAACAACTCCCAATGTTCACATCTTTCATCCTCGATGAATGTGTATGAAGCTCAAGAACCAAAGTACACCAATATCCAAGAACTCTCCGAATACACATCATGCGGGAAGGAAAACACCTCCCGATGTTTGTGGTAAACAATGGCTTTCTTCCACGATGATCGTGTATGAAGCTCAAGGACCAAGCACACATTCCCCAAAGAGAGAACAACCGATAACATTGAAGAAGGGCGAATCAATGATTATCTCTGCGGGTGACAATCTCTGGATGTCAACACCGGAATAAGTGATTATATCTCGAATCACCGATTAAGCCCTCAAGTAAAGCATTGAGCATCCCAATGTACACAATCTCTCTCCACGATGATTGCGATAACATCGAGATCATCACACACCAATATACCTCATTCATCTTCGTAAACTAACTCTAACATCACTTCCCCACCAAGTTGGAATAAACACTAAACGCCATGAGTCAAACCTGAGTTTCTCTGCGGTAATGACATTTGTCTTCCGGGATATCTTCAATCACTTAGAAGTATTAAGTTCATCAAGTTTGCTCGCATTTAGATCGTGTCTCATTCCCCTTGTCGGTTTGACACTTGAATCGTAACACCTTATAAGCCCGTATACAAGAAATTTGTTGAGAAGAACACTTGAACTCTTGTGAGAATCAACTTCAAGTACATTGTGAGCAAATCTAATTAGGGATTAAATTTGACTTTTCACTCTCCCCAATTAGTGCTCTCCCTAAACCGACAATCTGTTTGATAAATGCCCAGATTAAGAAGAAGTCTTTAGATCTTTAAATGCAACTCGTCTTTAGTCTTCTAACATGTATCGAAAATGTAGAACCGATCGTAGACTCGACCTTCTTCAAGATTGTCCAATGGGGAATAGAAAGTCAACATCTTCAACTCACCGAAAACAAGAACATCACCAAAAGCATCCCAATAAACTTACATCTTGCAAATCCCTTAACTAAAATCCCTCCCAATCAAACAAGAATGCAGAAGATGTTCATCAAGGAAATCGAGGCCGCCATGAACGAGCACAAAATGGTAATACCACGCAAAACAATCACATCAAACAAGAACGGAAGGTTGTTCGGAATCATCATGTTGATGTGCACGTGAAGCATTAACGGAAGCACTTTGTCAATAAACTCATATCACCAGAAGATGTCAACTAACGGCTCATAGAAGAAACTCCATATAGCGATGACCCGATAAGAAGAAGATCGGTTCTTACATGAGTTTGGAGCCGTTGACCATTATTCTCAAATCAATCAACCATGCGGTAATTTCACACTTCTTTCTCCCTCAAGAATTGCATACGGAGTTGCCATTCTTGATTAAATAAGTGAAAATCATCCGAATGTTCTATTCACACTTCTTCCGCAAAATAAGCACATGATGTCGCCATCTTCATTATAATCGAGCAAGTGGAATGAGAAAAACAATCGGTGGTAGCCGGTTCACTTGATGGTGAAGCGCATGGAAAAAGTATGAAGCATGTTGATGAGAATGGTCATAATAAGAAGATTTCTCTTCTTGAGGAAGATAATCTTGAAGCGTACACATTTCTTTTCTTTAAGTACGAGGCATGAGCCAAGTGTTCATACGTCATAAGAAGATTTCTCTTCTTTCCAAGATAAAGCGTATCAAACGTACACTTTTCTTTTCTTTAGAGAAGCGAGGCTGGAATCATGTGAGCAGGCGTCATAATCTCTCTTTTCGACTCTCTTAGCAAAACATGTAATCAGCCCCATTATCATTCTTCTGAGGCTCTTTGTCGTGACAACGATGGAAAACCCAATATGATGAATTTGACCTCAGTAAACTAACCCGAACTCGTGACTTAAACTTGCACATGTGTAACAAAGGCGGTCTGAGACTTCATGCCCATTTGAATCTCTAAGTACTCTATACTCCTCAACCAACCAACCATCAAGTAATAGACGTACATTACCTCTTGAAAATCCACAATTGAATGTGACATTTGAGCACTACAACGTAACTCCTTTAAGTGATAGTTATTTTGTGGTGGTAAGAGCCCAATTCCCCAGTGGTAAAGAAAAGTAAAAGCCACCCAACAATAACTAGATTCCCAAGTCTTCGTTTTTGATAATAAGCTCGAACAAGGATCTCAAGAATCTTCATCCATCCATCCCCGATACCTTCGGATACTAAGTACACTTGCCGTGATGATTCACTTCAACCTCAAATAAATAATCTTGAATTAACGCCGTTATCACATCTTCTCGGTTAGCGCTTCAAAGACTAGCCTTCTTTGATCTTAAGCGTGAACTTTGATAATGGTTTCATCCCGACCATGGTAAAAAGCACATAACCCCGTAAAACCAAGTAATAACCAAACTGCCATAATAAAAATCCAAACACACATCCCATTCATGAAGTACACCCTTTTTTCCCTTCTTCGAAGCAAAAACCGTAGCACCAGCCTCAAGTAAGATCCAGAATTACACTTTCTCTTCTCCAAGATGGTTCCATCATTACGGGATTTTACAACTCTAAGGTTTAAACCGAGAAATAGTATCTTTCGCGGGATTTTACAAAACCCAGAATAAACCGTAAGATAGATCCGGAAATGCACTTTACTAATACCAGGATATTTCCATTGTCACGGGATTTTACAGGTCTATGATTTAAACCGAGAAATAGGTTCTTTCATGGATTTTACAAAATCAAGACAAAACCAGTAAAAATGTCGACTTGAATGTGTTATGACGACTTTGGTTTCGGTGAATATCTGTTTTAGGGAACATGCAAGTTCATCAATGATTCTTTCACCAACATCAACAACCATTAACCATCCAATAAACACTTTGGTAAATACATCATTCACGCATTATGTCGGCTGTTGTAGTGACCACTTGGTGAAGTATACCCGATATGTCAAACTTGATCATGAAGTGAACTTCCCCAGATTTGTTACTTAAACTTGTACTAATCCTTGTGAAGAAGAAACGGTGTACCCAATGTACAAAACCTCTTGACGTATCCTCAACTGCGTGAGACACCGAAGTGATAGCTACGTTGTGGGTTAATTGAGAAAGAATCACAAACGCAACTAAATAACCAAGTCTTTATCACCCTCTATAAATGCACAAACAAGTCATCTTCGCGGAAGGGTAGAAAGAAAGAAGACAAAAATAAGTAAGCGTCCGGAAAACTTATTTCAAAACCAAATAAGAAATACAGAATACACACAACCCCATAGTCAACTTTGTTACACATATCGGGGCGTGAAATAATATTCTCCGTGAATGAGTATACACCATAGTACCAAACTCGCATATCCCAAGAAATCACATCATCAACCGGTCTCATTATCATACCCAATCTCATCATCGCAATTCAATTAATTTTGAGTATTACATATTTTGGTTATCCAATCCAAGTCATCATATATACATCTCAAGCCGGTTCAATGACAATTATCATAATGCACCACATGGTCCAAATAAAATACTTATATTACTCCAACGCATACCCACTTTATTCGTTTTATACCCGAAATCAAACCAAAACCACGAGGTCCATCTTAAGGCCATAACATCCGATCCAATAAATAAGTCTTATCCAATTAGCTCAATATCTCGCAAATCGCTCACCCGGATCAAATGTTATACGGCCTATAGCAATATAATGACCAAATAACATACTCATGAGATGGAATCAAATATACGGCCTAAGGTATAAAATCCATAACAATAAACAAGTTTGGATTCATGAGTATCATTAACAATATACGGCCCATGGTTAGATTAAATTATGTGTGGCCCATTGCCAAACTTATACCGGCCTGATCCAAACTCCACACACCCTAATAATTAGGAGTATATAAAATACTCACTACTCACGTCCCAACCCTAGTCATATCTCATCGCCTCTTTCTCTGACTAACTCACACACAGCAAACACAAACCCTAGTACAACTTCACACAATAACCGCCTCCATCTCATCAGTTAACAACACTTCAAGAAATATTACACCTTCATTAATGGTTTCTCAACTCGATCTCGCCGGGGTGGTTGGCTAGAGGACAATATTAAAGCCACAGGATGGTTTCAGCTTAGAGATGTCCATGAGACCAATCAAAAGCTTCAAGGTAGGTTTTAATTATATTCGTGAACATTTGTTTCTTTGAACCAACGAACGAGGGAAGAATGAGATAACATATTATTGTTATTTCCTTTTCTTGACATGTTCAATATGATGATTTTATTTTTCGATTTGATCTATGATGTATGTTCAACCAAGGAGAGTCTTGATGACTTGAGAGAAGTTATGAACAAATCGAGATCATTTTATCATTAATATTTGATCATTAAAACTTTTGGCTTGATGTTTATTCGTGATTTTCTCTAACCACGAATAAAAAGAATGAGATAACAATCTTGTTATTATCATTTCCTTAAGATTCCTCGATAAAGAGATCAATGATGATACTGATTCAAAAAATCTTTTAAAGATTAGACAAGTTGAATCGATTGAGATCTCGCTATGTATTTTTCATTTTGTTCGAGTCTTGAATAAAATGATATAGACGATGGAGGATAGGATAGATTATGAGAAGTTGCCGGTTGTGATGTTGGATTCGTATGAATCGGATCCGTTAACTTTGTGTCTTCTCGTATGACCATTTTCATGGACCAATGATGGTTTAAGACCGAGGTCGAGGTGTTGTTTTTGTTATGGTATATATGTGGTCGTTGTCAATTGGAATGTTTATGTTGACACTTACGTCATATTTTCTAAGTATAAGCTTGAATAGATTTAAGTATGCTTAAACATTCTTTTAAAATAAATACACATATTTTAAACAAATATTATTGACACATGAAATGTTTCTTTTTAAAACTTACATTGGCCTTCCAATTGCAAATGAATAAGTGTTAAGTCATATTTAAACTTTTGTTAAATACATTTACTTTAACAATTAATAGCAACATGAAAATAAGTAAATATGTAACCTTAATATATATATATATATATATATATATATATATATATATATATATATATATATATATATATATATATATATATATATATATATATATATATATATATATATATATATTCTTTTCGTCAAGATCGACGTCCAACATTATATGTACATACTTTTCGTACATCGTCATCCTGTTACTAACAAACCAAAGTCTTGTTCATCATTGATATCTTTTCTGCGTGTACTTTTCCAAGAATTATCATTGGTCAACATTAAACCAAAGTCGTAATTCTTTCTTCGAGATTCCTTCCATGTCATACCCTCCTAAGCCGAGATCCATCCAAATCTTGTAAACTGTTTTAATATAAACGATGCCACACAAACAACAGCAACAACAACACAAACATTTAAAAATTTATAAAGTTAGTTAAACTTTATCGAGTCTTAAACATAAAGACTAAATTGCCGTATTAATTAGGTTGCGTGTCGGAGCCGTGCACTATCACTCCTTGATTTAATTCCCTTTAGACTTCATATTGCACATTGCCAAGGTGAGTTTCATAGCCCCTACTTTTAACTGCTTTATACTTGTTTTGGGGGAAGATACATGCTCATTTTACTTAAATCATTTTACTTGTGCATTCCATGCATACTATGCTTTCACATGTTTAAAGTTTTCATCATACATAGATGTTTTATAGAGCATACCAAAATGTTTGACCTAGAATATTACGCAGCTTAGCCTAAGTCCTTAGATCCCAAATTGCCCTTTTCATGAACCGTCAATTCCTGCTGGGAAGCGCGAATGTTATAAATAGATCTATTGAGGGTGACTCCTCTGTTCGGTTTACCCCGCTTGGGTCAAGGCGAAACATATAACATGTCGGGACCGAGTGTATTGGGATAAACACTCGCCATGGGCTCACTAATTGTATGACTTCCTTGTACATACAGGAACTGTCGTAGCTTCGGTTGCATGAACTTAGTGCTAGCGTAATAGATTCAATATATGACATTATATTCGTTGTAATGTACATATACCCTACTTATGGTCCACTAATGAAATCTCTTTTATGAAATCCTTTTATGAGTCAAACCATAAACTTTATGACGTTATGCAAGACGTAATGATCATCAAAACCAAATTTGAAACAATTGTCTTTGAAATTCCTTTTAATTAAACCTATGAACTCACCAACAGAAGTGACCCTTTAGGTGTATCTTCGTGTTTTGAGGTGATAGCTTATCTTTGAGGCGCAAGGCAAAGGCATGGCATGGTCATAGATGACTCTGATTTATATATTGGGACCACCAATTATAATGGGCCATTTTCCGCACCAAATCAAAAATGTAAACATTGTTTTTAAGAAATGAATAAAAGTTTATTTATGAAAATCCGTTGTTCTATGCTTATGTTGTGATACCAATTTAGTAGCACCTCAATACCTGTATGCTTCCGCTGAGTCATTTTTGGGGGTGTTACATATACTCACCACCTCTATCGGATCGAAGAGCTTTAATCTTCTTTCCAAGTTGTAATTCTACTTCACTTTTGAAAACCTTAAATGTTTCAAAGACTTCATGTTTATGTTTAAGTAAATAAACATAACCATAACGATCGAAATCATCCGTAAAGGTTAAGAAGTAGGAAGCACCACGCTTTGACACATGTCTAAGTGGACCACACACGCCGGTGTGTATTAATCCAAGTAGATCGAAGCCCTTTCCACTTGTGGTGAAAAGGTTTCCTTGTCATCTTCCCAAATATGCAAGACTCGCATTTGTCAAATGATTCATCATCGACCGCTTGTAAAAGCCCATCGTGTTACAGCCTTTTCCATGCTTTCTTGCCTATATGGGCAAGGCGACAATGCTAAAGATAAGAAGAGTCACAGCTCGACTTGCTCTTCTTATTGCTAATGCTATACAACGAATTATTTTCATTGGATATACAACCATCCATATCAATTTCAAACACACCAAGCATAGGAATTGCATTAAAGTAAAAATTATTTAAAGAAACTGTAATTCCATAACGGTAAAGTGTGCACAAAACCAATATCTTTTAACAAAGAAACGAAATAACACCCCTAAAATGGAGGGTGCATAATGACAATTATTTAGTTCCAAAATTAAGCCCAAGGCAACACTAAATCAAAAGTCCCTATGGCTTCGACTAACCGCACGCTTTCCATTTCCAACTTACAAGTATCTCTCTCCACAGTCGCCTTCTTCGCCTCTAAGTCCTGCGATGTATTACGGATGTGAGTACCACATCCCGTATCATATATCCGTGAATTTTGCTTTGAGGAAAAGAAAATAATTCAAACATAAAAATACCGATGAGCTAGGCACCATCTTATTTTTATTCAAGGCACTCATTCGATATAAACCGATAGCCCGCTCAAAGGACCCGTGAGTTGCAAGATGGTGGCAAGTTAAATCCTTCTTAGGATTCTCCTTTCTCTTGCGGTGGTTCTTCTTAGGAGTCGGTGGGATGACAACTTGTTTCCCTTTCCTTTTCCTTTCCCTTTCTTATCTGCTTGCGGCTTTGGCTTATTCACCCTACCACCCTGTATTGCTAGTACAACAGGTGTAGGAGCCTTCTTTGGCAATCTCTTCTCGAAGTCTACAAGTGTAACGCCCCAACCCGACAAGGGTAAAGGAATCACAAATAATGGTGTCATATCAAAGCAAACATAAATATCCAAAAGAAGACTTAGCATAAATACTGAAATAATCCAAGTCAACATGACTTCAATACATAGGTCCCAGCGGAAAAATAAACTCCAATAAAATATCTGAAATAATAAGTCTTAAATGGCATCATAAGATCAAAGCTAAATATCTCTAAGGTAAGTCCACTCAGCACTCATCCCAAAGCAAAACCCAGCTCCAATGCTTAGATACCGCCATGGAAGAAAAGAAATGCGGCCGAGCTTCAAAAGCCCAAAGGAATGATATACAAGCAAAGCGAATACTAAACGAAACCAAGTACGGAATATAGTGAACGAAAGATAGTAAAATCATAATCATTTCAAAGTATAAATCGAATTATCGAATAAGTTTTATAGTTAACTACCTCGAGCCCGTAAACAAATATCGATCATAATCATATTCATATTCATATTCACACAAGGCAACATTTGTAGGGAGACCTACCAGAGTTATGAAGGACGCGTGCATGCACGCAGATCAATCATCGATAACAAATAACAAATAATGATAATGATCTAGGATGCATCCATACGCCCACGCATGATATTGGTCATATAATATAACTTGAGCTCATAACAAATAACAGATAAGGGACGTGGCGTAACATCACTCTATCGCCTCTAGAGTCATGTCGGGTGCATCATCGACACGGACATGGAACCCCATGACTAGTTTATATTTGGCTCGGTGTCAAACTATCTTAGGTTAAATCGTAATGTCAAACCGATACGATCATACTTTATCAAAAGACTAATCATATTTTCAAAATCAAAGTTTTCATATCATATAGTTCAAAATCGATGTTTCATAATTCGTAAATCGATGTTCGGATAAGCAACACTCAAACAAATGTAATGGGGTTCATAGCAAAGGCTTAGGAAACCCTAATATAAAAGCTAACGAAAAGAAAACGTTATAAGGAACCTTTACTAAAAAGGTCGAATATCTGTACCTTATTCCAAATCAAATGATCAAAAAGCAGAAGTACGGAAAGCAAAGGATTACTCCTTCTTCACAGAACCTATACACATTAACGGTCGTACATGTTATTTATGATTCCATAATTGTCGAAATGATCTTTTAATATTCGGTGTTTATACTTAGTGTATTCAGTGATCTTAATATTTTAGAGTTTTATAATTAAATGAGACTTAAGTGTTTTATAAACAATATCGTAGATTAGGGTTCATTATGTCATTTATTAAAGTTTAGGGTTAAATGTGAAAAAATAGTTTAAACGTCATAACTCACACATAAAATAACGAATTAATACCCTTAGCTTCAAACCCTAATCGACTCTCATTTATGTTCTAGGGTTTTCTTATTCTTTTAATATCACATCAATGTGCATTTACTTTACATGTTACGTCATTTAATGACTCATTACTCTTGTTTATTTACTCAACACATTCATGTCTTAACCATACGTTACTTATACACATATTATACGTCAACTTTTATTCCCATGCATGTCTATGATTTCATGTGACACACAAGTTACTTATTTCTCGGATTAATTACACATCTACGCACACATGCACAATAATTTTGACTAGATATGACCACGTACTACGTTTACATATCGACAAGCTCACTTGACTTATAAAACACACGCATGATACACGGTTCACAAACCAATTAGGGTTCGGCATGCATTATTCGGTTCACACTTCAAACTAGGGTTTAGGTTTACATGATCCCTTACTCGTTTAATACACGTTCAAAACTCTTATATGGTTCGGTTTATATGTATAGGGTTCGGCTAATAAGTTTTACGCAAACCCTAACTCTCTACGTATCTTACTCATTCAAGTTCTCATGTTTATACCTTAGCCGAAACATATCCATGGTTCGGTTACATACACATGTGGTTCGGTTCTTATGCTCACATATATCTATGATCCGATTCAAATATTACGTATTATATAACATGCTCTTTAATAATTATAAGGTTCAAGTCATTATGGTTTGCCTTGTTTGGTTTCATACGGCTCGACACAAAAGAAAAAGAAACACCACTCGACCAAAACAAACATGATACAATAAATATTAACGTAAGGTGTAACAAAGGAAGACGAATAAACACGTTATACCTTAGCTCGTTGAACAAAAACTCGCGACACCAAGAGGTCTAGGGTTCGGCCGAGTAGAGAAGAAAGAAAAGAGAGAGACAACAAAACTAGGGTTTCAATTTCTTGTAAATGTATTGTATATATAGCTAGTCATTTTCGGTTTAGGGCTTTTGAGGGGAGTTGGGTTTTGGCTTGGTCCAACCGAACACACACAAAACCCACGCCCTTGGGCTCTCGGCTCTTGATCCAAATGAATAAAACATACGCCCCTATGGGCTCTCTTAGCTCTCGGCTCCAGACAAACAAACGAACGGCCCAAATGGTTCACCATTAACGAAAACGAAGCCCAACATATTAGCGAAACGTTTAAATCTTTCGTCGTACCAAAATCGATCACGTTCACATATTCGTTAAGTTTTAATTATTGATAAGTTAAGTTTTTAATTTCGTTAAATGAATATAAATGTCTTTTACGTATTTTATAAATTTCGATTTCGAGGGTATTTTAGTCTTTATTCATGTTTTAGATTTTCAGGTTTTACAACTTTTCCCCTCTAAAAGAAGAATTTTCGTCCTCGAAAATTGAAATGAAACGAAACAAAAACGAAATGAGAACATACCAAACTATTCAAAGAAATGAAGATAACTAGCTCGATCGACTCTCGGTTTCCCAAGTAGCCTCACGCCCGGGTGATTTTCCAAAGAATCTTAACGAACGGAATGACTTTATTTCTCATGACTCTATCTTGTCTTTCTAAAATAGCTTCCGGATCTTCGAGATAAAGACATATCGATTGAATTTGATCAAACGGATAAGAAGCAACGGTAACGGATGATAGTTGTATCCCTTAGGAGTGATACATGGAAAACGCCATGAACATGCGATAACCGAGGCGGAAGTGCTAATCGACACGAAACTTCTCCTATAGGTTCCGAATTTCAAACGGACCGATAAATCGAGGACCGAGCTTGCCCTTGATTCCAAAACGTTTCACACCTCTAAACGGCGAAACTTTCAAAATACACGATCTCCAACCCGAAATTCTAAATCACGACGATGCTTGTCGGCATAACTTTTCCGACGAGACCTAGCCTCCTTCAACTTTTCTCTAGCAATGCCTACTTTCTCATTATCGATCTCAATCATTTCCGACCTTCAATTAAGCTGCTCACCTACTTCATCCCAACAAGTAGGTGCTCTACATTTCCTCCCATAAAGAAGTTCAAACGGTCGCTTTAATGCTAGCATGCCAACCGTTGTTGTATGCAAACTCTACTAAACACAAATATTCATCCCACCGCCCGTCCATTCTAAAGCACAAGCCCTTAGCATGTCCTCTAAGGTCCGAATAGTCCTCTCGACCGACCATCCGTTTGAGGATGAAATGCCGATCGAAATTAAGTCGAGTACCCCAAGCTTTTGCAAACCTTTCCGTAAACGAGCAAGAAACGCGGATCCCTATCGACACAATAGATGCCGAGTACCATGAAGTCTAACGATCTCTTGCTAAAAATTTCCGCCAATCTACCAATACCATAATCCTTTCTCGATTGGTAAGAATGAGCGATTTGGTTAGTCGATCAACAACTACCCAAATCGCATCATGCTTCTTCCGAGTAAGAGGTAGTCCACCACAAAATCCATAGATATCTTATCCCACTTCCATGTCGGAATATCCAATGGTCAGAATAAATCCACTAGCCCTTTGATGTTCAATCTTAACTCGCCGACAAATCATACACTTCGACACAAACGTCGCCACATCTTGCTTCATGCCATTCCACCGTATATCGTTTCAAATCCCTATACATCTTGGTAGAACCAGATGTATAGTGAAAGGAGAACTATGAGCTTCACCATAACTTTCTCATGAAGTACCGGATCATTGGGAACACAAAGCCTATCTTCATACCATACAATTCCGTCATCATCAACCTTAAACTCCGCTCCGCTACCTTCTTCAACATTCTGCGCCACGGCCCACAACCGCCATCATCTTTCTCGAGCTTCTTTAATTTGCGATAAGGTTCGACTCTACCTTCATACTAGCCCAAGATCCATCAAAACCTCAGACGCATAGCTCAACATCCAAACGCCTAAGTCACGAATAATCCTAGGTTCAATCTCAATACTTGCAAGAATGCTCGATTTCCGCTAAGTGCATCAAGAACTACATTAGCCTTACCGGATGGTACCGAATGTTGGTGTCATAATCCTTAAGAAGTTCTAACCATCTTCTTTGTCTCATGTTAAGTTCCTTCCGAGTGAAGATATACTTGAGACTCTTATGATCGCTGAAAATATCACACGCCTCCATACAAGTAATGCCTCCGGATCTTCAACGCGAACACCACCGCAGCCTAACTCAAGGTCATGAGTTGGGTAATTCTCTTCATAAGGTTTTAGCCGCTCGAAGCATAAGCTATTACCTTTCCATGTTGCATCAAAACACACCCATCCTTTCTTAGATGCATCACTATAAATTTGAAATCCTCCGAACCGGATGGAAGAGTCAAAATAGGAGCGGACACCAATCTCCGCTTTAACTCTTCAAAACTCTTTTCTCGCTCATCCGTCCATACAAACTTTTCACCTTTTCTCATCATTGGGTTAGGGGCAAAGCTAAGCGAGAGAAACCTTCAACAAAACGCTCGGTAATAACCAAAGAAGTCCTAGAAAACTCCTAACCTCAACATCGTCGTAGGTCTTGGCCATTTAGTGATAGCCTCAACTTTAGACGGATCCATGGTGATACCATCGCAGACACAATATGACCAAGGAAAGCGACTTGTCTTAACCAAAACTCGCACTTCAAAATTTGGCGACAACTTCTTCTTCCTCGTAATCTCCAAAACTATCCGGAGATGTTGTTCATGCTCTTCTTCGACTTGGAGTAAACTAAAATGTCGCCGATGAAAACGATAACAAACTTGTCGAGGAACTCATGGAAAACACGATTCATTAGGTCCATAAACACCGCAGCGCATTTGTCAAACCGAAAGGCATAACGAGGAATTCATAGTGACCATATCCGCACGAAACGCGGTCTTAGGAACATCTTGCTCCCTCACACGTAGTCGGTGATAACCGGATCTCGATCAATCTTAGAAAAGAACTTAGCTCCTTGTAGTTGATCAAACAAATCATCTATACGCGGCAGAGGATAACGGTTACACGAATAGTAATATGGTTGAGTTCACGGTAGTCGATACATAGACGCATGCTTCCATCCTTCTTCTTCACAAATAAAACAGTGCACCCCATGGAGAAACACCGGGTCGAATAAATCCATTTTCTATCATCTCTTGCGCTTGCTCCTTCAACTCCTTCGCTCTATAGGTGTCATACGACACGGAGCCTTCAAATCGGTTCAAGACTGTGAATTAACTCAATGCTAAACTCAACTTCTAGCCGGGGAAGACCAGGAGTTCATCGGAAAACGCCGGTGAATTCACAAACAACAGAAAGATTTTCAATGTTAGGACTCTAAAGATGTGTCCTAACAGATGCCAGAAAACCTTGGCACCCATGAGCAATCATGGTCCGCGCCTTCATAGCGTAAATGAGCTTAACAGATTTGAGAGGTTGAGAACCAAAATAAACAAATTCAGATGTTTTATGTCTCCAAAGATCACAGCTTCTAGCATAGCGCCAATGAAAGCTCTATGATAAGCCAACCAATCCATGCCTAGAATGATATCAAAGTCGACCATATCGAGAGGATACAGATTTGCGGTGGCTAATACGATCATCAAAACGAAGAGGGCACTTAACGATTTATGATCAATGATCATGTGGTTTTCATAGGCGAGAAATCGATAAGTGATTTGTTAATGGTTTGGGCTTCATATTAAATTTCTTAGCAAATGTGACAGATATAATGGAGTGTGTGGCACCGTATCAAATAAAGCGAAGATGTAATAATCATCAATGAAAAGAGTGCCCGTAATGGTACCGGCGCGCCCGCTCGATTCCGAGTAGTAGCATAAACACGCCCAAGAGTAGGTGGCGGCTTGATGTAGTTTCCGTGAATCACCGGTTCTTCTTAGGGCAATCCTTGATCTTGTGAGCGGTGGAACCACAAGAGAAACATCCACCAGTGGCCTTGAAACACGGTCCCGGATGAGCCTTTCCACAAGTAGTACAGATAGGTGGGGAGGCAAACTTCAGTTGTCCTTTGTCGACCAAAAGATCCTCAAGCACGACCGATTTGATCCTCGAGCCGACCGATCCTTGTTGTAACGCGATTATTGTTACCTTGATTCCGACGATCATTTCCATTCCTACCAAGCAGCCTCGCTATCCCGACTCCTCGCCTGCGCCTAGAGTCAACATTCCTTCCCGATCGACCTCACGATCATAACTCCTATCCACTTGACCCTCGAATCATAACTCCCGCCGAATTTCCCTTATAATCATTACTTTGAGTCCTACCTTGAACTGATCACCATCGCGGTTACGCTTGTTGGAACCCGAAACCTCATGAAAGATCTCAATGTTACGAGTCGGCCATTGCAGCCGACACATTCTTATACTCAATATTAAGCAATCGGTCCAACACCCACTTCTTCGGCCCCCACTTGAAGTGCTTAGCTTGGCGCCTACCATCTCCAAAGAATCGCTCCCACAAAACTTACCATCCTCATAAACCTACTCATGTACTCATTGGAGTTCTCATGATCAAACCGGTAGATTGCCCGATAATCCTCTCATACCTTTGTCGCTCAAAGATCGTGGAAGTAACGGTTATAGAAGATAGTCCAAACTCACCAGTACAAGTAACAAAGAAAAGCATCTCCTCCTCTTGCTTGTTTGAGTGCCTTCCACCAATTCAAAGCATCACCTTCCAACTTAATGCACCCAAACGAGTCTTAAACTCGCCTCCACAACCCAATACTTCAAACAATTCTCAATATGAGTGATCCACCTCGGCCTCAATGGAGTAGCAAGAAGGTTAAAGAAAGAGGCTTGAGCTTACCAAACGCCGAGCCAAGTGTGAATGCCGTGGGTTGATTACCTCCACCACTACCCAAGCACCACCGATTACGAATGTTGTTGATCACCGTGCCATCATCTCGTGTAGTAAGACCAGGAAAAGAGTGTTGAGAGCATTAGCAATCGCAAGATCAATGTTAGAGCATCATCGCTCCATCCGCGCATCGTTAGTACGAGTTCGAACCATCCGAACGATATTCAAACGATTAGCAAAATGAACAAAGGTGAGATTCGAAATGGAAGTACGCAGAAGGAATCCTAAAGTCTACCCAATCCTCACGTGTCATAGCCTAAGCTCTAAGGGTCTCAAAACCTAGGGTCCATATGTCACAGTCCCGACTACAAGTCGAAACTGGCTCAAACCATAAATTGTAACGCCCGACCCGACAAGGGTAAAGGAATCACAAATAATGGTGTCATATCAAAGCAAACATAAATATCCAAAAGAAGACTTAGCATAACATCGAAATAATCCAAGTCAACATGACTTCAATACATAGGTCCCAATGAAAATAAACTCCAATAAAATATCCAAATAATAAGTCTTAAATGGCATCATAAGATCAAAGCTAAATATCTCTAAGGTAAGTCCACTCAAGACTCATCCCAAAGCAAAACCCAGCTCCAATGCTTAGATACCGCCATGAAGAAAAGGAATGCGGCCGAGCTTCAAAAGCCCAAAGAAATGATATACAAGCAAAGCGAATACTAAACGAAACCAAGTACGGAATATAGTGAACGAAAGATAGTAAAATCATAATCATTTCAAAGTATAAATCGAATTATCGAATAAGTTTTATAGTTAACTACCTCGAGCCCGTAAACAAATATCGATCATAATCATATTCATATTCATATTCACACAAGGCAACATTTGTAGGGAGACCTACCGAGTTATGAAGGACGTGCATGCACGCAAAGATCAATCATCGATAACATATAACATATAACAAATAACAAATAATGATCTAGGATGCATCCATACCCCACGCATGTATATTGGTCATATAATATAACTTGAGCTCATAACAAATAATGATAAGGGACGTGGCGAACATCACTCTATCGCCTAGAGTCATGTCGGCGCATCATCGACACGGACATGGAACCCCATGACTAGTTAATATTTGGCTCGGTGTCAAACTATCTTAGGTCAAATCGTAATGTCAAACCGATACGCATCATACTTTATCAAAAGACTAATCATATTTTCAAAATCAAAGTTTTCATATCATATAGTTCAAAATCGATGTTTCATAATTCGTAAATCGATGTTCAAATAAGCAACAAACAAACAAATGTAATGGGGTTCATAGCAAAGGCTTAGGAAACCCTAATATAAAAGCTAACGAAAAGAAAACGTTATAAGGAACCTTTACTAAAAGGTCGAATATCTGCACTTTATTCCAAAGCAAATGATCAAAAGCGTAAATACGGAAAGCAAAGGATTACTCTTCTTCACGTAACCTATACACATTAACTGGTCGTACATGTTATTTATGATTCCATAATTGTCGAAATGATCTTTTAATATTCGGTGTTTATACTTAGTGTATTCAATGATCTTAATATTTTAGAGTTTTATAATTAAATGAGACTTAAGTGTTTTATAAACAATATCAAGATTAGGGTTCATTATGTCATTTATTAAAGTTTAGGGTTAAATGTGAAAAATAGTTTAAACGTCATAACTCACACATAAAATAACGAATTAATACCCTTAGCTTCAAACCCTAATCGACTCTCATTTATGTTCTAGGGTTTTCTTATTCTTTTAATATCACATCAATGTGCATTTACTTTACATGTTACGTCATTTAATGACTCATTACTCTTGTTTATTTACTCAACACATTCATGTCTTAACCATACGTTACTTATACACATATTATACGTCAACTTTTATTCCCATGCATGTCTATGATTTCATGTGACACACAAGTTACTTATTGCTCGGATTAATTACACATCTACGCACACATGCACAATAATTTTGACTAGATATGACCACGTACTACGTTTACATATCGACAAGCTCACTTGACTTATAAAACACACGCATGATACACGGTTCACAAACCAATTAGGTTCGGTTGCATTATTCGGTTCACACTTCAAACTAGGGTTTAGGTTTACATGATCCCTTACTCGCTTAATACACGCTCAAAACTCTTATATGGTTCGGTTTATATGTATAGGGTTCGCTAATAAGTTTTACGCAAACCCTAACTCTCACGTATCTTACTCATTCAAGTTCTCATGTTTATACCTTATCCGAAACATATCCATGGTTCGGTTATACACATGTGGTTCGGTTCTTATGCTCACATATATCTATGATCCGATTCAAATATTACGATTATATAACATGCTCTTTAATAATTATAAGGTTCAAGTCATTATGGTTTGCCTTGTTTGGTTTCATACGGTTCGACACAAAAAAAAAAACACCACTCGACCAAAACAAACATGATACAATAAATATTAACGTAAGGTGTAACAAAGGAAGATGAATAAACACGTTATACCTTAGCTCGTTGAACAAAAACTCGCGACACCAAGAGGTCTAGGTTTCGCCGAGTAGAGAAGAAAGAAAGAGAGAGACAACAAAACTAGGGTTTCAATTTCTTGTAAATGTATTGTATATATAGCTAGTCATTTTCGGTTTAGGGCTTTTGAGGGAGTTGGGTTTTGCCTTTGTCCAACCGAACACACACAAAACCCACGCCTTGGGCTCTCGCTCTGATCCAAATGAATAAAACATACACCCTATGGGCTCTCTTAGCTCTCGCCCCAACACAAACAAACGAACGGCCCAAATGGTTCACCATTAACGAAAACGAAGCCCAACATATTAGCTTAAACGCTTAAATCTTTCGTCGCACCAAAATCGATCACGCATACATATTCGTTAAGTTTTAATTATTGATAAGTTAAGTTTTAATTTTGTTAAATGAATATAAATGTCTTTTACGTATTTTATAAATTTTCGATTTCGAGGGTATTTTAGTCTTTATTCATGTTTTAGATTTTCAGGTTTTACAACAAGCATTACATGTAACTCATTCACTGTCTTCCCCGTGCAATGCATGTTAAAATTTCGGACAAAATCACCAAATCGTTCCTGATTAAGGGAGTGATTGATGAGGCCGACACATACATCATTCGAGTAACCACAACCGAGCTTCTCCAATTGGTCCAAGTGATGTTTCATCTCGAGGACGTGGTCGAAGATGATTTGCCAACCTCCCTTGCATACCGTGAACCTTTTCAATTAGTTCATACAATTCACTGTTGGTGGCTTCTCAAACATACGCTTGAGTTCATCTAGCATGCTCATAGGCGGATAGTGCTCAAATTGTTTTTGCAATTGAGCGCACATCCCCAAAGCATTAGACACGCCACATCATTGTGCTTCTCATATTCAACACGATATGCCTCTTGTTCAAGAGCGGTGAGTCGGTGAGAGGAGCATCGCGCGGTGTAGTCAAAATTTCAACCCTTTTGGCAACACGAAGGATGATCCTAAGTGAACGATGCCAATCATTGAAATTAGGGCCACCACTTGTCTCTTCCAATCATATCTTTGAAAGCATCACTCATTAAGCTCATAGTGTTTTCGGTCGATGAGCCATCTATAGAAAAGTTCAAAAAACCATAATTAGTAGTTTGATAATTTTCCTTTTCAATAAACAATTAAATACCCAAGGTTCATATTCATATAACCAATTAATTATTATTGAAACTAGGATCCAAATTGTCATAATCTCATCACGTCAGTTGATCTGCTAGTAATGAACCTTATACAAAGTGGTAGAGCTTTTGCTCAATTGCCAATATCAATTGCAATTCCTAGATTTATGGGATTTACATATACCCAATTTCAATTGCCATGTAAACATGTTTTATCCCATCATATGCCTTGAGTTGCCGCTCACCGCCTAACTCAATTAAGTTGTCCAACTTAAGAAACCGCAAAATCGCCCATGCCCGCTCTCATGACACGGGACATTTTACCCTTTGATTACGATCTAAGTCACGCTCTCACGCAAATAAAAGGTAATCTTAGGTGTTTCCGTCACCGATGGCATATAACTTAAATTAAAGGGTAATAATTTTGATGTTAAATCAAATATGTACAAAGATGTCATGCATTCATCTTCGTAATATAGGTTTTATTAAAACATTTATATCTTGTTTTAATGTATAAGCTTTTCATCATCAAACTTTAATTTGAGGTATCGATTCACCAATCAAGGAATTTAGTGTTAATTATCATCCATTATACCGTACTTTTGCATAAGTGTAAACACTTAGTGTTTCGGTAATTACCACCGAAGTGGCGCATGGAATTAAAACTAATTAGCCTTAAGATGAGCTTGCACATTTAATGGCTTACTAAGTAGCTCCATTCGAACTTACGGCGGAGGACCGTAAGCAAAATCATAACCTTAGACATCCTTTCAGCAGCGACTGCATGCACTTCTTTATTAACCCTTTATAGTTCATTCTAATGGGTGAGCCGTTTAGACCATTTTTACCAAAGTCACCAATCAATTAAACGATTATGATTACTATGCTTAAAAATACATGTTTCACCATTGTTTAGGTCAGTTTATTTTTCTTGTAAAAATACCCTTGTTATACATAACAAACAAGCAAGTATTTAAAAATAAACATATAAACAATGAATGCATAACAAAAAAATCATGCATATCAAATAGCCACATGCAAACGTTTTTGATAAATCCTATTAATAACCAATTCTAGATCTGTCAATATGCATATATTTAATTAAGACTTTCACCCGTTTTCATCTATGTACAAGGTGAGCCACATGCATCGATTCATCGATTGCGTAAGTCAAAATTAAATACATACCACATAGCACATAATTGGTTAAATTAATAATGATTGAGGTCTTCCCAATTTTAGATCTATCATAATTTAGTGTATATCACTTAAACAAGAAAGACATGCAATAAAAGCGCAGATCCATGATAAAACATGCAGATAATTATCATGGACATAAAATTACACTTAACAATTAATGCAATTAAAACAGAGTTACGCAATACACATAAAGTTGCATGCATCCTAGGGTTTCTAATCCAATTAAAACTTTAGTTTACAAAACCCTAATTAGGGCACCAAAAAACGCCCCCCCTAAAAAATTAGGGTTTAGGTTTTGCAAACCCTAGATCTACGCATACAAATAATAACACAACATGTTTATTTTATTTATGTGTTTCAGTAATTAATTAATTGTTATACAAGGCTCGTGATGCCACTGTTGAGTTTATAATACATGACATACAATAATAACATGTAGACATCAAGAGTACACAGCGGAAGACTAAAGATCATAACAAATAAATAATCAACTGAAAGTATGCGTAACGTACCTCTTGCAAATGTCAGATCTCTTGAACAAAACAAATAAGTGGTTTAAAGAGTTGTCCCTTACCGTTCTACAACTCAAACCAATTGGTGTAAGAATAGTGTCTTACTACCACGCTTCTTATACACACGATTAACCAACGAATCAAGCGATTCCTAGATCTAACACAAGTCCTCGCTTTAAGAAAACGAAACCAAACTCCCTAACAAGGGGTGTTCGCCGAATAGGACAAGAGAGAGAGGAGAGATCTAGGTTAATTCAACGCACAAAGTTATGAAAAACCCTGTAACCTAGCCTTGCTTTATATAGTGTATGGAAAACTTTGGGAACAAAGTTGGGCTTGGTTGAGAACCCATTCCTTGGCCGCCATGAGACAAGCCCAAGAGAAACCCAAAACTTTCCACTTCAAGATTTTTCATTACTAGTCCTTCCTCTTTTCATTTAACGGTCGTTAGTCATTTTTCCGTTAAATACTTAACGATCGTTAAACGGACTTAATGTGCAATAATTAATCGTAAACATTAACATTAATTATTTTAACTTTAATTCTCATTCGCTAATGTGTGCAATCCCGTGGTCACGAGTTCGAATCCGGACATTTACGTGTTTGTAAATATATACATTTCCAACAGTTTTCGGACAAAGTTATTTCCAAATATTAAAATAGTGTCGTATGCTAGCAACTAAAAAAGAGAAGAAAAAATGTCAATTCTTTGCTTTTCTTTACGAATTTCTTTATGTTCGTTAATTCGACGAGCAGAAAATAAGTCAAGACAAATATCATACTTACATTGGTTTCGTTGCAATGCGTGGCTGTCTAATTTCTCATTACAACTAATTCAGATTATAAACATAATTCATTTGACAAATCACAAATCATTCGGATTACATTACAATTCTCTTCACATATTGCAATTCACTCAAAAACATTCAGTGAACCAAAGGCCCCTAAGCCTTTATTCATCTTCTTGTTTAATTCCGGCATCAATGTTCGGTTAAATTTCATAAATCCTTTTCTTTTTGTCGTTTCATTGTTTACAATTTACGTCGAAGGTAGTTTCTGATCTATTTCTAAGGCAGGTTCCTAGAAAAGTTGCATATCGCTAGCTTCTAAACAAATTCGTCATCTAAAGTAGTTTCCGGGGACCACCTAGCTGAGCCTTAGGTCCGCCTCCTCTGATATTAGTGGAAATTTATTAGTGTTTTATTATCTTTCAAACTTTCTGAGAAAAGAAGTAATAAAAACTACGTATGAACCCAATATTTTGTCTTCTACTTTCTAGTTTTGGCTTTTGCGTGAAAATAAGAATCTATTCTTTGTTTTATTATTTTGGTTGCAAATATGCCCGTCGTTACCTACTTGGTAGCCACTTCTAAAATATTCAGACAACTTGAACTTATTTTAAGTTAGGCTATGTTTGGTGCGAAATTTGTTGGAGTTTTTTCTATCGACGAATGCATGAAGAACGAAATTTTTCGATTTTTCTTGTTCGTTGAAGAAAGCGAAATGCGGTGAAATTTCGCTATTTTTAAAACGCTTATTTTTCCAATACTTTTAAAAATGATGAATGAAATTGCGACATCGCTCACACTCACTACTATTGATACTTTTACTAACCACACCCTTAATCTAGTTGACAGCTTTGACTAAGACCCCAGGGGTTACTTTGCTCTTCAAGATTATATCAAATAAACTTATTATATATACACAAAAACAATGTACAGGTTTATTCCAAAGATTTTTTATGATGGATTTGCCCTTCCTTCTTCTCTTTCTTTTAGTTACCTTCTATCATTCTGCAAACATTGCAACTGCTTTATCTTCAAGTGTTCTAACCCAAGGGTCATCACTTCATGTTGAAAATGAAGATCATTTAATTTCACCAAATCGTCGTTTTACAGCTGGATTTCACCGTATTGGCCTAAACGCGTATTACTTTGCAATATGGTTTTCCGAACCCATGTCGGATGGCAATCACACATTCGTTTGGATGGCGAACCGGGATGAGCCAGTCAATGGAAGACGCTCCAAATTTTCATTGTGGAGAAGTGGAAATCTTGTTTTAAAGGACGTGAACCGCAGAATTTGGACCACCAACACTCAATCTAGTTCCCCTTGTGAGTTACAACTCCTTAACTCTGGTAATCTTGTTCTTAAGGAACTAGACAAACAATCCTATCTTTGGCAAAGCTTTAGTTTTCCAACTAACACCATCCTTCCTAATCAGCTTTTCACCAAAGATACCTTCCTTATATCTTCAAAAAGTTCGACAAATTTTTCTTCTGGCTACTACAAACTCTATTTTGACAATGACAACGTGATCCGCCTTCTTTTCAATAATGATGAAATAACAAGCGTTTACTGGCCGCCCCCTTGGTTAGTAACATGGGCAGCAGGAAGGTCTAGTTACAATAATAGTAGAATTGCTATGCTTGATTCCAAAGGCCATTTTAATTCTACAGACCAGCTTGCCTTTAATACAACAGATTATGGATATACTCTTCAAAGAAGATTGACGCTTGATGTTGATGGCAATATTAGAGTTTACTCGCTTAACAAAAGGAAATGGACAGTTTCATGGCAAGCAATTTCAACAACATGTGCTATTCATGGGATATGTGGTCAAAATAGCCTATGTACTTATAGTTCTGAACTCGGACGAAGTTGCACTTGCATGCATGGGTACAAGGCCAAGAACCAGTCAGATTTGTCGCATGGGTGCGAGCCTGCATTTGATCTTACTCGACATCGTGAAAACTACGAATTCATAAGACTCCCTAATGTGGAATTTTATGGCTTCGATTTGGTGTATAAACCAGGAGCTAGTCTCAATGAATGCAAGATGGCATGTTTAGATGAAGTGAAGTGTAAAGCCTTCCAATACAGCTTCGATGGTGTGAGGGGCGACTTTGTATGCTATACCAAGACTTTGCTGTTTAATGGGTTTTACAAGGGGACTCCTTTCACCACTTATCTTAAGCTACCTAAGATTAATGTATTGTCATATCATCAAAATGTGGCTAACGAGGCCCACTTGGATTGCTCGAATTCTATAGTGGAGGTAAAAAGAACATATGAAAAAGAGAGTGCAAATGGTTCCCTCAATTTTATGTTGTGGTTCAGCATCATCCTCGGCGTAATTGAAGTTGCATGTTTTCTGCTCTTCTACTGTATTACCAAGAAACCCTCACACACAACCACCCAAAAGTACCTTGCAATTGCTACTGGATTCAGAAGGTTCACATATGATGAAATAATGAAGGCGTCTCATAAGTTTAGAGATGAAATAGGGAGAGGTGGAGGTGGTGTTGTATACAAAGGCATACTTCCTGACAATCGAGTGGTAGCAATTAAGCGACTACACGAGGAATTCCATGGAGAAGCTGAATTTCTAGCAGAGATGAGTACAATTGGGAGGATAAATCATAAGAACTTAATAGAAACATATGGTTATTGTGCAGAAGGAAAGCATAGGATCTTAGTCTATGAGTACATGGAGAATGGCTCATTAGCCAAGAATTTAGGCGTTAACCAGCTTAATTGGCATAAGAGGATTGAAATCGCAAGTGGTGTTGCGAAAGGGCTGGCTTATTTACATGAAGAATGCTTGGAGTGGGTTCTACACTGTGATGTTAAACCGCATAACATATTATTGGATGCTGATTATAACCCAAAGGTAGCCGATTTTGGGTTGTCCAAGCTATTTAACCAGGCTGGAATAGAAAATTCAATCTTCTCTAAGATACGGGGGACTAGAGGGTATATGGCCCCTGAATGGGTGTTTAATCTTCCAATAACCTCAAAAGTGGATGTTTACAGCTATGGGATGGTGGTACTAGAGATGATAACAGGACGAGGTCCTACAAGTGATCAAACAAGTGACGATAACCAAAGCGGGGAGCAAAAAACGCTCGTAAACTGGGTGAGAGATAAGGTCCAAGAGGAAGGACTTAGTTGGACAGAAAAGCAAATCATGGAAGTACTGGATCCTATGATTAGGGATGGATATGAAAAAGGTCTGATGAGAAATCTTCTAAAAGTAGCTCTACAATGTGTCGAGGAAGATAAAGATGCTAGACCAACCATGAGTGAGGTCGTGAAGATGCTTCTTTCTCCTGATATCTACGATTAAAGCCTATAGCATTTAAGCCGACTAGTACTTAGTCATTCAGTGAATAATCTTGAGTGTGAGGCATGTTATTAATAAATTGTGTGTATTGTTGCAACTCCTGAATCACCTCCCTAGTGGTTCATTTAGAGCGTACTATATTTTCTGAATTTGAGATTTTTTGTAACGTATTAAAAACCTTTCATGGTGTTCTAACGTAAATTGTAATTCCTGATACACTCAAATGAAATATCTGCTTTGATGAAGTATTCCAAAGCATATGTTAATTGGCACACACCTACACTTGTTTTAAATAATGAACTATATTCAACAAGTAGCAAAGATCCTGGGGATTGCATGTTACTAAATAATGATGTCTAACATTTAGGCTAACCCCACTGATAGCGATTTGGAGTCGATCGAGGGGTAGACGATCGATTTTCAAATCGATCGCCTTGATGTGGATTGTTTCGATCGCCACAAAAATTGCATGAGTTGGTCGTGTATCCGATCGATATTCACAAAACAAAAACATACCACTTTTACTTCCAACCGTTGCAATCCAAAAAAAAAAAAAAAAAAAAAACTAACCGTTTGAAATTAAAAAAAATATATATATACAATTAAAACCACCCTATAAATACACAACATACTTACACACTAAACTCACAAATCTCATTTCACATTCTCTATATTCTTTACACAATATGAGTTTTAATTTTACGAGCTATTCATTGCCGATTCGTCATCGATGATGAAAACGGTTAGACCGAGTTTATGATGTTTATGGAAGAGGCCGGGAGGCTATTCAAGCCTCGAAAAAGTCTCACGAACCCGTTAGTAGGGATCGTGTGGTGCTCATAACCGCTTAGTTGATGCTTACTCATGAGACCCCAAGATACGGGCGATACAAAGATTCCATGATCGCTTCAGTATGAGTCGACGACTATTCACACGAATTGTCCGAGATATAACCGATCATTCACCTTATTTCCAACAAACTCCCGACAGTGCAAAGGCGTTTGGTATTTCTCCATTGATAAAGTGTACTTCTTCAATCCACAATTGGCATACGGGTCAATGCCGATGCTCTAGACGAATACGCAAATGGGTGCGCCAACAATTCGTGAGTGTCTCAAAAATTTTGTAGGTGATAATGGAGGTATATGGTCCGTAGTATTTATGAAAGCCGACGGTTAGTGACATCGACAAACTCTACGCTCATCACTACCAAAGTCATGGGTTTCGGGATGATAGAAGCATCGATTGACAGATTGGCCGGGAGAATTGCCCACATGCTTTAAAAGCTCAATTTTGTAGGGTGATCACGGCAAAGTCCTTTCATTTTATTGGAAGCGACCGCGTCCCAAGATTTATGGATTTGGCACGCGCTTTGGTGTCGCCAGATGAATAACGACGTAAATGTTTTACGCATCGCCTCTTTCAATGATCTCAAACGGGAGAGCACCGGATGTGGAATTCGTTGCTAACGGCGCGGCCTTATAAACGCGGATATTATCTTGGTGATGGGATATATCCTAATGGTCGGTTATTATGAAGTCCATTAAAATCCAGGACGAATGATCACAAACGAATATTGTATAAGACGATGCACGAAGAAGCAAGAAAAGATGTGAATGTGCTTTTGGTGTACTAAAGAAGAAGTGACTAATGATTAAATATCCATTGTAGAGGTTGAGAAAAGAGCGCCTATCGCATATAATATACACATGTATCATATTACATAATATGATAATTCGTGACTAATCAGACTACGATATCTCCCAGATTCTTCCAAATAGAAGAACACCGCTCTTATGATCCCATGTTAACGCATGCTAATCGTTGAAATTACTAAGAGATATGCAACAAAACAACTCATCTTAGCCTCAAAGTTCGATTCGGTGGAAGACATTTGTGATCGCCGTAATCAAAACTAGTTTAATGTCAGATTGTCGTAATGTTTAATTTTATATTAATTATTATGTAACGTTTAATTATTAATGAAATTTTATTTGTGTTAAAATGTTTTTTTTTTTTTTTTTTTTTTTTTAAATTGAACTGGTCGCCTTTATCGCAAGACCTAATCGTCCCGTCACGAGAAAGAAATGACGCGACAGAAAAAGAGTGATCAATCCCCTCATTAGGGCTAGCCTTATGTACTTGAATGTTTTAAGAAGATTGTCTCGTTTGCAAACAAACCTCGGATCCTAAAATTAACTTTGAGCATGTGTGTATTTAGATATTTATCAATTGGCAAGTAAGACACCAAACATGATTATATATTAGCTGCAAGTGTTATTATTTTATTTGTACCAATGTATGATTGAGTTTGCACCCAACAAACTTTATCCAAGGTGGTCGAAAGGATAAGACACGCGGAATCGAGATCTCATCATCAAAGATATCGTTGAATCAGTTCAATAATTTATTAATGGCAAGGCTTTTAAGGTGTGCACATTCTGCTTTCTTGCCATCATCGTAGAAATAGGTGATCCCTCGTCTTTTTTTGTAAAAATGATCAAGAGCATACAACAATTCACAAGTACACCCAACCAACCACCCATTTGGTGCATTTTATTATAACAAAGTTAAGAAGATAAGTCCCCAACCTGACACTTACCAATACAGATAAAGAAACAAGATCGATCTCTACTAGGTAGACACCAAAGAACCTTACTACATATATCACTCAACACTCAGACTAAACAAGATCAAAAGAGATTGATCTTGATACAAAGAACCAATGATATCAACAATGATATCAAGACAGATATCAAGAAGGAAGAATATGAAACTTAGTGAGAGAACCGAATACGTAGATAATGAGAGCGAATGAAACCCTAGCAATATTAAGAGATTATATACTCAACAATATTTCACTTTAGCCCTCAAACTTCGCTTATCCTTTTAATCTTTTAACTTTTAGACTTTCAAACTTGACAAAACAGATCCTTCATATTATTTAACACCCTCCTCAAGTTGACAAGTCTTCCTTGAACACCGCTTTCATCTACATCTTGATCGCAACTTTTTCACAAGACATTACTACACGCAAACAAATCCAACATACCAAGATTTTGCAAAATAAAGTATGTCGTTTTCGACCAAGACATTTAGTAAAAATGTCTGCCACCTGAACCTCTGTGTGAATCTTAACTGTTTTTATTACACCAGTAGAAACTTTTTCTCTAACCAGATGTACATCCAACTCAAAATGTTTTGTTCTTTCATGAAAAACTGGATTGGCTGCAATATGAATTGCAGCACTATTATCACATAATATCTCCACAGGCAACAACCCTTTAAGACCAAGACTATGTAACAAGTTACTTAACCATATCACTTCACGTAGTGTATTATGCTTATATATTCACCTCACCAACTCCTAGACAAAGTAGCTTGTTTTTACTTTTCCAAGATATAAGAGAATTTCCCAAGAATACACAAAACCAGCATGATTTTCTAGTTAGAGGACATTTAGCCCAATCGAATCAACAGAAGCTTTAAGCTTAAGATTAGATTCCTTATTAAACTCAGAACTCGAACTCGAGACCCTTTCAAATACTTCAAACCCTTAAAGCCTTTTAGATGTGATTGTAAAGGTTTATGCATATGTTGACTCAAATAAGGAACAAGATAACTAATATCGGGCCCGGTATTAGTTAAGTATATCAATTTACCAACCAACTTCGATAGTTATTAACATTGTTCAACACTTTATCCTTATCGCCCAACACAACTTAAAATAGAGTTTTCGTAAGGAGTATCAACAAGCTTAGTGCAAGTAACCCATATTCATATAACAACTCCAAACAATACTTTCTCTCAGGTCATGCAAATACCCTTATCATTTTTAACACTTCTATTCCAAGAAAGTATTTCAATTCTCCCAAATCTTTAATCATAAATTTAGAACTCAAAACTTTTGAAGTTATTGATTTCTTTCTCATCATTACCGCTATAACAATATCATCAACATATACAAGCAAAGCAACAAACACAGCACCCTTTTTGTTTCACAAACAAAGAATAATCAAATTTACTCTGCTCAAAGTCATGTTCTACCAAAGGCATTAGTAAGCTTAGCATTCCATTGCCTAGAGCTTGCTTAAGCCCATATAAAGATTTATTAAGTTTGCATACTTTAGAATCATCTCCATCATTAAAACCTTTAGGTAATTGCATATAAACATCTTCATCAAGATCACCATATAAAAAGCATTATTAACATCTAACCGATATAAAGGCCAATTTTACTAACAAAGAATACTTATCGACATCCGACAAGAACTATTTTCACAACAGACTAAAGGTTTCATCATAATCAAATCCTTCTCTTCGATTATAACCTTTAGCTACTAACTGCTTTATATCTATCAACTTCCCCAGACTTATATTTGATTTTCCATATCCATTTATATCCAATAGCATGTCTACCAACAGTAACTTACATTCAACTGTGTATTATTTCTATTTAAAGCTTCAATTTCATTATTCATAGCTTCGCACCAATAAGGACATTTAATCGCTTCTTCATAACTTTTAGGCTCAATGATTTATTTAAAGTGTAGCAAAACACATATTGGTCCTACTCAAATTAGCATAGCTCACATACTTTTCTATTCCATATCCGACTTTAGAGTGCATCACATAATCATTAAACCTAATAGGAGTTTTAGACTCTACTAGACCTTCTTAATACAGTGTCTCGCACATCTTCATTTACATTTTCGACTCAAGAAAACTAAACCAATATTTTCAAGATTTGTATTGCCTCGCACCGTTGTTGGTCACCAAAATGGGTTGCGAATGCCAATCTTCATGATGCATATAAGTAGCATCTGCTTCATTATCACTAGCATCATGTGAAGATAGCAAACTACCATCCTCAACTGGTGCATCTTCCCTTCATCATTGGGACTTTGAGACTTTTGACTATCAAAACTTCAAGTGTTCAACCTCATTTACACTACTTGTATCGCTTGAATCACATGTTTTCATTTTAAAGGAAAACATTTTCATAAAATCTCACATCTCTTGCAAAAACACATTCCTTGTATCTAAACTCAAAAGTTTATAAGCTTTCTTAGTAGATGAAAACCAATGAGAACACATTTTCGAGACCTATAAGACAACTTATCATGATTATTCAAAATAGTAGCAAAACAAAGACAACCAAAAGACCTCAAATGGGAAAGATTAGGTTTAGTTTTATACAACAACTCATAGGACATTTACCATTTAGAATGTAAGATGGCAACTGTTTATAAGATATACGCAGCTAGAACACAATCGCACCAAAACACAAAGGAATCCCCTTGAAACATAAGACTCCTAGCTACATTGAGCATGTGTCTATGTTTCCTCCTCAAGAATCCCATTTTGTCGAGGTGTATGAGGACAAGATGTTTGATGTATTATACCAAGATCGAAAACATTCCACTCATTTTCTTGTTTACAAATTCAAGACCATTATCGATCTAATGCTTTGATTTTAACATCAAATTGATTAGAAATTATGTATAAAAGAATGTAATACATCAAACACCTCATCTTTAGTTTTAATCAAGTAAGTCCACACGCCTAGAATAATCATCAACAATAGTGAGAAAATACTTATATCCTTCTACTTGTTACTCAGTAAGGACCCCATAAGTCAAGATGAACAAGTTCACCAAGATTCTTAGACTTATGATCGACAAAGTGAAAGGTTCCTAGTTTGCTTAGCCCTATGATGATTTCACAAACAGAGATAGAAGAATTCTTGGATATACCAAGATCCTTCAAGAATGATAAGATCGATCGCCAGGATGACCCGCCTATTATGCCAAACAAGTTTAGAAACATTATAAGACATGATCATATTACACTCACCCAAAGTATTATCGATCGCATATCAAACAAATATAATCCATCGATCGACTACCAATCCCTTAACTTTCTCCTTTTCAAATCCTCGAATATAACAAGTATCTTCATCAAAACCAACAAACATTTTATCGTCTCTAATCGCTTTGTTAATGCATAAAAGACTCACACGGAAACCAGAACCACTAAAACATCATAAAGAGTCACATTATTAGTTAATTTTAAATTTCCAACATGACTTATAGTGGTGTCACACCCCAAATTACTGCTTTTGCGTACGAATGGAATTCACGGGATTGATTGTCATAGCATCACAATCAGTTATATTGAGCGACCTAAAGTGTCGTTTGGAAAATACATCGTTTGATTTAATAAACTAATCGAGTTACAACATAGGTCCCAAAGTTTACAAAGTTTTGGAAATATAAATATATTACAAGTCCAAACGATGGTTTTGAAAGAAAGTGCCATAATGTATAATGATGTAAGTCGATCAACGACTCAAAAGGTGGTTCCTTAACCATGCCATGATAATAATGCCTTAGTTACCTCGAAAATACATTGCTAAAACGGTCAACAATAATGTTGGTGAGAAATCATAGGTTTAGGTAAATGTTTTATACGACTACACAGTATAGATCGGTATGACAATCATGTCACAATAAAATGTTACAATTACGCGCATGATACCAAGCTCCGATCGATGTTCATTTCCCAACAGAGTGTCTTGCCAAACAACTCTAATAATGTTTATGAATGAAATGCATCCAGTATGACTAGTTGGGATTCACCAACCCGGATGGAGGCGTCACCTCGATAGATCTATCCACCCACACGCGCTTAGAAAATTAACGGCTCATGCATTGAAATGGGGACATTTAACCGCAACGTGGTAACTAAGCAATGTAAATGTATTTAACATACTTGGTATCGTAATAAAATGTTGTGCAATGTATTCTCCCGTAGGTTTGAAATAATGTAAAACTTGTAAAACGGGCTATGAAAACTCACTTGATAAACCGGTATGATGACAAGAGTGAGTACACCGAGGTATAGCGGGAAACTTTAATCTGGACCTATTACGTAATGATATGATATAATGAGTTATGATGTTATGATATGCATGCATTTTCAGATGTTATTTATACCATTTACGAGTTTTGAAAATGATACTTATCATCAAAAAATACTCTTTGACGTCTTGACCATTCTTAAATTACTTTACAAGTATTTACGTCAAAATGTCATCCTACAATGGTTTCGTAATGATTTATTGTGAAATTTCAACTTTTCGTCGTAAAATAATGTCGTTGGAAATTTCGTGAAAGTGACAAAAATGGCTTCGAAAAACTAGTCGTAAAATGGTGTACGTCGAACGTTAGGAAACGAACTCAACGGTTTTGGAAAGTTTGTATCAAAATATAGAAGTTTCAGTTCATGAGTTTTCGTCATAGAGGTCTCGAACATAAAGATAATAGAGGTTAAATATGGTGATTTTGTCCAAGTGTTGTGTAAAAAGTGAGTTTCGGCAAAGTTTAAGCAACCGTAATTAATTTATTACAACTCCGCTTATACAAGCGGTTGGTCGCTTTATAAAATATGCTTGGTGATCTTGATTTTATTAGAAGACATCTCACAAAAAAGTTCCACATCAACTTTAAAACAGCCTTCAACATGGTCGTTTTAGTTACCGTAACACTTGTCTCGTAAAATAATATAGTTTTTCTAAAATAATAGTTACGGCAATTTTATGAAAACGTGTATATCTTAGTCGTTTCAAACCGCTTTCACGTATTATATGTCCTTAACTTCATATCAAAAGTATACTAATATATTTTGATAAGTCGAAATAATTTGTGAAGCTTAAGGCTGTTTTTGACTCGTACAAACCAAAAACACTTTCTTTGAAATTTCGAAAAATATATATTTCGTCGTCAAACTTGTAAAATTCATAACTTCTTCGTTATAACTCCGCTTTAACTGCTTCAAGCGACCACGGATTCGTTTTAAAGTATATTTTCTAAATATCAAGGCCAAAATTTGTGCCCTCCGTCGGATTTTCGAGAAAAACAAAATAAGGACAGAACACTTTTTATACTTATCGAAAATAGTTTTTCTCGTACTAAACCTATTCCAATCCCTTCAAATCAACTCCAAAGCTATACTAATCCTACCATACACCTTCTTAGGGTGTCATGGGTTCCTAAACATCATCAAGACCAAAATATATCAAGGGAATAATTATAGGATGACCTTATATATCAAACTCTAAAATCAAAGTTAAAATGGTATAAACAACACAAGTCTTGCATGTTTGCTCCAAATATGAAGAAATAAATATGATATGAAGATGAAATATGTAAAATGATAGTAATATGCTTACAAGTTAATATGATGAGGTGCAAAGAACAAAGGTTTAACCTAAACACCCCAGGTTTTATTTCAAAACCTTATATAAGAGTGTAATTGATGAAGTTGTCAAATACTCATCATTTTGTATCGCTTAAACCGCAAAACATCCGAAACACTCGTAAATGCATCAAAATGATAAAATATCACAAATAAGTGTTTTATGTGTTTTAAATGCAAAAATATCAAAATCGTGAAAAACGTATCAAATTTGCATAATTGGCGCTTTAGTCCCCAAGTTTCAAAAGTTGTCAAAACAGCAGTCCTGGTAAATCTAAATAAAGAAATGTTATTCAAGGTCCCTGAAATATTCTAATTTGTCAAAATGGTCCTTGAATAAATCTTTTGTAAAATGGCGAAAAGGTCCCCGAACTTTTGAAATTGTCAAGTTTGGTCCACGGAATTTTGAAATGTCAAAACAAGTCCTTGTACTTTTGAAGCTTGTCAATATTGGTCCTTGTATTAACTTTGAGAAAATTACAGAATGGCCCTCAAGTTTGGAAGAATTACAAAACTAGTCCTTGTCTACTAAGCCTTGTCAAAATTAACAAAGACCCTTTTGAATTGTGCCCGCCATTTTGACCTTTGACCTTTTCCCTGTTTTGACCCCTTGGTCAAACAAGCGATCAACCGCCTTTTCCTCCCACATGTTTCTTCCCGATTGGACCAAGTTACTCGCTCAGAATCGCAACCTTTCACCCATCACCTCCTTACCCTTATCTCTTCCAAATCCCACTCATCATCACCTACACCTCCACCCCCTAGTTGCGGTCCAAAGAGTCAACATGTCAAATACACTCTTCCGCCAAAATGATAAAAAGGCCAATATGCTCATTACTCACCCATTGGCTAATTTGAGAGGTGGGAACGATCTAGAGACACGTGAGACTTTTGGAAGTATAAAAAGGAGAAAGAAGAAGAGAGGAACCAAAGTAGCTAGTTTTATTTATCCCTTAATGTCGTTTTTAATTAAAAGTTCTTAGTTTTAGTTAAAATATCGTAATTTCAGCTTGGTAACATAATTATGTAAAAGCATCTTTGTAACTGTTTTAAGAATCAATCTCAAGAGTTTGGAAAGTTCATGTTTTATGCTACTTGTTGAGTATTTCGCTTCAACTTCATATATTCAAGCTTTGAATAGCTTACTTCCCAAGCTTACATAAGCTAATATAAGCTCTATTTAGTCTTTGGAAAGCGTGCATTTCATTTTCAAACCATATTGGAAAATGGTCAACAAAAGTCAATCTGGCCAAGAAATGGACAATGGTGATCTTAGGTTGATGAGGGGTGTTGCAGAGGTTGGAATAGACTAGGATTAGAGTAGGATTTGGTTTGGTTCATCCTCGCAACCACCGGATAGTGGTTAGTAATTTTCTCATTTTCTAATTTCTAGTCAAAATTGCGGTGTTCATTGGAACTTGTATCCGTGGTTATCATTGCTTTTAATATGTTTAAGTAGTTGTAAATAGGTAAGTCAAGCTCATTTGATCTTTGGTACAAGTCGATTCAAGTGGCTAGCTAAATGTTATTTGCTTATCGGGTTTATCAAGGTGTTTGGAATTGCTGATTTAACTTCGCATAGGTGTTTGCTCAAGAGGGAGTGTTAATGTTCATGTTTGTATAGCCCTAGTGTGCTCATGTATGTCTTACTTTTGTGCTTATAACAACCAAAAGTCAAAATCGAAGTTTAATGATCTCATATGCATATCTCGTTAGCATCACTGGTGGTTACTTGCATTTTAGGCTTAGATCATGTTAGTTTAGCTTAATTGAGTCTAAATACATCTAAATTCATTATACACAATCGATTTTGATGATTAAAATTCATTTTGGTCAACATTTCTCAAACACATATAAAAGTCAAATGGAAATTGTGTTTTCACACAAACTTGAGGATCTCTCATGGAATCATTCATCGATCCAATTTTGTCGAAACTTTGATTCATAAACCTCACTTGGTGGTTTTTCAAAATATGATTTTAGTTGAACCTTTGGAAATTTTTATTAAGCTCAAACTAGCTTATCTTTTGATCGAGATTCCTCACAAGACTCACTCAACACCACCGAAAGGCGCATAGTGTGTTGTGAAAGCTCTGCAAGAGCTCAATTGAGCTCATCTCAAGCTGAAACTTGGTCTGCTTGTTGTTTGGTTGGTCAACTCAAGCTCTCTATATCTGTTTCTTACTTTAGCTTATTAGTTAAGCTTATGCATTAGCTTAAACTTGCCCATTAGTCGCTTTGTTTTAGCATAAATCTCAAAGCTCATTTCTTGATTAGAGAATTATTAGATGTTAGGAGTAGTGATAATTAGATGCTATAAGCCTATTTTAGTATAATTAGCCTGTTAGTCCTTTGGTGTACTGCAGTACTTATTGATTTCTTAAAGTAGCTTATTTAGGTCCCATTTACATCGTAGCTTGCAATAACCTTCACACAAGCACTTGTTTTCCAATTTTCCTAGCTTCCTAATAATGTTTTAGACTTTTCCTGAAATTTTCAGATTTTTCTAAGTTGTTTTGCTATTTTCTTAATTTAAATTAGTTTTAAGTATTTTTAAAAAGCATTTAATATAAAAATTAAGAAAAGGTTCTAAAAATAAGTTTTCATTTTTATTAAGTTTAGATAAATATAAAAAGCCAAAAAGTATTTTCCATATTTTTCATAGTTTATTTGGTAATTTTAGTAATTTAATTAGTTTTAAATAGTTTAAAATTCCTAGAAAATAGAAAATAATCATAAAAATACAAAAATAGTTTTGAAAATTCTAGTTTGATATTTTAGACTTTACATTTCATAATTTTATTTTATAGCTTTATTTCTAATTTCTTGTATTTTAGGTAATTATTAAATAGTTAAAATAGTTTTTAATTAATAATAATTAATTAAATAGTTATAAAATAAATTTCTTTTTCTATAAATTTTCTCATATCATTAGGTTTGTAAAAATGTATTTTTCATATTTTTAGGGTTAATATTGTGTAAGTTTCACTTTTTATTTTGCACGCCACGTTATATTTTATTTAAACGTAAGTTTTAGGTTTTAAACGCTCATCATTTTAAATATAGTGATAAGCGTTTATTTAATAGATTTTATCTTTTAATTTCCTTTAATTTGCATTTAAGCCCCTGTAGTTTATGGGCTTTTTCCTAGTTATAATCATCTTCAAATATCTTTTCCTGCTCAAATCGCGATCACTACATCGTTTGACTATTCTCGCACTGCGCTGGGACATAACGACCGGGAAACACTATACTCTCGATCTTCATTGAGTTGGTGTGTGAGTCGCTTAAGTTCCTTCGGCGGTCATTCATGTGATCACCGCGTGAGAAAACTTGACTAAGCTTTCGCACCAATCAAGAATCTAGATTGTTTTAACACTTGAGCTTGCAAAATTTTTGATCCCTTGAACACCCTTGAATGTGGCCGGTTATGATAAGGAAGAAACAAAGAGAGAAAAGTTTTACTACTTGAATTATTTGAAGTGAAATGATAAAGTGAAGACTTGGAGTATAGACTTATACTATCAAATAAAATTTTACCAACCATAATAAATGCCACCCTACCCTTGGTCGGCTAAGGGGGAGGGATTTGGCAAAAATATATATTTTTTTTTTATATATATGTAATGTATAATTTGTAAGAAAAGGTGTAAGTAAACCAAATTCAAGTTAAGGTAAATGGTAGTTTTTAGGTACAAGTAAATTTTTAATAGATCAAAGTAGAGTATAATGAGATCATAAAAATTGTAAAAATACATTCCTTGTGAAATTTGAGTGATATAACAATTATCGTGTCGTTTTTAAGAAAAACGTCGTAATAATATAAATTTAACGATTTATATACAAAATAAGTTTAAAACACTAGGTAAACTAAGAATATAGTTTTTATAAACTAAATGTAAGTATAAAAATATATCGGGATCATTTTTAGAAATAACGGATTAAATATTCAAAATAATAATAACTCACGCGATAACGTTTATTTAATATAAAATTTACGCGTTAAAGGTGAAATGCAATGTCATGAATGAACTAACGTGATGCAAATGATGTTAATGAAATGTAGACTAAACTTAGTCCATATGAAATGTTCGTGATGATATGATCATGAATTCGCCGCTAAACCATAAAGGTTATGCGATTTGGAACACGTAAACCTAGTTTACGATAAATGTTGAAATTGTAAGGCATGAATTGTTTCGAGAAATGACCGAAGTACTGGTTATCACATTCACCATCAAAAAGGAATTCTCCCCTCAATTCGATTCGTGTGGTCTATCGAATTTTTGAGTTTGTGATGAATAACGAGGAAAGAAGGTATGGAGAAGTGTCGTTACGGTCGTCAAGATTGAGGCGATAAAACATCGTAGTAAAGAAAATATCTGATGAATCTCATAAGTAACACTTTGAATTGGAACATGAGAAAATTTTGCTTGCACTAAGATTTATAAATAATCTGCCCCAACAAAACGTGATCCCTCCGCACTAGACATAGTTAGCTAGGCTATGTATAATTAAGGAACGATGACGTGACGCTCGGTTTAGTCGTTATAACTCTCAATGTTTACAAGGATTTAAACCGTGTCGTTAAAATGGTCTCTAAAGTAAAGGAGTAAAATTCTCGTAACAACAAATCGAAAGACAATAAGTACGATAGATGAGAATATTTTACAACGAGTGGTTTATCAATGTAAATACATCCTAGGTTATAAAGATTCGGATACGATGGAAAACATAAACTAAGTACCTACATAGTACATAAGGAAAATAAGATCGTTAGTTTCCGAACTTCTTCGCCTTCTCCGTTGTTGATACGGATGAGCTTCATCTTCTAACATGTATGCATTCCCATGAGCACCTTCAACTTGTTGATCTTGGTTTTGGGACATTGGCTCCGATAGTGTCCTTGCTCCCCACATTCGAAACATGTCATTATAGTTTTACCTCTACAATCCTCGGCGAGGTGTCCTAATTTTGCACCGGCGGCACTTGCGTGGCAAAGACCCGAGTGATGAAACTTACATCTAGTACATAGTGGTGTATTCCAAAGATATCCTTTTCCTTGCGCCTTAGCAAGGTGTCCCACTTTTTGACGATAAAGCATATACCACATGGACCATCATGATGTAGCGTGCATTGATGACATCGTGGTAAGTTTCAAAGATAAGTTCTTTCCTTTGTTGCGCAAAAGAACATAAACCCCGGCAAATTCTTGTCTTCTATTCATTGTTGGTGATGGTTAGTATTCTCGTTTTGATTGTTGTTGTTAT
Organism: Chrysanthemum lavandulifolium; assembly: GCA_022545495.1. NCBI lineage: Eukaryota > Viridiplantae > Streptophyta > Magnoliopsida > Asterales > Asteraceae > Chrysanthemum > Chrysanthemum lavandulifolium. The sequence goes on along the minus strand of CM040242.1, from coordinate 98,722,929 downwards.
AACTTCCTTGGTCGCTTTTCCCATTTCCTTTTGTTGTTGTTGGTTTGATTGTTGTCGTTAGTGCGGTTATTATTGTTGTTGATGGTGTGATTATTGTTCTTGTTGTGGTAGTTATTGTTGATAATGTTTTCCTTTTCACAACTTCGAGCCATGAGTATTTGAGTCATACGGGTAGATTCTTCAATTGTTTGTGGATCAAAGAAGTTACATCTCCTTGGATATTTTGTGAAAGTCCTCCAATGAAATTTTCAATAGTTTCTCATTGTCCGAAACCATAGGTGGACAAAGAACACCAACTCTTGAAACCTTTTGATGTAAGCAAGTCTCAGCTTCAGGCTGCAGTTGCGGCCTCGGTAATAGCTACCTGATCATGTTCGTTCTTTCCTTAGTGCCTCTATACTATCATCTACATACCTTTGGATAGCAAATGGTGTCATTTCTAGTGCAGACTTTCTTGACGCCATAACTCTTCAAAATAAAAGGAAATGAGACGTGTAGTCAAATCCTATGTTAAGAATAAGCGCCTAAAGAGAAATGATAGAAGGTGGTAAGTTTGAGGTTATTTTTCAAAATGATCGGCGGTTCCGAAAAGATGGGTTATGAGGTGTTGTAAGTGCTTCAATGTATGATGGTTTAGTGACTTAATGTGTGAGTAAAGTGTAACTCGACATGTTAGTGGTGAAACAAAGGAGTGAGAGTGACTTCGCCCTATTTAAAGGTTTATCTCGGCATTCGACGTTATCGGTGATGAATCAGTTGATATGAAAAAAATTTGTGATAGGGAATGACAAGGAATTCTCCACATTAGAGTATGAAGAAAGAATAATGGAATGGGCATTTAAAGGCATCCATGTGACAATCGATATGAAATGAAAGTAAATAACTCGAAAAAAAAATGTACGTATAAACCGCATGTAAAGTGAACATGCACTTATGATGAAATGATAAGATGCTATGATAATGTAGTTATAGTCTCAGGTCAATGATGCAACCTAGTTCTCTATAATCAAGCTCGATGCCAATCTGTCACACTCCCAATTACTGCTTTTGCGTGAATGGAATTCACGGGATTGATTTGTCATAGCATCACAATCACAAGTTATATTGAACGACCTAAAGTGTCGTTTGGAAAATACATCGTTTGATTTAATAAAATAATCGAGTTACAACATAGGTCCCAAAAGTTTACAAAGTTTGCGGAAATATAAATATATTACAAGTCCAAACGATGGTTTTGAAAAGAAAGTGCCATAATGTACAATGATGTAAGTCGACGTCATGACTCAAAAGGTGGTTCCTTAACCATGCCATGATAATAATGCCTTAGTTACACGAAAATACATTGCTAAACGGTCAACAATAATGTTGGTGAGAAATCATAGGTTTAGGTAAATGTTTTATACGACTACACAAGTATAGATCGAGTATGACAATCATGTCACATAAAATGTTACAATTGCTTAAGCGCGCAATACCGAAGTTCCATTGATGTTAGCTAGCAGTGTCTTGCCAAACAACTCTAATAATGTTTATGAATGAAATGCATCCGTATGACTAGTTGGGATTCACCAACCCGGATGGGCGGCCACCTCGATAGATCATCCACCACACGCTTCTAGAAAATTAACGGCTCATGCATTGAAATGGGGACATTTAACGGCAGCGTGGTAACTTAAGCAATGTAAATGTATTTAACATACTTGGTATCGTAATAAAAATGTTGTGCAATGTATTCTCCCGTAGGTTTGAAATAATGTAAAAACTTGTAAAGCGGGCTATGAAAACTCACTTGATAAACTCGGTATGATGACAAGAGGTGAGTACACCGAGGTATAGCGAAACTTTAATCTGGACCTATACGAATGATATGATATGTAATGAGTTATGATGTTATGATATGCATGCATTTCAGATATTATTTATACCATTTGCGAGTTTTGAAAATGATACTTATCGTCAAAAAATACTCTTTTGACGTCTTGACCATTCTTAAATTACTTTACAAGTATTTACGTCAAATGTCATCCTACAATGGTTTCGTAATGATTTATTGTGAAATTTCAACTTTTCGTGGTAAAATAATGTCGTTGGAAATTTCAGAAAGTGACAAAATGGCTTCGAAAAACTAGTCGTAAAATGGTGTCGTCAAGCGTTAGGAAGCGAACTCAGCGGTTTTGGAAAGTTTGTATCAAAATATAGAAGTTTCGGTTCATGAGTTTTCGCCATAGAGGTCTCGAACATAAAGATAATAGAGGTTAAATATGGTGATTTTGTCCAAGTGTTGTGTAAAAGTGAGTTTCGCAAAGTTTAAGCAACCGTAATTAATTTATTACAACTCCGCTATACAAACGGTTGGTCGTTTTATAAAATATGCTTGGTGATCTTGATTTTATTAGAAGACATCTAGATTACAAAAGTTCCACATCAACTTTAAAACAGCCTTCAACATGGTGCGTTTTAGTTACCGTAACACTTGTCTCGTAAAATAATATAGTTTTCTAAAAATAATAGTTACGGCAATTTTGTGAAAACGTGTATATCTTAGTCGTTTCAAATCCGCTTTTCGTATTATATGTCCTTAGCTTCGTATCAAAGTATACTAATATATTTTTGATAAGTCGAAATAATTTGTGAAGCTTAAGGCTCGTTTTGACTCGTACAAACCAAAAACACTTTGTCGAAATTTCGAGAAAATATATATTTCGTCATCAACTTGTAAAATTCATAACTTCTTCGTTATAACTCCGCTTTAATCCGTTCAGCGACCACGGATTCGATTTTAAGTATATTTTCTAAATATCAAGGCCAAAATTTGTGCCTACCGTCAGATTTTCCAGAAAACAAAATAAGGACAGAACACTTTTATACTTATCAAAATAGTTTTTCTACTAAACCTATTCAATCCCTTCAAATCAACTCAAAGCTATACTAATCCTACCATACACCTTCTTAGGGTGTCATGGGTTCCTAAACATCATCAAGACCAAAATATATCAAGGGAATAATTACAGGATGACCTTATATATATCAAACTCTAAAAATCAAAGTTAAAATGGTATAAACAACACAAGTCTTGCATGTTTGCTCCAAATATGAAGAAATAAATATGATATGAAGATGAAATATGTAAAATGATAGTAATATGCTTACAAGTTAATATGATGAGGTGCAAAGAACAAAGGTTTAACCTAAACACCCTAGGTTTTTATTTCAAAACCTTATATAAGAGTGTAATCTAGATTGTTTTAACACTTGAGCTTGCAAAATTTTTGATCCCTTGAACACCCTTGAATGTGGCCGGTTATGATAAGGAAGAAACAAAGAGAGAAAAGTTTTACTACTTGAATTATTTGAAGTGAAATGATAAAGTGAAGACTTGGAGTATAGACTTATACTATCAAATAAAATTTTACCAACCATAATAAATGCCACCCTCCCCTTGGTCGGCCAAGGGGGAGGGATTTGGCAAAAATATATATTTTTTTTTTTTTATATATATGTAATGTATAATTTGTAAGAAAAAGGTGTAAGTAAACTAAATTCAAGTTAAGGTAAATGGTAGTTTTTAGGTACAAGTAAATTTTTAATAGATCAAAGTAGAGTATAATGAGATCATAAAAATTGTAAAAATACATTCCTTGTGAAATTTGAGTGATATAACAATTATCGTGTCGTTTTTAAGAAAAACGTCGTAATAATATAAATTTAACGATTTATATACAAAATAAGTTTAAAACACTAGGTAAACTAAGAATATAGTTTTATAAACTAAATGTAAGTATAAAAATATATCGGGATCATTTTTAGAAATAACGGATTAAATATTCAAAATAATAATAACTCACGCGATAACGCTTATTTAATATAAAATTCTACTAAAGGTGAAATGCAATGTCATGAATGAACTAACGTGATGCAAATGATGTTAATGAAATGTAGACTAAACTTAGTCCATATGAAATGTTCGTGATGATATGATCATGAATTCGCCGCTAAACCATAAAGGTTACGCGAATTTGGAACACGTAAACCTAGTTTACGATAAATGTTGAAATTGTAAGGCATGAATTGTTTCGAGAAATGACCTGAAAGTACGGGTTGTCACAAGTGGCAAGAGTACCATTGGGATGTCCAACAGTAATCTTAAGACTAGAAATGTCCACAATATTAAACATACCAACAGTAGAAACAGTCAAGTGCTGATTAGCACCTGAGTCTATAATCCAACCCAAAGATATAGTTTTAACAGAAAGACTAGAATTCCCAAAGAAATATTTAGAAAAATTAATATTAAACCAAACATTTCCATTAAAGAATGAAGCCCTACCTGCCATATTGGCATGTATGCTTCCTGTAGAACTATCATTGATCAAAGACAAGAGTTTCTTCATCTGCTCAGAAGTAAAACCAGAAGAAATATTTGCAGATGGAGTAGTAGAAGATTTTTCAGACATCTTATTATCAGTATTAGCATTATAACCTTGTCTAAAACCATTTTGTTTAACTGGATTATTACTCTTAACAAAACCAGGTGGAAAACCAATTAGTTCATAGCATCTTTCAATAGTATGTCCAATCTTACCACAGTTTTTACAATTCAGATTAGGATTAGGACCTCTATTAGCAGTATTAGAATTGGAACTAGTTCCTCTAGTGTTATTACTGTTATTATACATTCTTCTAGTGTTATTAAATGATTTAGCAGCAAAAGAAGATGCATTAAGTTTAGACTCAGAAACACTAGAGGACTCAGGAATCCCTCTGTGAGACTCCTCCCTAGACACAACAGCATAAGCATCTTTAACCTCGTAAAGGATCTCGTTAATAAAGCGCTTCTAACAGTTGATAGCAATCATCAAGACCCATAAGAAATTGCATCGGTTCATTAATCACGATGCAAAACTAACTCAAGATTAGCTTCACAAGCACATTTATGTTCACACACACATTTAGGCAACTTAGTTAGAGAATCAAATTCTTCCATAAAGAATTTAGCCTATGATAGTAATCAAGAATGTAACTACCACCTTGTTTCACGTAGTTAATCTTTTGCAATAAATTGTATATAATGCACCCATCAACCTTATCATATGTTTCTTTCAATTCTTGCCAAATGTACAAGATTTTCGTAATAAACCAATCCCATATAAACATCATGAGACACGTAATTCATAATCCAAGTTAAGACAATAGCATTGCATCTATCCCATTGAGCGTACAAGACATTACTAGTAACAAATGATTCCTTAAGACAAGTACCATCAACAAAGCTATACGTATTTCTAGCTTGCAAAGCCAATTTCATAGCACCAAACCAAATTCTATAATTCTCGGCCCAAGCGGTTTAAATGGAATAAGAGCGCCCACTATTATCATTAGTTTGAATATGAAGAGGATTACCGCATCTAGATTACTAATTAACACTTGAACATTACTACCACTAGGCTCATCTTCAATAGCCATAATAACCAATCAACAAGAACAATCAAGAAACAAAATGTACACAATAAGCAACAAGCAATAACAAAGAATACTAACAAATAACGTAACAAATCAACACAACCAACTTCCAAGACCGCCCAAAACCTATCCTCCTTCGACTTAGACACAACAAGAAACTAAAGAATGAAATAACAATCTATAATAACTACAACTCACACCCAAGAATAACCACAAATCACCGTAAGACTAGGAACAACAGAGCGGTGTATTCGTACTCAATCTAGGTTGGCGATCAAGATGTTAATCGTCCCTTTGCACCTTCTAAACCAAATTTGTGTTATCTTAAGAGACAAAGTACTTACAGAGATATATCAGCGGAAAAAGATACAAAACCCACCAGATTCAATGAGTCTAGCAATATTGTATCAAGAACAGGCCCAAGAAACAACAAGAAACCACCAAGGATGAAAACCCCCAAAATACCAAATTAGGGTTTCAACAAACCCTAACCAAGAAACCCACAAAATCACCAGATCCAATCCCAAACAGAACAAATCAACAACGGCCGTTAAGAAAACAACCTCAATTAACCAATTCAACCACCAATTGCAAGAATCCCCAAAAAAAATTTCAAAACCCTAAAATCTTAAAACCGCCAGATCAGAACCGTGCTCTCTGATACCATGTAAAAATGATCAAGAGCACACAACAATTCACAAGTACACCCAACCAACCACCCCTTTGGTGTATTTTATTATAACAAAGTTAAGAAGATAAGTCCCCAACTGGATGCTTACCAACACAGAGATAAAGAAACAAGATCGATCTCTACTAGGTAGACACCAAGAACCTAACTACATATATCACTCAACACTCGGACTAAACAAGATCAAAGAGATTGATCTTGATACAAAGAACCAATCGATATCAACAATGATATCAAGACAGATATCAAGAAGGAAGAATATGTGAAACTTAGTGAGAGAACCGAATACAGAGATAATGAGAGTGAATGAGAAACCCTAGCAATATTAAGAGATTATATACTCAGCAATATTTCACTTTAGCCCTCAAACTTCTGCTTTTATCCTTTTAATCTTTTAACTTCTTTAGACTTTCAAACTTGACAAAACAGATCCTTCATATTATTTAACAGTTTTCGTTTTGTTATACGTATATTAATCATATTATAATCATATTATATTTATGGGGCATAAAATGAATAGTGCATAGTGGGTTCTTTTTTTTGCCGGACCTTTTGGGCGGAGCCCATTAGGATATATGTCTCATTATGCCCGACCCGTCCTCTTCATCAGCACACACATATCTTCTTGATCTTTCAGATCCGAACGGGTGTGCGGACGAAAAAACGTCGTTTTTCTGATCCGACCAAAATGGATGGTCTTCGTGGTGCAGATGTTATTGTGAGGGTAGGTATTTTTTTTATTGCGTTTGTGGACGTGGTTGTGCCATATGTTACCGGCTACAGTTACAGATCTACTTTCGTCCACGTGGTTTTGCCTCTTATGGGTAGATATTATCTTAGAAGAGTTACGTGCATCAATTATTGGTGATCCAAAATAACTCCAACAACCTTGTTGTTTTGGATCCTTCATATTAGGTGTGGTTTTTTTACTTTGATTTTTTGCTTATGGTTAGAGTAATTAGATCTTGCTTATGGTGCTTTAAATGTTAGTTACCTCTAGAGTTTAAGGTCACTGAATTAGATGCATAATTTTTTTTTAGAGTTTAGGGTTCAAAATCTTAGTTGTAATTGAATGTTTGGGTGATTAAATGCTTTACAGCTTTTCTTTGGGGGGGGTTGGTTTGAGTTGTATTTTAAGTGTTAATTTTTTTTTGTCTGTTTTTTGGGTGGGTGATAAGTGCTTATTTGTGTTGGTTTTTTCCTTTGCCTCCTTTTTCCCTCTTTTGTGCACACAAACTGTAGTGTGTTTAGATAGCAGTTGCTAATCTTTTTTGCACACAAACTATAGTATGTTTAAAGCCATTGTTCTGAAGTTAATACGTACTCTTTTGTAATTTCAAGTTTGTAAATCAGTTTAATAATGATAAAATTGGTTCCTCTTTTCATAATTAATGTAGATTTAGTCTATGTGAATTACATTTTACTCACATATTATAACTTCTACAAATGTTTGTGGGTTTCCCATGTTTTCAGATGTTGTTGTGGCGGGGTAGCCTTGCTGAGCTTGCAGCCATGGCAGTGACCTGTATTTTAGCGAGCCATAATGATGTCGTGTTTGCAGCCATGGCTGATTGGATGCCATTTTGGTTGTATACCTTTGCTTTGCTGGTTTTTATTCCTTTTTCGAGGTTGTGATGAATTGGGGTTTATTCGGTAAATGTGAGATGACCCGTATCTTGGCAGGGTGACATACAACTGTTGCAGCCATGGCGAGTGTATCCTCTTTGCTTGAATATTCGCCCATCTGAGCCACCTGTCCAACGACATTTCCAGTGCAACCAAAAAAATATTGTTTGGTTAAGGCAATGATGGTACACGGATGAAATTGAATGTTTCGCACGCATAGTCTTATGATACTGGTATCTTGGCAGGGCAGTTTGGAATTGCAGCCATGGCCGGTATCCTATTTCAGACTTTACATGTGCAAATCTGACTCTTTTTGTAGTGTCTGCTGCACAAATGCAGTTATGCGGGTGTTTGGTATAATAATTATCATACTTATAACTTGCTTATTGCACTTTCAGTCAGTGCTTGGTGGTGTTCATTGTCATGAGTGGAGATGCCTTTCAAGAGGATGAGGTTATCCGCACGTTGGCAGGGCAACCCATGATGGTTGTAGCAACAGTGGTTGGTAACTATTTTATTTCTCATGATAACTATTCCAAAATGCAGCAATTTACATGGCACGATCACAATGTTGATAGTCGTTGGTTGCCCGATGTTGTGCACACAAACTATAGTATGTTTAGATAGCAGTTGCTAATCTTTTTGCACACCGACTATACTATGTTTAAAGCTATTGTTCTGAAGGTATTAACTACTCTTTTGTAATTTCAAGTTTGTAAATCAATTTAATAATGATAAAATTGGCGACTCTTTTCATAATCAATGTCAATTTAGTCTATGTGAATTAGATTTTACTGGGATATTATAACTTCTGCAAATGTTTGTGGGTTTCCCATGTTTTCAGGTGTTGCTACGGCGAGGTAGGCTTCCTAAGCTTGCAGCCATGGCAGTGAACTGTATTTTGGTGACCCACAATCATGTCGTGTTTGCAGCCATGGCTGATTGATGTCATTTTGGTTGTATACATTTGCTTTGCTGATGCTACGACGCAAAATGTAGTAGTTTACATGGCATGCTCGCTTTGGTATGTATGGAGACATGGTTATGTGCGCCTTTGTCATTTGTATTATGTGCAGTGTAGGCGAAGGAACCATAATATTTCACAGCTTTTGTTTGTCTTTTTGAGCGAACTTTGGCGAAAAACATACCTTGGCAGGGTGACCATATGGTTGCAGCCATGCTGTTTTTCGTGTACCATTTCCATTGGGCTATCATGAGCTTTTCTGCAAAGTAGCTCTTCCGTGAGTGTGGATTTTGTTTTTATGTTGCTGTTACACGCGAGCATTTGTTTTTTATCTTGAAACTGTTACTGAGGATTTTTTTGGGCATAAAATGAGTAGTGCATAGTGGGTTCTTTTTTTTGTCGGACCCTTTGGGCGGAGCCCATTAGGGTATATGTCTCATTATGCCTGACCCATGCTGTTCATCAGCACACACATATCTTCTTCATCTTTCAGATCCGAACGGGTGTACCACTTACAGTGAATGATGCTGTTACAGGAAAGACTTTGTTTTTTATGTTGATACTGGTGAAATATGATTGTCTGAAACTTTCATTCCATGATCGTCAGTTGCAAATACAAAGAATCCCCCATAAATGTTATTTTGTAGAATTCCAGTTTTTGGCTTGGCCTTTTTCGAGGCTGTGATGAATTGGGGTTTATTCGATAAACGTGAGATGACCCGTATCTTGGCAGGGTGACATACAACTGTTGCAGCCATGGCGAGTGTATCCTCTTTGCTTGAATATTCGCCCATCTGAGCCACGTGTCCACCGACATTTCCACTTTTGTTGTAAAACTGATTGTGGGCTCTTCACCTTTAGCCTTAATTGGTTGCACCCGCAACAACAAAAAAATGTTTGGTTAAGGCAATGATGATACACGTATGAAATTGAATGTTTCGCACGCATAATCTGTTGATACTGGTATCTTGGCAGGGCAGTTTGGAATTGCAGCCATGGCCGGTATTCTCTTTCAGATTTTACATGTGCATATCTGAGCCTTTTTGTAGTGTCTGCAGCACAACTGCAGTTATGCGAGTGTTTGGTATAATGATTATCATGCTTATAACTTGCTTATTGCGATTTCAATCAGTGGTTGCTGGCATTCGTTGTCATGGGTGGGGATGGCTTTGAACAAGATGAGGTTATCCGCATGTTGGCAGGGCAACCCATGATGGTTGCAGCCACGGTGGATGCATCCTTTTTCTTAACATGTTGCTTTGGTATTTGTCTCAGGTTACAACTCCTGCAAGTGCAACTATTGTTTTCAGACTGTCGTTGCAATTATCTTCGGATCAAAATATCCCTGCATAATTTTCAGTGGGTATACCTGTTGGGATCTAAAAGGCAAACAAAGGGTGTCAGTGAAGATGGCTTTATCCGAATAATGTTGTGCCAATGAGGTATGACCACAATATATGTCTCATTATTTATTTTACTTTGCGTTGGTTTGTTCATGAAAACACAATACAATGTTGCAACCTTGCTTTATAATTTTTTTGAGAGTGGCTAAAGACACTTGATGAAAAAGCTTACCAGGAGAAATCTTGCTAATTGTTATGTATATATATAATTTATTTATTGCATTTATGTCTTTGGTGAGCATACTTTATCAGCACCCGTGTGTTGCCAACGCACCCACATCCACATTATGGTTGCAGTCATACTGACTCTATGGTACCGTTTCCATACTCGCAAAGCTGAGCCTCTATATATGTTAAAACGCACGATAACCGCTGTCCGTTTCATGTGATACCATGTAAGCAAACCATTTTTAAAACACACAGTAAACCAAATAGTCATTTTTTTTACATCCACTTCTCCTCCACAAATGAAAACAGTTTTTTCTCACATGTTTTGCTAGCAACCTATTCATTTTGCTTATAACAAGTTTTTAAGTATTCGCATATGTCCTTTTAATTCACTCCAGACACTGCACTGTGTTCACATCTATTATTACATATGCTCATTTTTTGTTTCTTACAACTGATGCAGTAACTCGAACAGCCATGCGTGTGTCGTTACAGGATTTTTGTGGTTTGTTGGTTGAAGACGATGGAAAAGATATGCACCAGACTCTCTCTCAAATGGTATAACTTTTATCAATCTTCTATGTTCAGCTATATACTAACCTTTTTACAAGATAGGAAGATTACTCAAAAAATGTAACATGCGCACATTTATTTATAATCACGGTGTTGCACAATAAATATATGCGCTTCTGAAGCATGTCCGTGCACGTGCGCTTTAACAACATAAAATAGCCAGTGTAAAAAAAACGCCGATAATATGATTCACAATAGTCCTAGAATTGCTTTACAAATTTCAGATGCGTATACAACTATGTATCATACTTTCTTTTTTTTGTCTACCATCAGTTACTAATACAAGGATTTATTTTTTACCATGTATACCTGATCATCAATCTAAAACAGCCAACACTTACATTTACCATATTTACTAGCTGCAAGTTCCTACTAGAATCGCCCTTTACATTTAAACTAGAATTTCAGTTATCATAATTCCGAAACCTTTAAGATTTAATTTTACTGCTTACACAGTAACAATAAACTTAATGTAACAGGTTGTGGATTGCACTACCAGTGGATTCAACTACTTATAGAACAAAACAAATGCTCCCAAGAGCAATTTAACACTACATGCCTACAACGCCATCATAGCAAGACATCAAGTTACAACATATATCAAAAACAGGTATGTTCCAACAAAATTAATATGGCACCATAAAAGTTAAATTCATTAACTGCTGAAACATAAAAAAACATATGTTCAAAGACACAAAAGCATAAACATTAGCAACTCTTAGTCAGCACATCCTGACAAGCCTTCCCATCGGCAACATTGCTTAAACCCAAAATACATTTCAGAAAACACCAAAATAAACCATATCAATACACCATCCCCTTCAGCTTCTCGATGAATGACAGAAGCTCTTGTGCTCGCTTCTGCTTCTTCATCACATTCACCAGAATCGCTGCAGCTTCGCTCAAATCTTCAGTTTGCAGCTTAGTCAACTCTAAAATACTCTGCACACAAGAATCAAACGGATACAAAAGCTCCAACTCTCTGATGACATAGTCCCTCTCAGCCACACGAGCCATAATGTCTTGGGCTTTTTTCATCAGCTCTCCTTCATCCACCATAGTCACAGTCACCTCTCTCTGGAATCGAACAACCATCATATCCCTCACAAGGCTAGAGCCACCAGCTGCAACAAGCTCTTCACAGAAAGGCATTGGTGTCTTCATCCTTTTTTTTCCTTTTTTTGTTCTAAAATAGATTTTGTTTGCTAGTGTGTCTTTTAAAAGGCAGATTTTGGTTAGATTATGATTGCTATAATGTAATAGTACATGACTTATGACCCCTTTGATTTGACTGCCACCCTAGAGCCACCAAATGCAATAGAAAGTAATGATGGGTTTTGCTTCCCCATAAACAACCATTAATTAGGCAACCTTTCAGATACTTGGCCTTCTTTTTCAAATGCACTCCTACCAAAAATTAATCTGCTGTCATAAAAAAATAAATAAAAAACAGATAAAAAATATATGTTTATATATATGAAACCAAAAAAAAAAAAGGATGAAAGCTAGGAATATGATAGTTCCAGAATTTAACCATTGTAGATAGAGAACCAACACTAATCTATATCTATACTACTTTATAATAGATTTGGGACTTGCTAAAAGAGGTAGTCTTAAAATTGAAAGACCAAAAACAATTCCTTATTAAGAAATAACAATTCATTTAGTCAATAGTAATACAAAGGCTTTATGACCAAACTTTATGGCTCTAGAAAAATTCAGACTTTATGACCAAACTTTTAAAGCCCTATAATAAAAATGGTCAATACGTTACAAAACTTCATCATAAATATATTTGACTTTTGCGAAAAATTCAATACCTTGCACATATAAATTAAAAGTTATGACATTTTTGTAACAACTCCAATATTCATTATGCCCATTTAAGATGTAACATCAAACTACAAAACTTCATCATAAATATTTTTTAATTCATAAAATTTATACTCTAACCTACGGGATATAAGTACCCACAAACACACAAAGAAATCTCATTTTTCATTCTCACTCTGAAAACACACACTACCAAAATCATCCCCTCTCTCTCTCATTATCTGTAAAAGAACACGCATCATCACCTCAACTACCACAACCGCCTCCGACGCCTTCTCCACCGCCACAATCATAGATCTACTAAAAAATATTTGCTCATCACAAAAATAGTTATTGGTTACCCGCTGCCGCATTGCGCGGGTACCCTTCTAGTATATCTTAAATGCACGCGACTCAAACCACTGCAGAACATTTCTTTACTTACAATCCAGCTTTGTTGATTGAATGGCACGTCAAAGCTAGGATCGTTTGTGCAATTTATAGATCATCCTAGATCTGGCATGCCATTCGATTAACAAACCTGGATTGCAGCTGGACAAACAGCCTACAGTGACTTACTTGGTATGTGTCATTATATTATGTCAGCCATCAAATGCTATTATTTAAAAGCCTCTTTTACAGTAACTAAACTGTTAAGCTCTATTTGTTCCAGTTTTGACCCACATTCACTTAATGCCCATTTTTTTCTTTAATTGTTACTTGCTTATCCATTAGCTTAGTGATTCTTTATAATGAGTGTTGTTTGAACAGTTTAATTGCTTATTTAAGACTTTATCAGTTAAAAGTTAGCTATTTCAAAAAATATTTTCCTGAATATACTTATAATCTTTGTATGCCATCACGAACAACCTATGTTTTACTCCATTAGGAACAACATGTGTTTTGTTTTACATACTTCTTAATATTTCATTTTTAGACAACATTTAATTAAATTAAGGGTCTGACAATAGTGCTGTTTGTGTGGCAGGATTGGCATAATTCTTTGCAGTTTGTCGACATCACTTGCTGACTGATTAGCATGAATATGAAAGTTAAAATGAGCGAGAGAAGGAAGGGCAAAAAGATAGCAAATGAGCTGATAATGCAGTTTGCAACTGCAACAAATACACCTGGTAATTACAAGATTCTGCACCCATTTTAATATTGGTCTTACGCTTATATTTTAGGCCTATAGGTAATAGCATTATGGTTGGAAAATCTAATTTGGGGTTCTAAATATATGTTTAGATTTTGGTTTGCTTTTGGGTCATCTTCGCGTGGCTTCTAAGGTGTGTACTGGAATCGCAGATCATCTAGGAAAGGCCAACGTCGCTCAGGTTGCAATTGAGGTAATCATGATAATTGTAGGGATAAAACTGTATAGTCAATCTAATTCTGGTTCGATCTAATCACTCACTATATTTCTCGCATGTTCAAGAATATTGCTCTTACTTCAATCCAAAAGTCTTTTTTATACATACAACCCATATAAGGTTAGAAGCGATGATGCAATAACCTACCTACTCTATTGTTTGTAACGAAGTGTTCCTAGGTAAAATTTACTCCATTATTTGTTGCTTCAAAAAATTTTGTGTGACCACCATTCATATGTGGTAACTATGTGATTGAGAATATGTGCATGCAATATGCAATTCAGAATCTGTCATGCCACATAGACTGCTCTCAAGCCTGCACTACAAAATTTGGATTCACTATTTTTTTCACTGCATAGCACATTGACTGCTTCTTTTGATGAAATGAGAATCTTTGGTTCACTATTTTTTTCTTAAAGCATGCACTGCACATCTGTACATATTCTATTCTTGAAATTTGATCATGGAAAAACACTCCAATGAAGCCTGTATATTGTCTGCTTTAATCACATCAAACCTATATGCATTGACTGCTTTAATGCACTATTTTTTTTCTTCAAGACTGGACATTGTCTGCACATATTCCATTCATAAACCAAAGACTCTGTTAATACAAATAAGCCGTAAAAACGTTTATTTATATTTTACGATCTTCTAATGTTTTGTCGATAACAAACGTAAAATCATTTTAACGAAACAAATAAAATACGCAAATGGTTTGAACTAATAGTTTCTAACATATTAACATTTTCACATAAAACACTAAAACAAGTATAAGTGATTTTATGATTTAATATTACATATGTACAACAACTAGTGTTTACATATTTGGGTAAAATATACACATAACTAGTATGTAGTATATTGGGTAATATAAATGGGTAGAAACTTAAGTATCATAACCCATTGAGCAAATACATTGAATGTAGTTGGGTACAACCCAAAGCCCATGACCCATGGAGCTTGACCCATAACCCATTGCATGACATCATGCTTATATCATATATGGATAATATCCATAACCCATGGTTTTGACCCATACCCATGTGACTAGGTGCATTGCACTCAAGAGATACATTGTATCTAGCTAAAGACCATGGATCAACCCATGACCCATGACCCATGACCCATAACCAAAATACCCATGGGTAAAGGGGAGCGTCCCACGGATCCCTAGCTTTACGCTAGACGGATCCCTTGTGGAAGGATCCGTGGAATCCGGGAACGGTGAGAATTTTTCCTCTATAAATAGTGAGCCATTTCTTCATTGTTGCTCACCCTTTCTAACATACTTTCCCTAGAGTTAAAAACTCTCTAACCTCGATCCAAGAGATCTATGTTTGTAGTTTTGTTTTGTGTGATCTTCTAGGTTCCTCTTAAAGGCAAGATCACCACCTTTGAAGTCGAGCAAGCTCAAGTCCATGAGTTGCCATGCTTCCTCATCATCAAGACTACTGAAGTCTTCTTGTTGATGATTGTTTTTCTTTTCCTAAGAAGTGTTAAAGACATTTGTGAAAGGTGTCTCAAGTGTCAAGACGAAGATATTAGTGAAGGGTATATATCGTCCATATCATAAGCACTTGTGGTAGGTGCTTAGAAGTCAAGACTAGAAGCATTATTGAAGGGTGCTTAGAAGTCAAGACACAAGACATTAGTGAAGGGTGTCTTGAAGATCTATTTAAAGGCATTAGTGAAAGGTGCCTTAGATGTACATTCGATATGGTGTGTTTCGATGTACAAGATAGATTAGTACTAGATCCAAGGATATTGATATCCTTGATGATGTTGTAAAAAGGAGTGGATCTCCTTTGGGATTAGTAGTTGGTGTAGTGTTGGGTAGTAGTTCCTCCATTGTAATGGAACTAGGTGCTAGCCTAGTACCTAATAAAGGGTAGGCGACGTTGTGTAGGTGTGGTTCACCTTGGTGTGAAAGAACCAGGTACTTAGCCTAGTACCTTATAAAGGGTAGGCGACGTTGTGTAGGTGTGGTTCACCTTGGTGTGAAAGAACTGGTACTTAGCCTAGTACCTTATAAAGGGTAGGCAACGTTGTGTAGGTGTGGTTCACCTTGAGTGAAAGAACCCGGTGGTTAGCCTAGCACCGAAAAAAGGGTAGGCGACGCCATGAAGGCTTCTCCGCCATAAGGAGATTGGTGTAGTGTTTACGAACTCTCGAGCAGGTGACTCGGGGAGTGGAGTAGGGCAAGGAAGGTGTCCTTGTAGCCGAACCACTATAAATACTCGCATTGTGGTTTTGTGCTTCTTACTCAGATATTTTCATTACATACCTATATATGTTTGTTTATCAACATCCAACACACACATCCAAATAGATTGACATAAGTCGATCTAAATAGTTTAAAAGGAAGTTTTAATTAGCAAAACTATTCAACCCCCCTTCTAGTTTTCAACAATTGGCATCAGAGCTTCGTTACCAAGTTTCTTAAAGTATATTGTACTTTAAAAACTTGATACGATCCATGGTTAATTGAAAACTACAAAGAATGTTTTTCATAAAAACAAACACCATGTCTTCATAAAACTTTTTGTTTGGATGTTGATTAGATGACAACATTTTTAAATTGCACTAATCCTCTTTGTCATGTTGATTAGTCAAAGCTCATATCTACCAAGCCATAGGAATCGCTTGGTTACAAGAATGCCTTCCCTAAGAAGGTATCTTAAGCACAAAGAGGCTGGGATTGTCTTCTGACATTAGCTATGTCATTTGTAAAGACATTCCTAAGTGCATTCAAGGTATGACTTTCCAATTATCTTTAAATGACATTAGCTTGATAAATAAGTATGCTTACCTAGGTATTTATTTGATTACTTTTTGTGCATATACATGCTTTACATGTAGCTTCATTGGGAAGCTTTTTTTTCTCACATACGTGTCACTCTTTCGTCTATAGTCGTGGTTTATAAAACTTGTGTTTAATTTTATTTAATCCTAAAAATATATCTTTCTAATAATAAAACAAAAACACAAATATCAAAAATTCCTCCTTCCCCATAAAAACTCCCACCGTCTTTCATTCCAACAAATCCTCACTTTTTCAAATCTTCCAATTTCAAAAATTTCCTCTCATTCAAAACTTCATCTTCTTCTCCTCATCCGAAACCAAGAAGGCTCGCCATCAACATGGTTTACATCGCTCTCATGCTCATCGCCTTAACACTCATTGCTCTTGTGTTCCGTATGATGAAGTTCACATATGGAGACATTTACTTTGTGTTGTTAATCTACATTGGGGTTATATACCCAATTCTTTGTATCATTCTTAGTATTGAAATGAAATATTACTAATAGTCTAGTTATCTAGGTTATTATTATCATAATGTGTTTATCATTTCTCTTTGTTTTATTTCTTTCTCTCGTGATACATTAGAAGTCATGTATGCATGTTAAAAGAAAATGTAGGCTAAAACACATATCTTGGTATAAAATTATGAGATTTAAAAACCTATGCTTTTCATCATAAAATCTGTTTCTGTAACTACAGATCTACGGATCCTTGAAAACATATTAGCCGGATCCTTTTTTGAAAAGGAACCGTGGGATCCGTCCTACTGGAAAACAGTTTTCATGCAAATTAAAAACCACATTCTTTCTAAAAGTAATATTCCACTAGAATGTCAAAACCATAAGTGAGTTAAGTGTCATTGGTATTAAAAACCATTGTTAATAAAAATCTAGTAAAAACATTAGATAATCATTGGTTGACCACAAACATCACTTCCTATTAACTCACCATTTCTATAGGTTCAACTATGACGCATGAATATGAGTTTGATTTTTCACTCACTAGCGTCTACACTCCGAACATCTCCTCGAGCCCAACACACCGGCAATCATGTCCGTGGGTTCAATAATCTCAAAATCGTCACTTCCACGAAGGACGACAGACACACCTCTCTACAATTTGAAGAAGGTATCAATACCTCCTTCCGAGCCATAGGACTAGAATGTCTTCTTGAAATCAACGAGAAGATATGTCCAAGGTTCATAATGGAATTCTTCCGTCAAGTCGAACTCGTTCGTAATGAGGATCGCTCTCTATCTCTTTGGTTTTATATCAAAAACCAAAAGTTTACTTTAACCCTTGGGCATTTTGCTCACATCCTCCGAATTCCAAATCATGGACAATGTGCCTTCACCGAAGATTGGTCTCTTGATTCTCTCTTCAACTTTCGTGAAGAAAAAAGCCCATATTGTTCACACATACCTTCCACGGAAGATTTAAATCGCATAATATGCAAACCTCGACCATATTACTCTGATCCAAACATTATCTTCACACGGGACATCCGAGAAGAGTACAAGTCTCTTGCACTCATCCTGCGTGAGAATGTTTGGAGTCTTAGGGAAAATCGAGAAATCCTTCCCGCTTGTTATGCTCACATGTTGTACTGTTTGCTAACACAACAACCATACAATCTCGCCTATTTCTTTGCAAGGCAAATTGTAAATCTTCAAGGCTCCAAGAATAAACTCATCCCTTATGGAATGTTCTTAACGCGCCTCTATCATAACTTTATGCACTTTCATCCTCAATTTCAAAGTCCGTTGTACGTACTTGTGAAGAAGATGATGGAACCGCTAAACATATCTCTCATGAAGACTTTCTTCATTCTTGATTCCAACAACACTCATCAATCACGTGATGATCCTCCTAGCGAAGACACTCAAGGAACCTAGTAGTATTTCAAATAGGATCAATCCTCTTGTACGCGTGCTTTATCAATGTAATCCTATTTCCTTCATGAAATAAAACATCTTACATTTTGATATCTTAGTGTTAGAACCCCTTTTAACTAAACCTTGGAATATAATGCATTGTCAAGATCATTGCATACCTTTAGTAAAGGTTCTGCTGAGCAGATGAGCGGATCCCAAAGTTTGTGCTAAACGGATCCCTACATTTAGGGAACCGTGGGATCCGGCAAACAGAAAATGCAATTGCAAGCATTGTATTTCAAACATATCCTTAGAACACCTCACACTAAGCTAGACATAGTGTCTTAAGGCAAATTAAGTCCTTATCAAGTTAAGTAGATCCTTCCTACTCACACATAACTCACCTAGATCACACTCAAAGAAGCTTGTAGATCTATCGTTTCACTTTAATCCATTACTCTTCCGCTCTCAAACTCACACATCATTTTTCACATGATCCCTCATATCTAAACTTTGGAAACCTCTTATAGCAAAATTGATCATAATCATCCTTACTTCAAAATTGGTCGAAATTGATCAAATTCTAATTTTTCCATCTTAAGCCTTTAGGATATTCTCCAAAGGATTATTCTAAGTCACTATCTGATCTCTAGGATCATTTAGCTTCAATCGACACTCTCATCTTTAGTGTCATCCTTTTTCATTGATTGGTACTCGTGAAAGTTCCAATTCCTTCCATAAAAGGCAATCATTAAGCTACATCACTCATTACCTTCAAGTACTTAAGCACCCCTTCATTTAAGACACTTAGGAGGATTGAAACACTCAAGATGATATAGATCTTAGACTTTAGAAACATCATTTCTACTCTTTCATAGCTGCTCAGAGCCGGATCCCTAGGATTAGCCTAAACGGATCCCTCTGAGGAGGGAACCGTGGGATCCGGGTGACAGTTTATGTCAACTCTAGCTAAATCAATCATTTCAACTCATCTTTCTAACTCAAACACTCCATCTCATCTTAAATGAGTTCCTAGATCAGTACAAACTCTGAAGTTGACTCTTGTGCATGTTAATCATCACATTCCAATGAATCTTAGTGGCTCAAGGCTTAAATGCACTTGCCAATTCTCTTGCTTTATAAACCACATTGTTAGGACTTCCATAGTCATCACCTTCATCCTAATTTTTCAGCACTTAAGAAACCCCTACAAACTTCTTGAAATCATCTCATCATGATAAAAACTCCAAGTAGTAACTTATCCACCAAAGAACCACCCAAGAAAATTGCTCGTGTTGTACACGAAATTTCTTCAACCGAATCATCTCCTGTCAAGCCAACTAATGCAAGGATCTCTTCTCAACTAATCAACCCAATTCCTAAAAGGATAGTACCCACAAAACTACCTATACCAAACACCACTATACCTCCTAGGCCAAACAATATCATCTCCACTAAACCATCACCATTGGTTCCTAGAGCTATTTCTTTTACATCTCCACTATCATCACCACACCTCTACAATTTATAGGATTTGACTCCTAGGCCGTCTCATCCTCCTCCGCCGACAACATTCTCCTCATTAGGAGGAATAATGGTACAAAATCAAGGTGTTGAGTCAACATTAGTTCCGGCTTCCTTTTCGCCGTTTCCATCATATAATCCTATTTGGATTATGAGAAATCATCAAAGTCAACCACCCGACCATATGGAAGTTGACACTTCTCTACCACCACCATCATTCTTGGTCGAGCCATTCTTAAATGCGCCTCCACCAATCCCTCCGTCGTTTGAGGCTCCACAAGCCACCTCACTTGATCCTTCGCATCAAGTCATTTCATTTCTTCCACCACCACTACCTAGCCATGACAAAGATTGTTATCATTGTCAACATGTTGAAAGTTTGATACATGAAGTACGAGAAGACCAACGTTTCATGTTCTATCACCTCCTCGAACGTTTCGACGAGATTAAACCTAAACAAACTTGAGATGGAAGATTTTAGTGATGTCCTAATATCAAGCGTTAGTTGGTCTAGAAATTCCTAGTCATGTATTTTTAGAGTCATGTATATCATAACTCTAGTTTTATTAAATGAAATTACGTGCTACTTGTTATATTTCTGAGTATATGATTATGTTGTATAATACATATCTCACTTTGGTGATAACATTATTTGTTATACCACCATTTCTTGAATTTATTCATCGACCGACGGATCCTTTTAATATGCCTAGACGGATCCCTACTAGGAGGGAACCGTGGGATCCGTGATACAGAAAACTATTTTTCTACTAACTTGGATCACATATGCAGGAAATTGTGTATTATACTTGTTTTCTAATCTTTGTTTTGTAGTTATTCAATTCACACATGAAGACTTTGACATCCTAAAGCTAGGGGGAGCTTTTTGTCAAAGCAATACATTGCAAATTACTTGCAATATTAGGATTACAATTCTTGACATCCCTTTGCAAAATTGCAATCATCAAGGGGGAGCACATTCGTCACTTGGATGAATCTTTTGCAAACTTAGTTGCAAAACAAACTAGATTAGTATTACTTTCTTGATGCCCTTACATAGGGATGGACTCGTCAAGGGGGAGTAAAGACGAGATCCTTTCCGTTACTTGCTCTCTATTTCTTTTATTTCTTTCACATGTTTTTCCTAAAAACAATGTGTTAGTTTCCTTCAAGCTCTTTTGTTTCGACAAAAGGGGAGAAGAAAGTAAAACTACAAATTCAAACTTTTAAGAATTTTAGTTTTTCCTTAAAATAATTTTATGTTTTATCATCAACAAAAGGGAGATTGTTAATACAAATAAGCCGTAAAACGCTTATTTATATTTTACGATCTTCTAATGTTTTGTCGATAACAAACGTAAAATCATTTTAACGAAACAAATAAAATACGTAAATGGTTTGAACTAATAGTTTCTAACATATTAACATTTTCACATAAAACACTCAAACAAGTATAAGTGATTTTATGATTTAATATTACATATGTACAACAACTAGTGTTTACATATTTGGGTAAAATATACACATAACTAGTATGTAGTATATTGGGTAATATAAATGGGTAGAAACTTAAGTATCATAACCCATTGGGCAAATACATTGAATGTAGTTGGGTACAACCCAAAGCCCATGACCCATGGAGCTTGACCCATAACCCATTGCATGACATCATGCTTATATCATATATGGATAATATCAATAACCCATGGTTTTGACCCATACCCATGTGACTAGGTGCATTGCACTCAAGAGATACATTGTATCTAGCTAAAGACCCATGGATCAACCCATGACCCATGACCCATAACCAAAATACCCATGGGTAAGGGGCGTCCCACGGATCCCTAGCTTTACGCTAGACGGATCCTTGTGGAAGGGATCCGTGGGATCCGGGAAAACGAGAATTTTTCCTCTATAAATAGTGAGCCATTTCTTCATTGTTGCTCACCCCTTTCTAACATACTTTCCCCTAGAGTTAAAAACTCTCTAACCTCAGATCCAAGAGATCTATGTTTGTAGTTTTGCTTTTGTGTGATCTTCTAGGTTCCTCTTAAAGGCAAGATCACCACCTTTGAAGTCGAGCAAGCTCAAGTCCATGAGTTGCCATGCTTCCTCATCATCAAGACTACTGAAGTCTTCTTGTTGATGATTGTTTTTCTTTTCCTAAGAAGTGTTAAAGACATTTTTGAAAGGTGTCTCAAGTGTCAAGATGAAGATAGTAGTGAAGGATATCTATCATCCATATCATAAGCACTTGTGGTAGGTACTTAGAAGTCAAGACACAAGACATTAGTGAAGGGTGTCTTGAAGATCTAGTTAAAGGCATTAGTGAAAGGTGCCTTAGATGTACATTCGATATGGTGTGTTTTGATGTACAAGATAGATTAGTACTAGATCCAAGGATATTGATATCCTTGATGATGTTGTAAAAAGGAGTGTATCTCCTTTGGGATTAGTAGTTGGTGTAGTGTTGGGTAGTAGTTCCTACATTGCAATGGAACTAGGTGCTTAGCCTAGTACCTAATAAAGGGTAGGCGACGTTGTGTAGGTGTGGTTCACCTTGGTGTGAAAGAACTAGGTACTTAGCCTAGTACTTTATAAAGGGTAGGCGACGTTGTGTAGGTGTGGTTCACCTTGGTGTGAAAGAACTAGGTACTTAGCCTAGTACCTTATAAAGGGTAGGCGACGTTGTGTAGGTGTGGTTCACCTTGAGTGAAAGAACCCGGTGGTTAGCCTAGCACCGAAAAAGGGTAGGCGACGTTGTGAAGACTTCTCCGCCATAAGGAGATTGATGTAGTGTTTACGAACTCGAGTAGGTGACTCGGGGTGGAGTAGGAAAGGAAGGTGTCCTTGTAGCCGAACCACTATAAATACTCGCGTTGTGGTTTTGTGCTTCTTACTCTTATCTTTTCATTACATACCTATATATGTTTGTTTATCAACATCCAACACACACATCCAAATAGATTGACATAAGTCGATCTAAATAGTTTAAAAGGAAGTTTTAATTGGCAAAACTATAACCCCCCCTTCTAGTTTTCAACAGACTCATCTGAAATTTCATCTATAAAAAGCCTCTCCACCAAACATTCATTCATCAAATAATAATCTGAAACAAACCACACCATGAATTCCAACAAGAAAAAAGGTTTCTCTTTTTCATTTCTATCTTTATATCAGAAGTGCACACCATGAGCACATACACTGACTTTTTATTTTTTTTATGTGCAGAAATCATCTACATTTCAAGCAGTGAATCAAGCTCAAAAGGTCCTGAACTTCCTATGCCATGGGAAGACTACCTTCTAGTTGATTACTGTGACTCATGCTCTAAAAAAGAAGATGCTAGGAGGACTAAAGCTCACAAACAGCTTACCCAAAAAACGGATGATATCATGGGTAAAACTTCAAGACAGATTGCCAAAGAGGCTTTTAATGCCAGAGTCAAGGTCCTTGGCCTTCCCAATGCTCAGTTTTGTGAAGAGATAGGTATGAAACCATTTGCCAAAGATGGGTCAAAAGGGAAGGGGAAAAACTAGCGATTAGTCATGAATGATGTATGTCAGTGATTTGTATATGACTTAAATGCCCTTCAATAAAACTGTTGTAAGGCTAAGGAAGTATAATGTTTGCCAGTTTTTGTTTGTCTTGGTAACTGAACTTTGCCGAAAAACATACCTTGGCGGGGTGACCATATGGTTACAGCCATGCTGTTTTTCAGGTACCACTTCCATTGGGCTATCATAAATTTTTCTGCAAATTGGCTCTTCTGTTATTGTGGCTTTTGTTTTTATATTGCTGTTACACACGAGCATTTGTTTTTTATGTTGGAACTGTTGTTGAGGTTTTCTCGGGTACCACTTCCACTTAATGATGCTGTGTTATATTGATGTTGGTGAAATGTAATTGTCGAAACTTTGATTTCATGATCATGGGTTACAAATACAAACAAGGCCCCATGAATGTTAAACTGATGCACAAAAGAAAACCACGGATTATGCATTTACTCTAAACCTACTATGTCTGCACCGGTCTTTAAGAAAACACACCACGGCAACGCGCGGGCTCTCCATCTCTTATATACTACTAAAAGGGATTTTTGAATGGGGCAATTAGTAACTTTTTAACCCTTCCGTTTTTAACTAATTTCCTTCCTCATTGGTTTCTGTTAAGTGATTAAGTACAAACAGTAGTCCAACAGTCCTTTAGTGGACCGTGTGCCACTTTGTGATTGGCCCAAAGGTGTTGCATTTTTTTGTTCATTACCGTTTTCATGTAATGACGCTGTAATACAAAATTAACCGTCATTAGCAACCTAATTTATGTAATATTGAACGACAGCCATACATGTGTAAACCAAATTGGTAATATCTTATGGTAAACCTGCATAAGAAGCTTCTCGATCTTATGTAAACTAAACATGTACATTCATAAATCAGAATGACACATCCAGAAAATTCTTTAATCATCAAAACACACACACACACAAAAGAAATTCCAGTGACCCAAATCTTGCCCACCGACAATTTCTTCAGTGTAATCAGCTTTCATACCTGAAAGAAACAATCATCAGTTAATTTTTTGTTTTTTTATAAAAAATATATTTAGCTTTTTATTGATGGGTTTTGTTTAAGGGAATATATTAGCTACAATTTATTGTAGCCAATTGGCTACAATTTTGTGCTATATAATGTGGGTCTTTGATTCTTTTTGTGGGTCCTGATTCTTTTCTGTGGGTCCCTGATTCATTGCTAGTGTATTTTTTATGAAGGATTGTAGCTAATTGGCTACAAAAATTGTAGCCAAGCTATCCCCTTATTTAAATTCATGCGGTCTTTTTTTTTTCTTTTTTCTTTTTTTTTGGTGTTTCATTTATTATGTGATGTAACGTCATGATGTTGTTGGGCTTCTGCACAACTTTTTAATCCCAAACTTCGATCTCGAGGGTGATGGTGTTCAATCACAACCTGGGAGCGATCTCCCTTTTAGGACTAATCTCGATAGCCTGCCACCTGATGCTTTGTTGTCAAGCGGTTTTGATTCTCAAAACATGATGTCTACCTGAGTTGGTGTCCATAGAGATATTGAGACTGAGTTGTCAGTTGCGAATATAAGTCCCAAGTCGTTTGGGATGCATGCTGATATGTCTTTCAAACAAGGTTTTTAAAATGACAACATTGCTGCTAAGGATGCTAATGGTGTTCTAGAAAATGGGTTGTGGGGTAAAACAGACTCAACGAATAAGAACATATACAAAGGTATTGTCTATCCTTTTTTATACGATTTTTATGTATATGCAATAGCATTTTTAATTTGTATTGTTGACATTGGTATTTGGTTTTAATAGGTCCAAAAGCGTGGATCAGTATGAAGAACGATCGAATGTAAGTAATGGGTTGTTAGTATTATGAAAAAGCTTTAGGCATGAATTATAGACAATGGTTCTACATCAAGTGATTGTGGAGATATAAATGCATAGGGATTACATGTCGTGACCGATCACTGCAAAACTGGAGAAACATGTTTCGTGTGTAGAACCAATTTCTTAATTCACTAATTTAGTCACTAACACAAACACACGTAAAATGTTTCTCTGTACTTGACTTCTGTATTTGAGAAACGTCATGGTTTTAACAAGGTATTGTGGAATGTGACCCCTCATGTATTTACAGCTCTTTGTTTACATTTATATTTGGAGTGCATGCTTATATTTTTGCTATAAGCATGCTATTTCATTTTTAAAACATGGCATTTCGGATACCGCAAACATTTTGGATGTTCATTGGAAACATGATCAAGGGCATGTTATTGGGTGTCATAATAGGACCACCTATTGTGGGTGCTATTGTGGAAAATAACTATGCCTCCTGTTAATCTCACACGATATGCGGTTCAGTCCCTATTCGGATTAACAGCCTCATAAGCCGAAAAGAACTATGGAATTGAATTATATGGAATAAATGTGGTTTAGATACTTAAATTCTCCTACAAACGCATTTGGAATAAATATGGTTCCGATACTTAAACTCTTGACATCTTTTCAGCAAAGGAAGATCAAGACCAACTAGAACAAGAAGATGCCGACTTTGGCCTGTGTTTTAAAGGTACTTTTGTTTTTGTTTCTCTTTATCTCATGACTAGATCATTTTTTTATTTTGTGTAAACTGTATATAATCTAATGATTTCAAATAGCGTATGCTTTTCTAATAAGCAAACTAAAATAACTACATAGTTTATACGCTCAATGAGAGGTGTTGTCAAAACTGCATATTGATTCTAAATTTTCGTTCATGTTTTAGGTGGTTTTCTTTTGAAATTATGGGACGGACGCAGGGCTTTAATGATTACTCGGCGTACACCGATTCTCATTGCCACATATCAAGAGAGAAAAATACAAGTACAAGTTGAAGTGCTTGTAGTGCATAAGCTGAAGCTTGCACATAATACAATTAAGTTTTGAGCAATGGAGTCACAATTATCACAAATGCATGATGAGGCTATCAACTTCTATTTAGCATAATGAACAACGTTGTCATTAGGTAACTGTAGAGAAAGGTCTGATGGAGAAAAATTGGGTCTTAAAAAAAAGTTTTCATCGGGTTACTACATAATGAAGGGATGTTTGGATCATGCCACTTGCTCACCACATAAATGAGATGTTTGGATCAGTTGTCTGCAATTCCTTTGTCCAACCATGTTTGAAACTTTAAATGCTAGTAAAGTCCCTCAAGAACAGTGGAATGTTTAAGAGACGCAAGTAGTATGTTTATGTTTGTGTAACATTAGACCGATCACACGTAAACATCAAGTGAATAAATTAGTAAATTAAGAAATTGGTTCTACATCTCAAATACCAATTTTGAGTTTGATTCTACATCCACGAGGTAAATCACTAACACAAACACACGAAACATGTTTCTCGAGTTGTGCGGTGGCGTTCCTAACCATTTACATTCTTAGAGTTGCAAAGTGGGTAAATTGGGTAACAAGTCAACACGGATCAAAGTTAAATGTGTCATTTTTTCATTATGGGTGGAAACAGACTGGTACTGGGCAAGGTTAGACGGACACACTTAATTTATTTTATGTTTATATGTTTATTGAGTTAATCTCGATTACATAAAACATAATTATTGCAAGAATAATCTGATTATTTAAATAGATAGCTTTACCAGAGTGTATATTTATATGCATTAATTATAGAATGTAAGGTACTTTGAACCCGTTCAACTCATTCCTTTTTTGTTGAATGTTAACCTACATTGCATAGTTATCAATAGTATATGTTTGGATATTTAATAGTATATGTTTTGAGACGAGGAGTAATGTTTTTATTTATCGCGACATGTATATTTCATACTCTTTCGACTATATATGACGCCTTGGTTTAAAATTGTGCGCATCGTTGCGCTTTCATCGCATCGTGTGATGCATTTGAAAACGCAACGCGAAACCCGATGCGAGGTTGTTCCAGATGCGCCTAATGCGAACGCATCAAGTCGCAATAGTGTGATGCTCGCATCGGACGCAATGGACATATCATGTCGCAACAATGTATTGCTCATGTAGTAAATAGTAACGGACTTTTGACATTGTCATTACTCGCTGGGAATATGTATGTAGGTGACATATTTTATGTTATAGCATTAAGTAGTATCAATATGCACGAGACTTATTGCATATTTAATCATTTACTTGTCAATAATTTAAGTAGAAATATTTTATATTTTGTATTTATAACCTAGCGTCGCAGGTCCGTGATGCGCCGAAACCGGATCGCGCATCACGCATCGGTCTTTTGGACCTCAAGCGCAACGGATCGCCGCACGCAATTTAAAACCAAGTATGACGCCTTCACATACATAATAGTGCAAACCATACCATTATTCATTAACACGCTTATAGAAAACATTATTTGATATAGATTTTTCTTTACTTGACAGTAGAAGCTTCATATATTTTACCTTGAGGCAGAAATGAAGATTGATCATGTCTTAAAATAAGTTATTTATCAGGTGTTTTACCACACTCTGAAGTTGCAATATTTATAAAGTATAACACATCCCAAAAGACTGATATCTTTAGGATTTTCTTTTTCGTAAAATGACAGGAATGATAAGTAGCGAGTGCATGCAGTAGCGATATCACCAGATAAATTTGAAAGCAGAAAGCCTCTACCCTCTCATTGGAGGGGTTTGACAGATGATCACCTATCTCAAGTGGCAGGAATATCTGGCGTGTTTTTGTGCATTCGAGTGGGTTTATCAATGGAAACAAGACATACGATGGTGCACTAGCCATAGCAAGAGCTTCTTTATCAAATTAAGCAAAAAAAGCCCCACACATTTATCGAAACTCTTTGATCCAGATTCTTGAAGTACGCTGCAAGGTTCTCGCAACTAGGTCTACTTGATTTGAGCAATAAGCATGTAATTGATTTTTATCTATTAGCATTACATTTTGTAGCAGGTGTGTCGTCATTGAATGGTCTGTCTCGATTGTAGTGCTTTTTGAAATATGTGGAACCGAGGTTACACGTGGTGCATGCTATTATCTAAAATGGGTCAATTTTAAATGAATGGATTTGGGATTGGGTCTTTGAAATTGATCGCTTTTTTAGCTCAAATGGATGTCGGATTGTGAACCGAAATGGAGGCCAAGATGGGTGCTTTTGTGTCTTTGAAATGAGATGTACAAACTTCGAAAGCATGTACTCATAATATAAAGAAACCACTACCAACAAAATCAAATTCGCCTCAACATTCTATACTAATAATAATCATAAAAAATATTAAAATAGCACGGTACGCTTCAAAAGAACGCTACCGCTCACCCGCTCGTTAGTTCTATAAAAGATTGTTGTTAAGCTACAGTGGAGGCTCGAGAAAATGATCTCGAACAACTATTAATAATGTCAAGTTTACCTAAGTGGATAAAAGTAACACGCTCAAATATAAAGTCATCTATAATTAAAAAGTATAAAAAACTGCCAACTTTTTGACACGTGGCAATCTTTTTTTCCTCTTTTTTCCGTCCATCATCCTTGTATTTCTTAAGCAACTACGTACTATTTTTCTTTATTTTAATTTTTTCAATCATATTTTAATACTTTAATTCAAGATTTAATCACTTAAATTCGTGATTAATTATATCAATTTGAGATCTAATATCTTCAATTCGAGGTAGGTTTTTAATTTTTTTCTCAAATTCTTATCACAAATTAAGATAAATAAAACTAAACCTCGTTGCTAGTTTTTCATCTTTGTGGTTTTTTTTTTTTTTTTTTTTCAAAAATTCAAACAAATGAAGTGTTTATGAATATGCCTATAAATTACTTGATGAAATGTCTCAATAAGTTTTTTCTTTTATTTAAAACTTTAAAATGTATCATCAAAAGTAAATACTTATTCTTTTATGAAAAATAGTTCTTCATATATAATTTCATGGATAAATAATTTTGAATTTTTTCTTTTTGTTATCAAAATGTCCTTCATTTTCTTTGATGAACAATATCACCATGTTCATCAATTACATCATATTATTCATAAGTTTTCTTTTGAACAACTTTTCTTTTTTTGTAATCACAATGTTCATCGCTTTTCTTTGATAAACAAAATTACAATGTTTATCGCTTAGAACATATTGTTCATCGCTTTAATTTTGAAAGACTTTTTCTTTTTTATTATCATAATGTTAAGCGCTTTTAATTTAAAAGATCACATTGTTCATCGCTTTCTTTTGAAGAAACTTTCTTTTCTTGTTATCACAATGTTCATTAGTTTAAACAATATCATGTTGTTCATCGCTTTTCTTTAATGAACAACATCACAATTTTCATCGCTTAGATCGCGTTGTAATTCGGTTTTCTTTTAAAGAACTTTTTATTTTTTGTTATCGAATGTTCATCGCTTTTTCAAAAAAAAATCACGTTGTTCATCATTTTGAAGAACTTTTTTTGTTATAACAATTTTCATCGCTTTTTAAAGAAAATATCACGTTGTTCATCAGTTTTCTAAAAAAATAAAAAGATCAAAATGTTCATCAGTTAAGAGTGAAAATAATAATAATAATAATAAGCTGACAAAAGTAAAAGAGGACACTTGTTACAATGTGATGACTTTTTTTATAATTTTTTAAAGTTTCTCCCATTTCTAAGATAACAACCCAATGCATGATGCAAAAAAAGTAGTATGGTGTTGATAAACAAAATCACTGGGGTTCGGAGAAACATCATAAATTTTTAAAGATGTTGTCGCAGATATGCGCTCCAAATATAATTTAATAAATTGTGATGATTCTTATTGATTGAATAAAAGATTTTGGTTCATACCACTCGCTCAATCATCACTTGAATACTCTCGTAAGTGATATACAAGATTTGCTCATAAATGACGATGCTTTCGTATTTAACTTATGTAACTTAAAAGATGTTGTTGCACTTGCATACATGATCCGCTCATACAATTTAAGGAAGTTTGTTGATTTTATTCCATTATAACACCGAGTTTCTTTAATTCTGTAGACATTGAAACTAGTTCGTATTTTGACTTACGTATATCCCATACCTAACCATCATATAACGGTCCATTTAGTTAAAAAGTCTATATTAAAAGTCCAGTTAGTTAACAAGTCTATATTAGAGCACACAATATCTTAACTTGGGAAGTTGAGTTAAGGCTTAACTTTTTTGAGTTAAGTTGCGTTAACCACACCGCCCAAGTGAGTTAAGGCTTTTGAGTTAAGGGTGCGTTAAGGGGTTAACATTACGTTAAGGGTGAGAAATGTAAAAAAAATCACTTTTACCCAAGTTAAGGGTGAGTTACCACACCACGTCCAAAGTTAAAGGTGCGTTAAAGTGAGTTAAGGTTGAGTTATGATAATGGGCTTCTTTTTTTTTTGAGTTAAGGTGAAAAGTTTAAAGCTTATGTGGCACTGACGTGGCAGTGTGTTAAAGCTTAACCCAAGTTATGACACCCTCTGCTCTTAGATGTTCATTTGTTCTTAGTACGATAATGCAAATAAATTGTCTCAACTTTTAAAATAAATTCTCACTTATTTTTCATATTAAAAAAAATGCAAATCAATTTTCTCATATATATTTTAATTTACATGTTTTTATTACTTAAATAATGTTTTATAATAAATTTATGTTAAAATTAACATAATTAACAACATTTTAAAAATAACTATTCGCGCATTGTGGCGGCAGATATCATGTAACTAAATTTTTGGTGAATAATATATTTCGATTACATGTTTTTCGTAATAATGACTTTATGTATAGGTGTGCGGTTTGGTTTGGGTCGGTTTTGGCTAAAACCTAAACCGAACCGAAAAGTCCACACAAACTTTAATCTCGTTAAGATAAAGTAAAGAAAAAAAATCAACGGTTTAATTCACCAAAGCACACTAGATGAACATTTCACCTAGAAATGTATCATTAATGAAACTAGGGATTAGCAAGACAAGCATGCCTTTATCTCTTGATCTTCTTTTCACCGAAGCATCGAATTATCTTTATTTTATTTTATTTTCGCTTATTAGATTAATTAGGACTAAAAACATAATCGACGGATTTAAAACGACGTGACAACCTTAAAACTACTAGACATTTAGGATATCTTCTTTCTCTCGCGAATGACCGGTCTTACCGACGATCAGACATACAAACGGGTACACTGCTCGGTAGTATTGGTGATTGTTTAAAGAATTTAGTATAATATAAGTTTAAAGCTAGATACAACACATCGTTAGTAAACAATTATTACAGAACGTGAACACTTATAATATTAAAAAAAAATATCATACTCACCTCATTGATATCATAAATGTCTTCAATATTTTTCAATGGGAACTGAGTATAAAAATCTACTAATTATTTCACAATTGTCTCCTTAGATAATTTTATCTTTGTATCTATAAACGTTGCACGATTTGAGCTTGAAAATCTACCGAATTTAAAAAATTTAAACAATGGATTTATTATACAAGATTAAATCATGTAAATACTTGAATTTTCATTTATAATTTTACTTCTTTTTGAAATCTTTGATGTTTGTATTGTCTTCTTCGTTGATAAGCAACCTTGTTCCAGCAAAGCAGTTTGTAACTTGTGTCATAGATGTACGTAATACACATGTTTTAGTTAGTTTAAACGTCCTAGTAATACGTTATTTAATGAATACCGTTAAATAATATAAATAATTACAATTCCATGTGTTTTGCCTTGCCATGATGATAAGCACAACTATGAGATCTTTTAATGTTGCATTTTCCTTGATAAACGCATGTAGATTAAGAGCTAGTTCTTTCCAAAGTGCGCATGGGGATTGTTACTCAACTGTACAAATTAATGCAATAGAATTAATATTATCAAAAGAGTAAATTGCATAAATGGTCCCTGTGGTTTGATCAAATTGCAGATTTCGTCCCCGAGTTTTTGAAAGTGCAGGCGGCCTCCCTGTGAGGAAAAGTTGGGTTCATTTTCGTCCCTGACCAAATTAAAATGACTGAAATACCCTTATCTTCATCCCTTTTCTGAATTTTAGCTAAACTTTCATTTTTTTTAAAAACAAAATTCATAAACTAACACTAGCAGATCTTTAATATTAAAACACCCTAGCAGATTTTAAGTCCACATGTTCAATAATCAAACCCACAACCTTCATCTACTAAATTTGAGTCTCCTTCGTTATCATTTATTTATTTATCATATTAAACCAACAAACAAATTATAAAAGTCAAACTAGCAAATCTTCAACATTAAAAATCAATCGCACATTCATTTTATATCACCATCACCACACAAAACTACAAGAACACACTTTTAAAAAACATGATCCAAAAACCCTTAACTCGAGATCTAAAAACCAAAAAAAAGGAGATAACATATGAAACCCTTAACTCGAGGTCTAATAACCCTTAAGTTGCCGGATCTCGCCATTGACTCTTCGGAAATCGCAGATCAGATATCAAGCCAGCGCTGGGAGAACCTTTATCCGACGACCGGGATTTTTTTGGCGCTGGAGTATGCTTAATACTATGGATCACATAGATTATAAACGATAAAAAGGTTTATTTTAATTGAATAAATGGACAAGATAGGGTGAGGTAGGACAGATCTGCTCAAAATGAACATATATTCATGTTGCTCATCTCCACCGTTTGATAATTCTTAGTTTATGTCATTTTCAATTGGATATTATATGAATTGAAAGTATAAAGTAATTTTTGGTTTGTGTAGATTGTGTATTGTTGTGTTGGTGTGTTTATGTTTGTCTTTTACTATGTTTTATGTTCTATGTGTGTGTTTAAATTTGCTTTTTCTCAATGGTGTTGTATGTGTATTTGAAAGAGACATAGATGATATAGAATTCTTTTAATTTTTTGTTTTTAATCGATAATGGTTGAAGATGTGATGAACTTCATCAAAAAAAATAAATAAACGAAATATCAAGTGAAATTTGGAAGAGATGAAGATAAGGGTATTTCACCATTTTAATTTGGTCGTGACTAAAACGAACCCAAATTTTCCTCAAAGGGAGGTCACTGCACTTTCAAAAACTCGTGGACTTAAATCGCAATTTGAGCAAACCACATGGACCATTTATGCAATTTACTCTTATCAAAATTAAAAATATTATATTTACTAGCTTATCATCTTATAGTTTGAACTCTAAAAGATGCTTAGGTTATATTTCATAACTTTAATATTATTGTTTTGAACCAATTGTCCAATAACATTTACAAAAATTCAAATGTTTATTTTACTATAAAATGCAGTTTGTAACTCGCTAAAAGATGCTTAGGTTATGGCGATATATCGATTTAACGGAGACCCTAAATTATAAAGAAATTAATTGTTTTGAGGTATTTATATTTTTAGGTTATAGTAATAACAAAGTTTACAAAAATTTGTCTTAAAATATAGTTTCATTTTGTTCATAGGTTACTAAACTGCATACACTTCAAAAATTCAAAGTGTTAGTAGTAACTATGTATATTTTTATAAGTTCAAGAACTCGAGTGAACAAAATTCAAAGTTCAATAGCGCCATTCACTTTATAAGTTCGCCATTATGAGTGACCAAGTTAAAGTTCGAGAATATGAACAAAGAAACTATATTACCTTAGGACAAATTTTTTGTAAACTTTAGTAACTTTTGTGTACCATAACCCTATATTTTATATACATATTTATAAATATTTATTAGTTTTATTGTTATATTTAATATTTTTAATTATATATTTTATATAAGTATTACAAATTTTACATTGTATATGCATTTAGTTATGTATTTCCCACTCTTAACCGATATTTGACCGATATTCCGATATTTGACCGATATTTGACCGATATTTGACATTTTACCGATATTTGACCGATATTTGACCGATATGACCGATATGACCGATATTGACCGATATTTGACCGATATTTGACCATATTGACCAACCGATAAATTTGACCGATAAGTGAAATATCGTTTGTGGATCACGATAAGCGATATATCATCGATATATCGGCCGCCAAGACCGATATTTACAACATCGATAAAATGTATATAACTATAAAATATACAAAGAATTTGTAACAATCTTTTCAAACGTGCACTTTGAATCAATTTTGTATTCAAGGAAACTCTTGAAACACAAAAAAATCTTACACTCTTGCACATGGTCAAAAGCAAAAGTTCGACGTACATTAGTTTTTAAAGAAAATGGATTTTATATTTATGAGGTGTTAATTTAATGTTGTGTGAATTCTTCTTAACATGAAAGTTTGATATCACATGATAATTATCTTTGTGCAACAACTGATTAAAATAAAAAACCTTCAGATTATTGATTGTTGCATGAATTTTGGTGCCCTATTGAGTGAAAAAAATGACATTAGCTATAACATTAAAATGCATATTTGATGACTATTTAACCGGTTTGATAAATATACATAATTATACTTGTTCATCCATCAGAATCATATCGATACTAGAAATCTTGTTTGCTGACTAACACCACAATACTGATTCTGTATAGAGATGATTTTAAATATGACACTTACCTGATGTACCATCGATATCGAAGAAATGGAGTTGCACCGTTTTTATACATAATAATAATAATAATAATAATAATAATAATAATAATAATAATAATAATAATAATAATAATAATAATAATAATAATAATAATAATAATAATAATAATAATAATAATAAATTGTTTACATCAGAAACATACAATTAGTACAAAAGAAAAACACACGATGAAAAAAAGATAGCACAAACAATTGGGTTAACATAGAATCACAAATAAGATTTGTTTTAAAAAAGCGATAACGAAAATAAAAAGATGTTTTGAAAATCGACATTTTTTGTTTACACATATCACCGACCGAGTAAGTTTTGCAATGATGTGTAGGTGTCGAATAAAAGGTATTTTATAAGATGGAATTAGGTTCGTATCACATTCGAATTTGAAAATCATGCAAATCTAAAAGTTATCAAGTTCGAATTTTAGGCATGTTGCGCTTATATTTTTTTTGAAACATGGTCCATCCATGTTTCTTATTTTTTTTCTTCATAATTTTGTCACAAATGTTTTTCACTTATTTTATTAAAATTAAGCGTTAACTAATTTTGACTTTTCATTTGAATGGAAGACTCAATTGCAAAATCAAGCCTTCATAGACAATAGAGGCCTCAATTTTTGGAAAATTATTCAATCTTTTACATGTAATTGTTGGAAAATAGAAAACTTGGTGCAAGTACGAAACCGCTTTCGACACCATTTGTAACACCCTAGGCAAATCCCACATCGGCTGTGGCCTGGAGAGATGTTGGGCTCATAAGATAACATTCGCCTTACAATGACACAACGCGCTTTGGGTTCATCAAGCGGTGGAGTTCTTAGTAACCGCGCTAAGCGTGCTCATGTGACAAGAGTAATCGGCTTGGGTGACCGCCGGAAGTCTTCAAATGAGGCCACAAAACAAAGTCGTGAGCTCGCGATCAAAGCGACAATATTGTGGTCTATAAAAGGCGGGGTGTTACAAGTGGTATCGAGCCACCCTTAGCCGTCGGGATGGTGGGGCAAACCTCATAGAGGATGATGAGTCCCTAATGGGGTGATTGTAACACCCAGGCAAATCCTATATCGCTTGTGGCTCGAGAGATGTTGGGCTCATAAGATAACATTCGCTTTACAATGACACAACGCGTTTTGTGGTCATCGCGGCGAGTTCTTAGTAATTGGCGCTAAGCGTGCTCATGTGAGAGTAGTAATGGCTTGGGTGACCACCGAAGTCTTCAAATGAGGCCACAAAACAAAGCCGTGAGCTCATGGGCAAAGCGGACAATATTGTGGTCTATAAAAGGCGGGTGTTACAAGTAAATTTAGTCCATTACAAGATTCGAACTCGGATCTTGGCGTCCACACACAATCACTTCAACCAATGGAGCATGCCGCTTTTAAGCGTGCTCATGTGAGAGTAGTAATCGGCTTAGGTGACTTGCCGAAGTCTTCAAGAGAGGCCACAAAAACAAAGCCGTGAGCACATGCAAAGCGGACATTATTGTAGTCCGAGTAAAGCGGGTGTTAATTATGGTATCGAGCAAATGTTTCGCCTTGTTGACCTTAGGATTGACTTGTGAGGACTTGGGTAGACATTAGGCTTCCGTCTGCTTTGATCTTTTCCGATTCCTTTTATTTTCGCTCGATTTGATTCCGATATTCTTTTGTCTTCACCGATTGGCCTTCTTCTTCGCATTTGATTTTGCTATTTTATTTTCGCACAACCGCTTGTCGATCGTTATATGGAGACTACTCGTAGAGCCGAAAATGATGGTGCCGACAATTGTAATACCCTAGGCAAATCCTACATCGGTGTGGCTCTGAGAGATGTTGGGCTCATAAGATAATATTCGCTTTACAATGACACAACGCGTTTTTGTAGTCATCATGGGTGGAGTTCTTAGGAACCGCGCTAAGCGTGCTCATGCGAGAGTAGTACCGCTTGGGTGACCGCCGTGAAGTCTTCAAATGAGGCCACAAAAACAAAGCCGTGAGCTCGGGCAAAACGGACAATATTGTGGTATATAAAAGGCGGGGTGTTACAAGTGGTATCGAGCCACTCCCGAGCCGTTCGGGATGGTGGGGCAAACCTCATAGAGGATGATTAGTCCCTGGGGGGTGATTGTAACACCCTAGGCAAATCCCACATTGGTCGCGGCTAGAGAGATGCCGGGCTCATAAGATAACATTCGCTTTACAATGACACAACGCGTTTTGTGGTTCATCATGCGGAGTTCTTAGTAATCGCGCTAAGCGTGCCATGTGAGAGTTGTATTGACTTGGGTGACCACCGCCGGAAGTCTTCAAATGACGCTACAAAACAAAGCCGTGAGCTCATGGGCAAAGTGGACAATATTTTGGTCTATAAAAGGCGGGTGTTACAAGTAAATTTAGTCCATTACAAGATTCGAACTCGGGTCTTGGCGTCCACACAATCACTTCACCAATGGAGCATGCCGACTTTTAAGCGTGCTCATGCGAGAGTAATCTCGGCTTGGGTGACCCGCTGAAGTCTTCAAATGAGGCCACAAAAACAAAGTCGTGAGCACTCAAGCAAAGCGGACATTATTGTAGTCCGAGTAGGCGGGGTGTTAATTATGGTATCGAGCAAATATTTCGCCTTGTTGACCTTAGGATTGACTTGTGAGGACTTGGGTAGACATTAGGCTTCCGTCTGCTTTGATCTTTTTGATTCCTTTTGATTTTCGCTCGATTTGATTCGATATTCTTTGTCTTCACCGATTTGGCCTTCTTCTTCGCATTTGATTTTGCTATTTTATTTTCGCACAACCGCTTTGTCGATCGTTATATGGAGACTACTCGTAGAGCCGAAAATGATGGTGCCGACAATTGTAATACCCTAGGCAAATCCTACATCGGTGTGGCTCGAGAGATGCCGGGCTCATAAGATAACATTCGCTTTACAATGACACAACGCGTTTGTGGTTCATCGCGCGGGAGTACTTAGAACCGGTTAAGCGCTTCATATGAGAGTAGTATCTTGGCTTGGGTGACTGCCGGAAGTCTTCAAACGAGGCCACAAAAACAAAGTCGTGAGTCTGCGGAAAAGCGGACAATATTGCGGTCCGAGTAGGCGGGGTGTTACAAGTGGTATCGAGCCACTTCGAGTCGTTCGGATGGTGGGCAAACCTCATCGAGGACGATGAGTACCTGCGGGGTGATTGTAACACCCTATGCAAATCCTACATCGGATGCGGCTCGAGAGATGCCGAGCTTATAAGATTAACATTCGCCTTACAATGACACAACACGCTTTGTGGTTCATCGCGGTTGGAGTTCTTAGGAACCGCGCTAAGCGTGCTCGCGAGTAGTAATCTTGTCAGGGTGACATGCCGGAAGTCTTCAAATGAGGCCACAAAAAACAAAGACGTGAGCCTGCAGGCAAAGCGGACAATGTTGTGGTCTGAGTAGGCGGGGTGTTACACCATTAGAGCACACGGTATAACAACCGTTATAGGCACGTTATGCCTTAACGCTGGGGCGTTAACCCCCGTTACCCACACCGTCTGGGGCGTTAAACCCACGTTATCGAGCCAAAGTTAGCGCAGATAACGTGTTAAGGCGGTATATAAAAAAAAAAAAAAAAAAAAAAAAAAAAAAAAAAATTATTCACACCCCAAACGGCTAGTAGCCTTTGGGTTAAAAATTCATTTCACCCCCGCTTCAAACGGCTAGTTTGAATAAAAAAATTAAAACCATTTTTTACCACTATAAATACCCAAATAAAACACTATTTTTTCACACTTCCACTACTCAATCTTATACTTCCATTTGCTAAAAAAAATGTCGGGCGACAACAACCACGTTGATTCATTCATGAATCTTCTTGGTGGGTGGAATACCTCAAACCTGGGTTCATCTTCAAACCCGAACGCGGGTTCATCATCACCCAACATCTCTTTTTTCCTAACCCACTAGCCTTGTCGAGCCAAAATCTTTACCTACAACATCAAAAATTTATGTTTTGGCAACAAAGTCAACAAAACACACTAAACACCAATTTCCAAAATCTACAATTCTCACAACATTCACAACATTCACAAACTGAAACACATGATATTCCCGAAACACCCACTTCTCCTCCAAAGCCCAAAAGTCGTGGTAAACGAAAGTCCAAAAAATCTAAAGACCCCGAACCAATCGATGAAGATACTCTCAACTGCGCCCCTGGACGTTGGCTACCAAAAGAGGAAGAATTACTTGCCACGTGTTATGTAGCTGCTACGGAGGATACGATTGTCCGGCGTGCACAAGAATATGGTACGTTTTGGCATCGGGTCAAAAATGAGTTCAATCGACTCAATTTTCAACGACGCAACAAAGATATGATAACAAGCAAGTGGAAAACGTTGAACCGTGATTGCTCAAAGTTCAATGCGTATTACAAACGTGCACAACGGGAACAGAGAAGTGGGGAAAGTGAGATGGATGTCCTCAAACGGGTGAAAAAAATGTATCGTGACGAGCACAACCGCTACCGCTTGCTCTCGAGGAGGCTTGGGAGGTTTTCGTAGAAGATAAAAATGGGACTCACGGATCCAGTTGATTTAACCCATGATGTCCCAAGTTAAACAAACGAGGCTTTGTTTGGTCATGATGAACAACCACGCCTCATGGAAAAAACGTGCTTCCAAGAAAGCCGATCCGAGAGCACGACACCATCATGGAGCGAGCACCGGAGAACGATCTCGTCAAGCCAATTCACCGAAACAATGACAAACGAGTATCGATCAAACAGAAACCGCCCAAGCGGCGTGATCGGGCCGCCAAGTAAAAGATGAAACGATAACAAGGTTGGAAGAGATGAAATTTTGATGATTGACATCAAGGCAAAGATCCAAATGTCGCTACTTGGATCAATGAAGAAAAAGACCGAATCATCAAAAATATAACTTGCAACCTCGTCACTAGATCATTTTCGCCATTTCTTTTATGTTGTAGTTTACTTGCGGTGTGTTTTTTTTATTTCGTATTTTTTTTGTTGTAACATTTTTTTTTAAATTTCGTATTGTAATATGATTTTAACAAACGAAGTGTTTGTTTTAGTTTAGGGTTGAATTGAAAATATTTGAGTTAAAATTTAACTCGAGAACGTTATAATAAGGGATGTTTTTGTTAAGTTAAGATGAAATGTTAAAGTTCGATGATGTAATTGACGCGACAAATGTTCTTACACGCATAAAGCCTGAAGTAGAAATCCAAAAGTGGACCGCTTCAACCCTTTGTTTTGTACTCGATACTAAGCAATCTAATAAACCTTGGTCACTAAGCAATAAACAGATACAACCAAGTCACCCTTCAAACTAATTTCTGTATAAAATGGCACCTAAATCTTTCATCTTCATCACTTTCATCTTAACAATCATCACCATATCATTAACATCATTTTCAATGGCACAGTCTGATCCATCAGTTGTTTCATCATCACCAGTCGAAGAAGCATCTGTTCATATTGTTTACACTGATCGACCTCAACAAGAAGAGCTCGAAACGTATCATCTTCGTACACTCTCTTCTGTTTTCGGAAGGTCTCATCATATCTATATATCTCTTGTGATATTGTATATTTATATTATTATTATAGATGTTGTGAAATTAAGTGTACCGATAGTTACTGTTAGTTGATCTATATGTTTATTTTGCTTGAGAATATGTGAGACTAGTTTTGAATTTACGGTAACATCGAAAACTAGGACAAACAGCGTTGCCCCCATCAATTTTGGCCTAAATCATGGACAACAGCACCGAATCCCGTAGGGTATATTCGTTGTGAACAAGATAGATGAGGTTTTGTATGATCAGTGTTTGGAAAGTGTGTGATTAGTGCTTCAGTTACGAATTTGATTTGCGTTTTTACAAAAATGGTATAGGGAATTAGGTTTTATTCAGACAATGAACTGAACATATTTTATTATTATTTTTTTTTTCTTTTTTTTTAAAAAAACAAAACCAAATCCACTTTAATTTAAAGATAATAATTTTTTAACGGATTACAATAAGATGGCAGACAAACGGGCAACAAGCTGCGCCGCAACCCGTTTTGGATGGCAAAACCAACCCTACTAAAAATGAAGTTTTGTTTCTTGGGGGTCGAAAAATTACTTTGCACAACCCGTTGAACTCTAGTAAAAACTCCACTGCTTCCGGAGCTAGGAAACCAAATGTATCAAAAGCAAAAGGGATAAACACGTGTTGATTCTCTAAACAAACTTTCTCGTGTTTAGCAACTTTGCTAGATTCCGCTTGCAACGCAGATTGTCCTGCAACAAACCCATAGTCCCTAAGCCCCACAAGAGGGGACACTCCGGTAAGATCCACACAAGCATGTTTCCTCCAGCCCACCCAAACACAAGTATATCAGCTGGCCGTAAAGTAGACCTCCCTTCAAACGGATCCGTCAGAAAGTTCGTTACAGTTGAAGAATGAGTAAACTTGTAATTTGATGAAGAAATAGTCATTTAGATCACAATATAAACAGTAGTGGAGATGTTTTTTCTGTTTTTTGGGGCGGATAAACATATGTATATGTGTGTCATTAGATTATAAGTTGTTAATTATGTTTGATTTTGATTATTGGTTAATAGTGAGGAGGCAGCAAAAGGGGCTTTGTTGTATACGTATAAGCATGCAGCATGTGGATTTTCTGCCAAGCTCACTCCCACGCAAGTTGAAGAAATTTCGAGTACGTTGCCTTATACTCCTTGAATCTTTTGTTACTTTAAAATGGATTCAGTCTTTAGTGACCATAATCTAGAATTGGCCTTTGTTGAACTTCTGATTTAGCTAAACTAACTCTGATAATATGATGATAAGACAAACTCCCTGATACAATGGTGAAATGTAAATATAAAATCAACATTTAAGAGTTGTATTAGAAACATTATAGGACAATATGGGCAGGTAGGATTTGTTTAGGTGTATGTTCTGAACTTATCATCTTGCATAATCAGGCTATGTGATACCCTTGGCGTGCTGATTAGAAACACATACACATGTAACCACATTGTCTTTTTAAGGATCTTGACTATCGGCTGAGACAGTAGCTGAACAGTGACATCATTTTCTTCCATTATCCTAATTTTTATGGACTAAATCATCTAGATTCTAGAGCA
Source organism: Chrysanthemum lavandulifolium (assembly GCA_022545495.1). Classification (NCBI taxonomy): domain Eukaryota; kingdom Viridiplantae; phylum Streptophyta; class Magnoliopsida; order Asterales; family Asteraceae; genus Chrysanthemum; species Chrysanthemum lavandulifolium. The sequence continues at coordinate 98,680,454 of CM040242.1, read as the reverse complement.
CTTGTGTTAAAAAAAATTAAAGAATAAATAAATAAATTCCTAACAGATGCACATATCTTCCTGCAACTATTACTCGGTACAAGTGGGAGTAGTGCAGTACTCATTGTTCATTTGTAGCTTTCTACTATAACTATCTGCTTGTAGTTTTATGAAGCCTTATTCTGTGATAAGCATCCTGTCTTCTACCGTTAAACTTTTTATTATTAACTTAGACTTTGTACACTTCAAATGATTTTGTAGTCTGGTTTTTTGAAAATTTTGTTACGGCCTTAATGCCTTATGATATCACCTTTCATGAGTGAAACACAACATCAATTGCAAAGAAACCGAAGTGGAAAGTATCAAAATAATATAAAACACCTACATATAAATTTAAAAAAAAAAAAGGAGGGACACATGAGGGTCAATTGTAGCCACAAACAGAGGCTGACCAGGCAATGGATACATCAGTTAGAGCCCTAACATTTTCCCATTCTAAAACAATTGAACAAATTAATGCTTCTCGTTTGTGACGAGTAGCAATCACCTCTGAACAAACTGACTGTAACAGCATATGATATCACGTTGTTTGTGGATTTTGAGAATCAAAATTACAGTGGTTTGGGATCTCTGTACAATTATAGACTTTGGTAGTGTCTTTATAGCGATGCTATTACCCACTTGTGACAGTGAGAAAGCTAGTAATGTTGGTAGTTTAATGTTGTTAGGGGTCCGGCTTTGACTAGAATTTGTAAGTTATGTTCTTTTAAATTTTTTGATACATAAGATGGGAGTTCTAATTACGAAATGAAGATATTGAATGGTATCAGAAACATTATAGAGCAATATGTGCAGCTAGTATTTGGTTAGGTGCCTTTTGTTGATCAGTTCTGGTACTGTCACCTCTTACTTAGTTAGGATCCTGACTTAGGATACATGCATTTTGGATGATGTAACTTGCCAATTGAACTCGGAATACATCCACTCAAAACTCTGACCTGCAGCTTTGTTTACATTAACTTTTTGATTGGTTGCACCCTTGATTATATACAAGCGTTTCTAATTCCATACGTTTTGGCAGAACGTCCAGGTGTTCTCCAGGTGGTGGAGAGCGGGACCATGCGGCTTCATGAATCACCTGCAAAGTTGCACAACTTGAATGTCTAAAATCTACAACTCGATGGTGTTTCTGTTGGCTAAAGGACTGTGACTGTTAATCGCGTTTTTAGCATACAATATAACAGTGTGTGAGCGACATTTTAATGGTGTTATGTAAGTGTTCTTGTCTGTAAATAAAGCCTTTATGCTTCCACCGACAACTGTTTAATAGCTATTCTAAGCGTATAGTAAAGCTTTTCACTGAACACACCGAGACAATGTGTGGTGTAACCCGAGTCGAACAGCGTGCTTTTTCTTTAAGACAATAAATAGGTTTTGAGGACCTTGCTATATATACAATCCAAGATTAAACTTAATGTCCAATGCCCAATGGGGAATGACATTAATTTCTAAATAAGGCTTGATATTAGGACATCCTAGTTGTCTCCAAAATTTGGTTTTATATGCCCCAAGCCCATCCTTTAATCTCTTGACCAGTTGTCTCTTGTTTGGGGTATTGTTTTCTGTACAATGAACAACATTCTTGTTTGATACCTGATAGAGTGGCAAACATTGTCCTATATGTGTGTAATGTTAAATAATGCCTTTTAAGTTACCAAATGAGAATAGATGGCCTCTAGCCATCTGAAACACTAAAATTGATGCTCCTGATGATTCTCTAGGTTTGGGAATGTTGATATGATTGGTCCAAATTGACCGCAGCCAAACACAATAACTCCTTTTTTTTATGAATTGTAAGTCAATAAGTATAGTGTTTGGGATCACCTATGCTTTTTGTAGTGCCTGTATGGTGGTGTAACAGCCTATCTGGGAACAATAGAAAGTTCTAATGACCCTGGTTAGTTTGGGGTTTGGATTTAACTATTTAAGACAGACCTACTCACTACGCGTTGGTATTGCTTTTAGGACTTAAGAATATATATCATGAGTTGTGCAACAACGCTCTGCGTGGACATGCACACACACACAAATATAGACAGCAAGGGATGATTATAATTAAGCTAATATTAGTGGTGTGAGCACCAGCAAGTTCCATCAATAAAGTGATTTCTGGATACAATAGATTGTGATCATTCAACTCAAACATCTACTATCCACCTTTGATAATGATTTTGACAGTGGTATGACTTATATTGTTACTCAGTTTTCATGATCGTCGAACTTTAAACTTAATTATGACTAATCCTTGACTAATTCAGTACTTTTATCAAAACGATCAGATGCTATAGATGGTGGAGTGGAGGACAACGAAGCTCCATCACATGCAAGCTTCTATCATCTCTAAAATATGCAAATAGACAGGTCTTGTGACTATAAGTGATACACGTGTTGGTGTCTGTAAATGTAAGCCTCTAGTCTGCGCCCATTGTCTTTGAGTGTTCGAATAATGTTACAGTAAGTTACTCTTCATGCACAACCGAAAAAGATTGTTCAGTACAAATTCGATTGGACAACATGAACTAGGACATGGCAAAGGTTCTGTTATAGGGGGGGTTGGAAAATTATTCCAAAAACAATAATTAAAGAGCAAAATCTAAACAAAAAACCAGAGCAAAATGTAAACAAAAAACCTATGCAAAGCCAAAATCTAATGCTGATGAAGGGACGTTTTAAAAGAGGAAATGATGTACAAAAGCAAGGAGGTTCAAAATGATGCACAAAAGCATAGAAGTTCAAAACAGATTGGGTTCAAGCAACTTGGTCCTGAATTAAGATAGGGGTCCATGAAGTACATGTTCAAAAACATATTTGGTTTGAGGTGGAACTGCAGAGAGCTCGTGGAAAAGGTGAAGCTGAAGTTATTGAGGTTAGTAATGACGATGTCGTAGTTGCTCAAAGACATTTGGAGGTTAAACAACTTGAAAGAAAGACAAATACGGAATGCTTGATAAATGAGCAGGTACACCTTGGTGCAAAGGTGGAGGGAAAAAGGTAACGTTGTCGAAATAAAGAAGGTGAAGGAAGTTTAAGAATCACTACTAAGGTAATGTTACTGAAAGAAAGGCAATGTCTAGTCAACAATGTAGTATATGGTTCAAGGTTTCAACATTGGATGAAAATGTTGAGTATCAGTATAAATTAAGAATCACTACTATAAATTAAAAATCACTATTAAAGGTGAAAATTTTAGAATATATCAAAATATCCGAGAAACCGACGAACCGAGCTTATCCGCCAATCCAAACCGTAAAACCGAGCAATCAAAATTCTTAGTGGTTAAAATATAGTCTATGTATAGGGATTTAGTTAGTATCAGTATAAATTAAAAATCACTATTAAGGTGGAAATTGTTAGAATATAGTAGCAAAATTCTTAGTGGTTAAAGTGTAGTCTATGTATAGGATTTAGTTGTACTTAGTTATATAGAGTTAGGGTAGACTTAAACTATGATTGTTTGGTGTGCGAGACATGATGGAATTTTAATTTTACAAGGATTGTACGATAAGAGATGATGCTAGTTAATTCATTCTTCTTGTCTTGATGTAAGCCTTTATTAATTATTAATATAAGGGGTTCGAAAGTGTATATAGTACGCATGTTGTTATTTTATTTGTTGATTATCTTGTGATTTTGAATATTTAACTTTTTTTATGAACTCTTTGATTAATTTCACGCTAAGTTTCATGTTTGTTGGAGGATTTATCGAACACTCACTAGGTATATATTTAAAAAAACTCTCTAACCTCTCTCTAACTTCTCTAAAGATCTAGTGTACCAACAAGTTAACCAAACAAATCTCGACCTTTCTCGGTTGGCTTTGGCCTACTGTCCTGACCTCTCAGACTTTTTTCCTTCCCAAAATTATAGCCTTACCCATGATCTCGTCATCACCCATCTTCACCGCCGCCACCGCTGCCTTCGCTCGGATCCGCTATCATCCCGCCTCTTCGCCAGATCTGTTGTCTCGCCATCGATAAATGTTGTAGCAGCTTTGATTCTAGATCTGCTTTGCTTCCTCCTGCTCCTTTTAACGCTCGCTTTTATCTTCTATGATATTATCTATACTTTGTGAGATTACGCCCACATCTTCATACTATTGTGCTCACCAAAAGCTCACTGACGATTCCCTCAATTGTATGGTCATTGAAGACGTCACAACTATTGTGTGTATGCTTTTCTTTCTTAACTGTTACCTCAGATTTTGTTTGGCAAATGGGTTTCGATTTTCCATTATGCTCGACGAACTCATCATGCTCAAATTACCTCCATTCATGAAGAGTGGAACGTAATCTCTATTAAAAAAACAAAAAAAAAACTAGGTAGGTATATATTTGGACAATAGTACAAGAGTCCGGCCACACCACATTTGGCATAAGGAGAAAAAAACAAACAATGATTAGATTTTGACAATTGAAATAACATATTATTTGGGAGAATATATGTGACAATTGTTGTCGTTGACGTTAATGGGGGTAGGTGATGAATTTGAAGTACTGGTAGGGACTCTTAGATACCAATAGATAGCAGTTATTTGTGGTTGTTATTTCTTGGAATGTCGACGAGTGTGAAAAGCAAGGTGTCTCATTCATGAGATCACATTTTGAAGATGGCTCTACTAGAGCAGGACATGCGAGTTTGGCAAGTCAATTAAGACTGTGGGTCGAATTGGTTATTAGCTAGTATGGTTTGAGACTCATGATCTTGCGCGGATCAAGTTACAAACATAATTTTTATAAACTATTGTGGTTATAATTTTAAATTTGATGTATTACTGTACTAGGTTGATACTAAAATTTAAAATAAAAAAGAAAAAAAAAATAATAATTCAAGGAAGAATAAAATTTAAGAGTATATTACTCATATTTTGTACACTTTTAACCATATATGGGGAGCATATTGAAGACTCAAGCTTCCCTTACTTTTCATCGTCACGCCGCCTTTCTCTCTAATGACCTTCCAGGCGACAGGTCCTTAAGAAGCGCGACCAAGACAATTTTTTTTTTTTTTTTTTTTTTTTTTGTAAAAAACATTTTTAAGACAAAATAAAATTTCATTAATAATTAAACGTTACATAATAATTCAAATAAAAGTAAAACATTACGAAACTTATTAAAACATTACAACAGCTTATTCAAAATCTAGGTTGTGGCTACTTGATCGCCTTCTTTGAGTTTCTGCATTGTTTAGCGCTCTATCATGCAAGCAAAGATTCGTCGATTGGCTGCGAATGAACACGATATCTCGTGATCATATTTCTTTTGAGCCTCTAATTCAACTTTTCGTTCTTCTAGTGCCAATTTTTGTCTTCCCTGCTTCTCTTTTCTTTGTATCTCCAACTCGATTTGCCGTTGTTCCAGCTCTTTCTTCTTCAAACCATAGTGCAGTCCGCAGCTCCTTCTTCTCGCCTCGAATGCCGCGGACTTGATCTTGCCCCATTTCTAAGAACACCTTCCATAATCATAGCTTTCAAGACCAAGATTTCTTTTATTCTTCTTTATGCATCACGACCAATTGGTCTATTAGGCACATCCGAGTCGGTTGAAGTCCTTGCTTTTGCGACCCTGCCTTGGCTTAAAAGCCAGATCTCATTATCCTTCCAAGCAGAATGGTCCTCAAAATCGCCAACAATGCTCCAAAACAAACGGATGACCACACACTACTTGGTATTCATCACACGCCGTGTATAAACGGTGAGGTCATTCTCACCACTCGTAATTCCCGACAAAGATTGTTGTAAATGGCACAAATTGACCAACTCTAGGACGAATCCTATTTTTCCACTTTGTAATGATTGAGTTGTACGTTCTTTCTCCAGCAACCTCCTTCTCAAAGTATGTAATGTCTTTCTGCCAAAATCCTTTAGCATTTTGGTTGTTTCCGATTACACTATTCTCGGATACATCACACCAACCGTTGCACAAGGCGATCTCTTCTTCTTTGGTCCAAGGCAACGAATCATTCTTGCCTTCTTTCTCGACAGCCTTCTTCTTTGCCTTTGTAGCTCGTTTCTTTGGTTTGACCGGTGACGTCTCTTCTCGACATTCTTCTTCTTCTACGTCATCAAGGTTGACCGAATCGTGATACGATCCATGAGCCGAACCGGTACCCGAACCGTGATACTCTTGAGCCGGATAACCCGATCCGGTTCCAACGATAAAATTAGGATTGTTGTACAATTGGTCTTCGAAATCAAAACCCTCAAGATTGATACGGTTAACCGGAGAATATTCTTGATAATTTGAATATGAAGACGTTGATGAATCCATTGTTGGACGGTACACAGATTCGTGTGACCCATACATAGATTGGTTGCTTCGACGGGAGTAGCTTTGTTGTTGTTGTTGGTAGTGGATGTTTTGTTGCGGTGGAACAAATGGACGATTCATACTAAATGGATTGTTAGGGTGTTGTTGTGGAGCTTGTTGGGATTGATATTCGAAAGCAGGGGGTTGGAAATTGATTATTGGTGAGACACCGGTTAACCGGAAATTGGATCCGGTGTTAAAATATGCGGACGCTTTGTGACAAACGGGATTTTCGGCCTTTGGTTGGTGGTGTTTTCTTAGACATTTTTATAAAGAGAATTGTGAGATTTTTGATAGAGATGATTGTGAGATTTGTGTTAGTGTGTAAATATGTTGTGAGATTTGTGAGGATTGTGAGATTTTAGTTGTATTTATAGGGTAATGTTTTGTTTTTTTTTTTTTTTTTGATTGCAACGTAAACATTTTTAAAACATTCACATGAGTCGATCGGCCAAGAGATTCAATTGGCTAAAATGGGAGGCGATCGATTTCCTCCACAGAGGCACGATCGACATGCAATCGATCTCCATAACCGGTCGATCGATGGGGATTGGACCTCATTGGGGCTAGCCTAAGGTATCGTTTATTTTTTTAGAGCTTTTATCTCTTTATCTGCAAACTATGTCTAAAAAAAAGTACATCTAAAACTGTTTGTTTTTTGTGCTTTTAGAATACTTTTTTTATTTATTTTTTTTTTTCACTAGAGTAGTCCATTACCAAAAATTCAACCAAATCCAATACTTACGTTAAAATTTTCGACCCAAGTTAAATAACTAAAGTCCAATACCACAAATTTTCGGATAGCCCAAGTAAAATAACCAAAGCCCAACTCAAATCACACATCAAAATAACCCTAAACCTAACCCCACTCGATATAAAAGCCACTATCCCTAATTATTCTTACACCAAAAACCCTAAACTTACTCTTCTGAAACACACACCATCCAACATGTTGTCCTTTTATCTGACCCGGATAACACGCAACTTAGCAAAAAAAACTTGTTATTTCTTTCTCACCTCACCGAATATCAAACACAAAAAAACCCTTTCTTATCCTACTTCAAACCAAATCACCAACACAATAAACGAAACTTTCTTTACGCTTTAGATAACTGAGCTACTCAAACAAAATCCTATGAATCTTTCGCTTAACTTTTCGCTTCAAGATCCTATATAAATGTCTCAGATGATGGTAGCCGGTGAATGGGATGATGGTGGTCGTCGGATGGGATGGTGGTGGCGTATGAGATGGGGTGTTAGTGGGAGGTGGGTGTGATAAAATGAGAGAAAATATATGTGGGTTTATGAAATGAAGAGGATAAATGAGAAAGTATTTGTCTCAATTTTGGAAGAGGTAATAAGTGAAAAGAATCACTTTGTTTGAAAAAAACAAACAAACATGTATCTCTGCACGCTAGTAGACAAAAGAAGTGAAAAAGTGTTTCTTCTAAAAAAATAAATGACACGTAAATGGTGATTTGTTCGTGAATTTGGACCGAGCAGCCACCAATAATTAAACCAAATGAAAATCAAATTGAGGAGGCAACTCAATTAAGATGTTTTATTATATTAGACCATAATAGATTAGATAGGCCGGCTAAGTGTATGGATGGGTCGTAGCTAGGTTTCCAAAAATAGTTTTAACTTATTTTTGGGAAAGTTTACACTTTTGCAAAAATACCTAAAACCTTAAATCACAAAAATATTACTTATTAATTTTTAACAAGAAAAACAAGTAAACCCTAGTTTTTGCCATGACAACTCAAATTAGGGTTTCATCAAGTTTAATCCCGGATAGCCAGTATCCTTATAGAATCGCTTTCATTAGGGTTTAAAAAACCTTAATTGGTCGATCACATGTTTCATGATCAAACAAATCCTAATTATAGTACCTTGACTTAGGGTTTTCTATCGACACCTTCAAGGATAAAACCCTTGTGTATTTCGATTAAGAAAACCTTAAACCATAATAATGTCGACACCCTCAAGGGTTGAAAAAATCTTGTATATTTCGACTAGGGTTTCTTGCTATGCAAGAATATCAAATTTTAAGTTATATCAAGCTATCAAAAATGGCAAAAACCCTAAAACCCTAATATACACAAATCGACCAAACCACTGGAGGGTTCTAGTGTGTAGGATGGATATGATACCACTGAAGGGTTCTGATGGTTCCCACATGGCCAATAAAACATGCAACAACGGAAGTAAACACTTGTGTGGCCATGCAGCCAGACAAACCCTAGCTAGTAAGATCTTTCCTAATCAGTGACATAACCTAATCCTAAAAACGTATAAAGGTTGTTTATAGAAGACTTACTTGATTCCTACAGATGCGTAAGCTTCTTGATCAAATTCAACGAGCGGGTTCACCTTCTTTCTTCTGGATCGATCCACTCAGGGTTTTAAGGAGGAAAAACACAACTTGGATTGAGGCAAGTATCCACCGGTACTACACATGTAGAACTAGGGCTTCGAACATATGCAAGTTAGGCGAGATACGAAACTGGGGTAAACCCTAAATTGACTAAAGTCGACTCAGGGATCGACTTTGGGTCGATTGAAGATCGACAAAGGGTTTAAGAACCATTTGGTTGATCGTACGGTTAGAGAGCAGAGGATGAGAGAGATTTTAGGGTTTAATTATGTGTTATGAGAATGCCTTAGGAAGCCTTTTTATTTATAGGTTCCCAGAGAATATTATAGAATACATGTAGGACAAGTATTCAAGTTTGACAAGGAGTCAAACTCATCCCTTGTGGGTTTCATCCGATCGACCAACAACCCTTAGGGGTTTGTTGTTTTGTCTTTTGTCGATTTTTTACCCTCTAATATTAATCCCGGATAAATATTATATTCCGAGTAATTAGCGTTTAACCTTTAAATGAAAATAACGCCGTATTTTCATTTCCTCATTTATTCTCATTTCATTTCGTATCTCATTTCTTATTTCCGCTTGCATGTTCTTGCTTTAGTGCGCACCGTGCGACTGTTCGGCATTTATGTGAAGGCAAGTGTGAAAGCTTGTCATGTACAAGTAGTTTGCACGTAATCCTTTTACCTTCCTATTGGTTAATTGAAACCTCCGTTTTGCAAAAAACCGAGATCCGTTATCATATAAAAGATGTTTTGAACTATTCAAGTATTCGACTAGTCTTGAGTGGTCTGGATTTTACACAATATCATTACTTATGGTTTATTTTGAATTTTGTATTCCCTTGATCAGTTCCAGAATGATTGTCACCGAGATAAATAAAACACCTGGCCTATGAAAAATTCCATCTTTTGCATGTGTCGAGCACTAAGCGTGGACATTCTAAGAAACTTTTTTCAGGTATGTAGACATGACGATAATCTATGAAAGGATGTGGTTGGATCAATACTAGCATCTCTATGAACCACGTTAAGAGTTACTAATCCCAAGTTGCATGGTTGTTTTGGTTGTGGTGTGCAGTAGTAAAGAGTGATTATTATTGGAAGTTAATGACAAAATTAGATAAATCAGTTAGTATATAGTATGTAATAAACGCAAAGCCTAAGGGCCGAACATGTTAGTTTGTTAGTTAATAACCGAATAGCGGTTATAGTTAGTTAGAAAGTTAGTTAATGGTAGTTATTGGTGAAGGGTCACAATGGTTCATAGAACCTGTTAAGTGTCTTTTCGGTATGTATATATATGGTCAAGTGTCGTAAGAAAATGAACGAAAATTGCAAGTATCAATCAAGTATATTCATATATATTACCTGTGATTTGTTCATCATAGCAAGTTTTATTCCAACAATTGGTATCAAGAGCAAGAACGATTCTGGGAATCAATCAAGTAAGAAGGAAATAAGGAAGAAGGAATACATGTTCACTCGTCGATTGGAGAAGTAAGAAGACGAACGGACCAGATTAGATCGTTGTTCCCACAGAAAGCATCGACCGATTGTAGGAAACAGAAAACCCTTTTGATAATCACTCCAACCGATTCCAAAACAGAGAACGAAAGATCGATCGGAAAGGAAAAGAACCAATTTCATTGTGGTATTCTCCGGTTTTTTTCTCTGTTGTTGTTTTTTAATCTAAATTAGGTTTAGGTTTTATAAGAAAAGAAAAGGGAAGAAGAAAGAAAGAAACCGGATAGTTGGTTTTGCTAAAGATCTAGGATTTGGGAGAAATATTTTAAGTAAGTATTTTATTTTGTCCTTTCAATTTATTTATTGATTAGAAAATAAAGGTATAATCCCAAATCATATGAAGAAAGTAAGAAAATCAAGTTTTGTATTTTATCTAAAAAACCTTTTCACTTTAGATTACAAATACAAAATAGAAAGTAAGTAACCGAACCCATTGTGGTTCACATAGTAAGAAGTAAGAAGAAACCTATCGTTTTTAAGGAATCTAGTGTTTAATGAAACCTTGGTGTTTCGAAGTAAGAAAACCCTAGTGTTTCCAAAGTAAGTAAGTAAAGAAAACGTTTAGCGTTTCAAAGTAGGTAAGTAAGTAAGTAAGTAAGTAAAACTTTAACGTTTCAAAGTAAGTAAGAGAAAATGTAGTGTTTCATCCTGTAAGAGAAAACCGTAGTGTTTCACCCCGTAAGAGAAACCATAGTGTTTCACCCCGTAAGAGAAACCGTAGTGTTTCACCCATTAAGAGAAACCGTAGTGTTTCGACCAGTAAGAGAAACCTCGGTGTTTCAAAGCAAGTAAGAAAGTACGCAAGTAAGAAAGCATGGTAGAAGGTGACAAGCATGATAACGCATCAAGTAGAGCATCAGTTCGAGAACAAGGAAATATAGCACTTCAATGTCTAAAACTGAATGAATCAAACTACACCACATGGGCAATTATGATGGAAACAATCTTAAAGGCCTATGGACTTTGGGAAACGCTTGAAGATACGTAAAAGTAGATGAAAGAAAGATGCATACAACAAAAGCAATGATCCTCACAACATTGCTTGGGAAGATATTCTAATGCAAGTTGCACAAGACGAGGTCGCGAAGGAAGTATGGGAATCAATTAAAGTACGTTATATTGGAGCGCATCGAGTCCGAAAGCACGTCTACAAACTTTAAGAAGCGAATGGAGACCTTAAAATGAAGACCAATGAAACCGTGAATGACTTTAAGGGAAAATTGGGAAGCATAAGAGGCAAGTGTAAAGTCTTGGTTCTAATCTTAAAGACAAAGTACTAGTAAGAAAGTTGTTGAACTCAGTTCCAAAGAAGTTTCTACTAATTGTGGCATCCATCGAGCAATATTCGGAAGTTGATGAAATGTCATTTGAAGAAGCAATGGGAAGAATAATAACTTATGAAGAACGCCTCAAGAGTCAAGATGAACCGCAAGAAGATAACGAAAGCAAACTTCTAATGGCAAGTTCAAGTAATCAAGGCCGTAGTAGAGGTCGAGGAAGAAACTTTAGTAAAGAAGAAAGAGGACGTGGAAGAGGTACAAGTCGAGAACAAAACAAGAAAGAAATGAGATGCTATGAATGTGGTGAATTTGGTCACTTTGCCTACGAATGCACCAAATGGAAGGATAAAGACAAGAAGCAAGAAGCACATCTCGTTTACCAAAGCGACGAAGAACCTACATTGTTGTGAAGACACGTCAAGATATAAAGGAAGTACTGATTTTGTCATTAGAGGGAATATTGGAAGTTAATGACAAAATCAGATAAATCAGTTAGTATATAGTATGTAATAAACGCAAAGCCTAATGGCCGAACATGTTAGTTAATAACCGAATAGCGGTTATAGTTAGTTAGAAAGTTAGTTAATGGTAGTTATTGGTGAAGGGTCACAATGGTTCATAGAACCTGTTAGTGTCTTTTCGATATGTATATATATGGTCAAGTGTCTGTAAAAATGAATGAACTAAAATTGCAAGTATCAATCAAATATTATTCATATATATTACTTTGTTCATGATAGCAAGTTTTATTCCAACAATTATTGCTGCATTCTTATTAATTAAATTTAAGAAAGAGTGTTCACATGGAGACAACATCTAGCACTTTCGTTATCCGATTATTATAACAGTGAAAATGTAACACCTGTGTGATACCAAGAAGAATGCATACAATTAATAGCAAAACTAATGGACAACTTAGTGAAATATACTATCGATCATCTTCTGGATGTAGGAGCATATTAACCACTTGGCTCATTGTGGGTCGGGCCTCCATATCTTCCTCAGCACATTGTAATGCAATTCTAACCAGATTATCCATGGATGTCCGATCAAACTCGCCACTTATGGAACCATTTACGATCCCTTTAATACAAGATTCTGATCCACTTCTATCAAATTCTTGAACCCTATCTCTCACCCATTTGACCACCCCAGGCTCGGTATCACCATTTTCAGTTTCTCTACTTCTTTGCTTCTTCTCTGCTGGACTCCGACCCGTTATCAACTCCAGTATCACCACCCCATAGCTATATACATCAACTTTTGAAGTGATGGGAAGATTACACACCCATTCGGGAGCCATGTAGCCTCGTGTCCCTCTAATTGTCGAGAAACTCGACTTGTGGATACCACTTCTATCACATAGTTTTGAAAGCCCAAAATCGGCCACCTTGGGATTAAAATTTCCATCCAAAAGTATATTATGAGGTTTCACATCACAATGTAGTACCCATTCCAAACACTCTTCATGTAAATAAGCAAGTCCTTTCGCTGTGCCTTTCGCGATACTTAACCTGGTGTCCCAGTCGAGCTTACCAAGGCGTAGATTTTCAGCCAAGGATCCGTTCTCCATGTACTCGTAAACAATAAGTCTATGCTTTCCTTCAGCACAATAACCCCAAGTTTCAATCAAATTCATGTGATTTAGCCTCCCAATTATGCTAATTTCTGCTTGAAATTCAGCTTCATCATGATGGTTAGTGTTCTTGAGCTTCTTTATCGCTGCAATTCGGTTATCAGATAACCTTCCTTTATACACAACACTAGCACCACCTCTTCCTATCTCGTCCCTAAAATTGCACGACGCTTTTTTGAGCTCACCATAGGTGAACTTTCTAAATGATGTTGCAGCCGGAAAGTAAATCTGATAAGGGTTAACCAAGCGTTTACCATTCTTATACCAGAAGTACAATATGCATATGATCTCAAGGGACCCGGCCACACATCCTAACAGAATCATGAATCTAAGTAGCTTGCTATCGTGTTTTTTATCGTATGATCTTGTAATAGGTGTGACTATTGGCCTACTTGCACAACTAAACCTTGAATCATTGATAGGTTTTGGACGAAAAGATGACACAAACTTTTTCGGTAGTTTGAGATACATCGGATTATCGAAACCCATTTGGTATCCATTATATAAAAAAGTCTTTATATAACAATAATAGGTTCCTACTTCATCATCATATCCAAACTGAAACCCTTTGCAAGTGCAATCTTGTAAGCAATCATTCTTACAAGCATCAAGATTATAGTTTTCATGGTACCTAATGTCATAGCCAAAGAATTCCACGTTATGAAGCTCGAAAAATCTTCTTTTCTGGTTTACACGTCTTGAAATCCGCTCACACCCATAGCTCCAATCGTGAGAATTCACCATCTTGTAACCATGTAAACAAGTGCATTTTCTCCCCGAATCCTTAGAATAAGCACAAAGACTATTTTGTCCACAAATACCATGAATCCTACAAGTATGAGAAACAGCTTGCCATTTAACTTCCCATATCGTGCTTGTCCCATTCTCAACGAGACTATAAACTCGTAAATTGCCATCAATATCTATCTTCATCATTCTTTGTGATGCAACCCCAAAATCAGCAGATAAGAACCCCAAACCATCTGATGAGCTAAACTGACCATAAGAATCAAGACTTGCACTTCGATTATATATATACTGGTACCTCCCAACTTCCCATGGTAACAAACCAGGATCAGGCCAGAAAATAGTAGTTGTTTCGGGTCCTTCATAATGAAGACGCAGAATACTATCAATATCGAAGTATAGTTTATAGAAACCTGAAGAGTAATTAGTGGAACTTCTTGAAGAAACAAGTTGTGTGTTTTTGGTTAGTTGTTGGTTTGGAAGAAGGGTGTCTGTTGGATAATCAAAACTTTGCCAAAGAGGCTGATCATCTTGTCCATTTAGGACAAGGTTACCTGTGTTATGAAGTTGTAGTTTTAATGAAGATGAGGTTGACTTTGTTTGAGTGGACCAAATAATGTATTGTCCAGCGTCTGTTAGCACAAGGTTGCCGTCTTTCCATAATGAGAGCTTTGAGTTTTTCCCATTTACGGGGTCGTCCCGGTTAGCCATCCAGACGATGGTGGGACGACCCTCAGCGGTGGGGTGGTTGGAGAACCATACTGCAAAGCAGTATGCGTTGTCTCCAACTTGATGAAACCCTGCGGTGAAAAGGCCATTTGGTGACACTAAAATGTCGTCGTTGTTTTCGACTAATAAAGATGAGCCTGGTGTTAAGGCGTGGGTGGTGATGAAGAGTTGAAACAGGAATATAATGTAAAAGAAGGTAATATGGTTATGGTGATGAAGAAAATGGTGTAATGTAGCAGCCATGAATTTTATGATGTAAATTGACATAAACACCAAGCATTTATTTTACTATATATATAGTCAACTCTAGTTATATCCTTATATGGATTTTTATATTGTCCGTTTAAAATATAAAGAATATGAACGTCGGCATATATTAATCACCCAAAAGTTTTGGAAGCAAAGAGCGTAAAAAGAATACAACAGACACTAACATAAAGTTATGTTTTACCAAAAAAGAGTAAGCATCAATATCTTATAAATTCAATTGATTCGAGACGCAAGAGACATGTAGAGGTGGCGATTTATGTTCAAAATAAAAAAAATGAGTTAAATAAAATTTTTTTTTAAAGATTTGGTCATATTTGAGTCTCTTTTTTTTTGTTAAATGGGCATGTATTACCCATTTAGAAGTTAAATGGCGTTGGGCAAATGTTTTTCTCGAACATTATATTATTTTTTTTAAAACTTATATTTAATTTTTTAAATATAAATAAGGTGTTAAGTTTGAGGAATTTATTCTGTCGCTTTGGGTCTTTGATTCAGATATAACGTAGTAGTTTGGCTTCGTCTTCGTAGGTCAGCCTGCCAGCGCCTGCCTGCCATAAATTGTTTGGCCTGTGCAGTGCGCCCAATTGCTTTGCCACCTCTAGAGACATCTATTAGACCATATAAGTTAGTCGTTAAAATGTCGATCATGATATTACGATTTTACGACATCATCAAAAAAGAAAACGATCCGGATTCTACATAAGATCTTAGCAAGTTTGGGATTTTATAAGAACCTGATATTAACCATAAGATCTTAAGATCTAATCCGATCCGATCTTACCTTTTTTAAACCTCATACTAAAAAAACTAAAAGGTTATGAATTGTGTTTTATAAAATTAAAAAAGAATGTCTTAATCTTTTTAAACATTTTCATATTCATAACTTACAACAACATTCATATATTATTTTGTGTGTATTATATTTAATGATTTGTAAAAAGACTATTTAAAAAATAATATTATAATAAGATTTTAGGATCTCGATCCGATCTTTATTCCTATTTCGCAAAACGAAAAGGATCATGAGTAATATACCGATCTTGAAAACCTTGGATATAACGTCTTAAGCCCGAATATGTGTTGGGTCCATTAGGGTTTCTAGTTTCTAGTATCTTTATATAATGCACTATAAATACAAATAATACAGTACTTCTTACGAGATTTTCATTGTCTAACATTGTATTAGAGCGGGTCTGATCCTCAGACATATGTGGCTACGTTGAGCCACATCCCCTAAACCACCCCGTCAAACCCTTGTCACAACCCTTTATCCGTTAATATAAAAAAATTCAATTTTCGGTAGTTGCTTACTGTTTATGTCATAACTTTTTAACCGTTTTGTGTTAACTGACACCGTTTTGTGTTAATTGACACTCTTAGCGCCATTCTCTTTATTTTTCAATTCAAAAACCCCAACTTGAATCACCTCCATCAGCCGCCGGACGTGCCGCTGAAAGTTGACTTCCGGAAAAAAGAAAAAAGTTTACGCTTTGCTTTTATATTTGTTTCATAGCTTTAGCTGTTGTTGTATGATGAAGATTACTCTCCGCTGCTGTCATATGTCGTCATGAAAATTAATTATTTGCTTTACTGATTTTCATTTGCTACCGCTTTATTTTGCTTTTGCTACTGCAGATGAAGATTTGTCTCCGCTTGATGTCGAACGTCTTCATCAGCAAAAATTTTATTGCTTTAATGTTTATTTAGTTTTCTAATCCAATCCAAGCTTTCACGATTTCACCGCTCGGTTTGCTAGGGAGTATTAGACGATATAACAGGCCAAGCGCAAATGTGTGTTTGGTCCATTAGAATTTCTAATATTTTTTAGGGTTAATGGCAAGTAATAACAACGTACTTTACCATTTGTTCAAATATCGGATACGAACCTAAAAAAAATACCACAATACCCATCCAACTTTCAAATTTTGTTTCATTATCATACGTTTTTGCGTCATCTCTTTGCACCTTTAGTCCGTTTGACTAACGACCGTTAGTCATCTCTTTGCAGCGTTAGTCCTTTTTATATGTTTTCGTACGCTTTTATTCATTTTATACGCCGCCCGCTTTCTTACGCCTTTGTTCATTTTAAACGTCTTCGCCCATTTTATACGCTGCCGCTTTATCGTTTTCTTAAGTTTTTATATGTATTCTTACGTTTTTATTCGTTTTTATACGTTTGCGTCCGTTTTCATCCGTTTTTATATATTTTACGCTTTTATCCATTTTTATACGTTTTCATATATTTTTGCCCGCTTCTATACGTTTTCATATGTTTTTGTTCCTTTTTACACGTTTTCGTTAGTTTTTATACGGCTTTTATGTTTTTGCCTGTTTCTATACGTTTTTGCTCGTTTTTATACGTTTTCGTTGGTTTTATACGGTTTTTATGTTTTCATGCGTTTTTGTCCGTTTTTATACGTTTTCATACATTTTTGTTCGTTTTTATACGTTTTCGTCGGTTTTTACGTTTTCAAACGTTTTTTCGTTTTTGTTCATTTTTATACGTTTTCATCCATCTTTATATGGTTTTTACGTTTTCATACCTTTTGTCCGTTTTGATAGTTTCATATGTTTTTGTTTGTAAGAATACCTATTAACACGGATAAAAACATGTTAAAACCGGCGAAAATGTATAAAAACGGACGCAAACTGTCACACCCCCAAAATATCGCAGCGGAACGATAGTGTCATTGGGGTATGACGTCATAGCACAAAGTATGGATACAGAAAACGACCTCTATAATGAGACGTTTTGAAAAGTTTACCATTCGATTACATAAGTTAAAGTTTACAAGCAAGAAATCCCAAATTTTGATAATACACAAAGAGTTTACAAAACATGTCGAATGATAATTGTTAAAAGCACAAGACTCCAATGTATGCCATGCGACCCAAAAGCTCCATGAAATGCTATCACCTTAAGACCGAGATAAACATGCTAAAAAGTGTCAACACAAAGGTTGGTGAGTTCATAAGTTTGTAACAAAATGATTTGAAATACTTAGAGAAATGTTCACACAAAGAAAGGCATTGTAAATCCACTCGCCCAAGTTCCGCCTTACAAAACTTGCAACCTGTGTGTTCACAACCCACTGCCTAAAATAGAATGACAATCATAAATATGTGCATTAGGGTAGTTAAAAGTATAAATGTCACCACAAGGGTCTTCCAACATATAAATATTGGGATGCTTGTAAATTAATAGCCTTCCAACAACTTAATTTGGAGCCACTAATTCTTGTATGTTTGTAAATTAATAGCCTTCCAACAACTTAATTTGGAGCCACTAATTCTTGTATGTTTGTAAATTAATAGCCTTCCAACAACTTAATTTGGAGCCACTAATTCTTGTATGTTTGTAAATTAATAGCCTTCCAACAACTTAATTTGGAGCCACTAATTCTTGTATGTTTGTTCCAAGTATGCATATGAAATCAAGTATAACCCAATCAAGTATAAAACGCAATCAAGTCTAAAGTATAGGTAATGTTGTTTGACAAAAGAGTTTAAATGTTTGGATAAATAAGCATATATCTCGCCCCAAATAGTTTATAGGAATTTAAATGAGTAAAAGCGGGGTATGAACTCACCTGGTGTGATTGATATGATAACAAAATGAAGTGCACGAAAGTGAGACTCGGAAATTATCCGCGACCTAGAATGAATGTTATGATATGTAATGAGTTATGATGTTATGTTATGCATGCATTTCGTATGTTATTTATACCATTTACGAGTTTTGAAAATAATACTATCGTCGAAAAAATACTCTTATGACGTCTTGACCATTCTTAAATTACTTTACAAGTGTTTACGTCAAAATGTCATCCTACAATGGTTTCGTAATGATTTATGGTGAAATTTTCACTTTTCGTCAGTAAAATCATGTCATCGGAAATTTCATGAAAGTGACAAAATGGCTTGAAAAACTAGTCGTAAATGGTGTCGTCGATCGTTAGGAAACAATTCGACGGTTTTGGAAAGTTTGTAACAAAATCTAGAAGTTTCGAGTTCGGAGTTTTCGACATAGAGGTCTCAAACATAAAGATAATAAGGGTTAAAGATGGTGATTTTGTCCAAGTGTTGTGTAAAAAGTGAGTTTCGGCAAAGTTTAAGCAACCGTAATTAATTTATTACAACTCCGCTATACAAACGGTTGGCCGTTTTGAAAAATATGCTTGGTGATCTTGATTTTATTAGAAGACATCTCGTTCCAAAAAGTTCCACATCATTGTTAAAAACAGCCTTCAACATGGTCGTTTTGGTTACCGTAACACTTGTCTCGTAAAAATAATATAGTTTTTCTAAAAATAATAGCTACGGCAAGTTTTGAAAACGCGCATATTTTTGTCGTTATAAATCCGCTTTCACGTATAATCGTCCTTAGCTTCGTATCAAAGTATACTAATATATTTTTGATAAGTCGAAATAATTTGTAAAGCTTAAGGCTCGATTTTGACTCGCATAATACGAAAATAAGTTCTTGAAATTTCAGAAAATATATATTTCGTCGTCAAACTTGAAAAATTCATAACTTCTTCGTTATAACTCCGCTTTAATCCGCTCAAGCGCCACGGATTCGCTTTTAAAGTATATTTTCTAAATATCAAGGCCAAAATTTCGTGCTCACTTGTCGGATTTTCCGAAAAACAAAATAAGGACAGAACACTTTTATACTTATCGAAAATAGTTTTTCTCGTACTAAACCTATTCCAATCCTTCAAATCAACTCCAAAGCTAATCTAATCCTACCATACACCTTCTTAGGGTGTCATGGTTTCCTAAACATCATCAAGACCAAAATATACCAAGGAATAATTATAGGATGACTTTATATATATATAACTTTAACGATTTATGTACAAAATAAATTTAGAACACTAGGTAAACTCAAAATATAGTTTTTATAAACTAAATGTAAGTATAAAAATATATCGGGATCATTTTGGAAGTAACGGATTAAATATTCAAATAATAACTCACGCGATAACGCTTATTTAATATAAAATTTACGCGTTTAATGTGAAATGCAATGTCATGAATGAACTAACATGATGCTAATGAAATGTAGACTAAACTTAGTCCATATGAAATGTTCGTGATGTTATGATCATGAATTGCCGCTAAACCATAAAGGTTACGCGATTTGGAACACGTAAACTTAGTTTACGATAAATGATGAAATTGTGAAGCATGAATTGTTTTGAGAAATAACTGGAAATTGAGAATTGTGACGCAAACGTATAAAAACGTTTGAAAACATAAGAACACGTATAAAAACGGATAAAACCGTATGAAAACGTATTAAACGGACGAAAACGTTTAAAAGCGAACAAAAACGTATGAAAATGCAAGAAAACGGGCGAAAATATATATAAACGTATGAAAACATAAGAAAACGGATAAAAACGTAAGAAAACATATTTTTGAATTATTTACAAACGGTCGTTAGTCAAAAGGTGGTGAAATTGATATATGCGTAACAACATATCAAGACAAGTTTGAGTTATCATAAAGGACTTTTAACTAAAGAAAGTTAGTTATACGGAATTTTGTTAACTGTTCCATTTTGTTAAAACTAATTTATTGAGTTCTGTATATAGTCACGATAATGAATAAATATAACTAGAAAAAGTTATTAAAGGTTCATACAAGAAACTATCGGATAAGCTAAAGATTATTCAAAAAGTTAAGTCTATATAATAGCAACATACTTTCAATAACATACAAATGTCATATGCAAACTTTATAGAATATCAAAACGTATACATACTTTCAAATTTTGTAATAATATTATACCTTATTTTATCTGGGGACAACCTAAGTGCTTAGTATAATAGCTTAAGTGCTTAATAACTTATTATAAGCTTTCCCAAATACCTTTTCAATATATAAATACCAATCTATGTTTTTGTATAATAACAACATGAACATGCTAACGAGGATTCTATATATCATGATGAACATGCTAATGTGTAACATGCAATTGTTGACGATTATGTGACTCCGACCATTGGAACGTCCAAATGTTCGTTTGATAATACTACTCAAAGAAAGTCAGCTAAGAAGAACTACTAGGATTATCAAGATATTAAGCAATTTATAATATCAATATTGGGGTCTAGTTATCGCTATCAATTTGTTGTTTATCATCAGTTTGTTTAAATGTAACAACATATTTTTTTTCTCTTGTTAGTTCATTTGTTTTATAGTATTTACATTTGAGAAAAAAATAAACTTCCACCACAATAAAAATAACACACTTCCAGTACTTTAAAAAAAAAAAAAAAGGAAAAAAAAAAAAAAAACCTCTACTTCTAGTAGCATGTTTTATTAGAACACGAAAATTATAAATCATTAGAACAGGGACTTCTATTTATTTTTTGTTATAGAATATGTTGTGTAACATTGTTGTACCTTGTGATAGCAATATACACTCGAAATACTTGTATAGTTGCGAAGGGATGCTAGACGTATGTATGGGTATAAATACCTCCTACCTCTTGGGTAATGAGGTGTGTGTTATCCAAATGTCTTACGAGACTTTCTTATTTACTCTCTCGTTTCTCTTTCTAGAATAAAGTGTCCACACTCACTTTATATCTTAAAAATTAATAGTAAACGTGATATTTGGGAACAACAAAAGATGGAGCAATTAATCTAAATAACTATACACTGTAATAAACACCAAAATGACATGTAAATATAGCGAGATGACTTGAACTTTCTAAGTTAAAATAAGTTAGAAAATTAAAAGTACGTATGCAATATAGACTAAAATACACCGTTGGTCCCTATACTTGTAGTGGAGGATCGCGATGGGACGAAACCGGCATATTCATCGTCGGGGGTCCCTATTTCAAGGTTTTCACTGCTACAAGTCCCTTTGACCATTTGCCGTTAGTCAAGGACATCTCAAGCGCTACATTTGTCTTTAGTCCAAGGGTAATTTTGACATTTCCATATTTTAATTAAAATTTCTTAATTATTGGCACAGTAATGTAACCTCTTCCCGCCCCTAATAAACACATAGTCTCAGATTATCAATCGTCCTTAACTTTCGTTACAAGAATTATCGAATTCACAAACCCTAATTGCATGTCACAAAACCCCGCTTATCGATCATAAAACCAAAGGCATGGAGTTTACCCTATGGAAAGTAAGAAGACAACAAAGTTATCCATTGATGATACCGTCCTATACGACCGCTAAGAAGAAATACGGACTGCTTTTTTTTTGTTGATTACACTATTGGAATTTGTAATTGTGGTATTTATTGTTTCCCAATTAAGTTTATAGAATGCTTCAAACATATATTGACATGTTTTCGTGGTAGATCTAAAATGTTTAGTATGAGGGTTCATCACAATGGTGTCTTTAAGCACCGGCCCGGTAGAATATACGTTGGAGGTATGGAAAGTTTAGTTGATTTGGTTGATGTTGATAGTGTGTCACTTGAAGAGTTGGATGTGCTTATGTATGAATTGGGTTATGAGTGGGTTCAAAAATTACTATTACTTTGTTAAGCCCGGTAGTAATTTAGATGATGGTTTGTATAGCTTAAGTGAGAGTGCTAATTTAGAAATATTGAAAGATCTTGTTGATGACCATAAGATGATAGAGGTTTATGTTGAAAATGGTAAGACAACATTAGACGTTGATCAAATGTCACCAAAGTCAATTAGGACAAGCTTATTGCCGATGTGGATGCAACAAAGAAAAAGGCGCTCTTGCTATTGTTCCATATTGCTCAAAGAAATTGTTCTTAGAAAACATTGTTAATAAGTCCGTGGTAGAGGACTTATGTGAGGTTACTGATCAACCTTGAAGTCAATACTTTGGTACAATCTAGTCGATGCCGTAAACACAACCCTTGTTTCCAAATCAGAGGTCTCATTACATCAAGATGTTGCGTGATGTCAACAAGCATATAGATAAACATATTGAGCATATCCAAATAGATAGTCCTCAAGAGGTATCTCAAAATGATCAAGAGTTTGGTCATCATGAGGAGGAAACATGTAATCCGTGGATCATATCCAAAAGGTAAATGCAAGGTGTTAGTGAAATCGATGAAGTCGTAAGTGATGACAATGTGAGTGAGACAGACACTTATATGAGTGACGATGATGATATTGAGAACAATGGTGATGGAAACACGCTTGTCGATGAGGCTAATACTTTGAGGAGCCCGATTTTGATGTTAACTGCTCAAAGTGACCGAGACTACGATTTACCATCTATAGGTACCACCACCACCTACCACATGATTTTTTAAGAAAATGAGTTGGATTTGTTAGATGATAATGATTTTGCAAGTGGTTCGAGAATGAGGATGAGTATGTTATTAGGAGGAACAAATTGAGGGCATACAAGAAACAAAAGTTAAGTGAGGCAAAGACAAACAGAGGACTAAATATATTTTTTCTCGTGGTCAAAGTTTTGTAATCGCAAAAGAAGTGAAAGATAGGATCTACATGCTTTCAATAAAGACTAGGAGGAAATTGCAACTAATTAAGAATGACAAACAGAGAATTAGGGTTAGGTGTCTCGGACAAATACTGCTTGTGGAATAACCAAGGTTCTGTGGTCGGGAAAGTCCCAAAGAGGAAAATGGTCCGATAACTAGAGGCCTCGGTAGGGATGTGTATTTGCGAAAGCGCAAGGAGCAAGTAACAGAGTGTCCATGGTTGTTGTATGTAGCCAAAAATACGATAAAGATGTATGGATTGTTCGAACTTTCAAGGATGAACACAGATGTTTGCAATCAAGAGACATTAAAGCTTGTGACTACAAGTTTCTTTCAAGCAAATAGTTGACCAAGTTCAAGTCAATCCAGATATTCCAATCGTGGTTGCTCAAGATCACCAAGAAATGCTTTGAAGTTCGTGTGTCTATGCAAAAGCGTTATGGCAAAAACAAGGCGTAAATGAGATTAGGGGTGATCATAAGCAAGAAGACACCCTTTTAAGAGACTATGTTGAAGAGTTGCGTAAAACTAACCCGTATACAACAGTTAGGATAAGTGTACAAACCGCAATGATGCAACAAGTCCAACCGTAGTTTTCAAGAGAATGTATGTATGCTTAGGCGCATTGAAGGAAGGATACAAAGCTTGTCAAAGAGAGTTGTTGGGGTTAGATGGTGCTTTTATGAGGGTCCTTTTCCGCCGCCTTCTAACAAAGAATGGTATAGACAAAGAACAATGGAATATACCTCAGAGCATACGCGTTGCAGAGGTCGAAAGAAGACTCATGGATTTGGTTTCTTGAATGTCTAAGAGATGATCTTGACTTGCAACGAAACTCAAACTACACTTTTATCGACAGCAAAAGGTGATGTTACCATTTTGTTGATTAGAATCACTTGTATTTTCCTTATATGCAAATTGTATTAGTAAGGAATTGATGTTTATTTGTGCAGGTATCATTCCAAATAAGTAGCGTATATTCCCTAGTGTCGAACACGATATTGTTTGAAGCACATCCATGATAATATGAAATTGCAATGGAATGCTAAAGCATACAAGGAACATTTGTGGAGATGTGCAAAGAAGAACAACCGTCCAACAATTGAGGCAAATGCCGAATTCAAGAGTTTTAGCGAACCCGCCCATGCTTGGTTAAGTAAGATACCACCAACTCATTGGTCAAGGTCGCATTTTTCGTGTACCTAACCTAATCTATGTCTACTTGTACATCTTTTGTTCTACGACATTTTTAAGGAACCTAACCAAACAAGTTGTAGGAGGGCTCATTCGATGTGCTACTTAATAACATGTGTGAGGTGTTCAATGGGAAACTAGTGGGAGGTAGGCACCAACCGATCATTACCGCTTTGGAATACATTAGAGAGTATCGTATGAAAAGAATAGTGAACGCTGTGAATGTGATTCAAAATGTGCCGAACATTAACACCAAAGGCAACACTCATGTTAGATGCAATCAAGAAAGAGGCTTATAAGTACACCGCTTACGGGTTGAAGGAGAAAAGTATGAGGTCGGTGGATGGGGAGACAAGTGTGTTGTGAATGTTGAAGCTAGGGCTTGTACATGTAGAAGATGGAGCTACAGCATGCCATGTAAACATGTCATTGCTACCCACCGTGTATGAGGTTGAATGGAATGCAAATAGGATCTGTTGAATCATGGGTTCATCCATGTTACTTGCTTAAGACTTGGGAAGAAACTTACAAACACCACATCCACCAATAAACGGTTATGAGCATTGGTATAAGTCACAGTGCCTACAACCATTCTTCCACCTAAACATCATAAACCATTAGGTAGGCCACGAAAGAAAAGAACCGTGGCTTTTATTGAAAATGATAATTGTGAAAAACCAAGAACTTGTCACACCTGTAAGAGTGTGGTTTGTGGTATTTGTGGCAATGTTGGTCACAACAAGAAAACATGTCTTGGGCAAGGAGGTGTTACAGAAGTCAAGGCACTACACAACAGCCTCAAAAACAGTTCATCCCACCAAAAGTTACATCAAAGAAGAAGGCAAAGGTTACAGTGACAACTATGCGTAATGATCAACCAAGTGTGGTCCAGCCTCAACTGAAGTCAAGTTGATGTCGCTCGTGGTGGGTCTCCAAAGCAATTCGACTAAGACCAAGATTATAGCAAAGAAAGCTTTCTTCACCACAAAAATTGCTAGTTAAGCATATGAAAGCCAATGTTATCCATCGAATATGTATTCCCTAAACAATATTTGCCGTGTTTAAACAATGTATGTTTATGAACTTTGTAGACTCCAAAATGTTATGCATTTGGAAATATATCCATTTGCGTTATGTATGAAATCATGTCATTTTAGTGTATGGGTTTAATTGTGTTTTTATTGTATTGTTTTTAGAGTCTTCATACATCTGTGTTTTGAGTTGGTTATTGTTATTGTATTATCACAAACACTAATGAAGGATCAAAGATGGATGAACAACACAATATGGAGTTTATGTTGATACTCAAAAGTGGTGTCTGGTCATCCATCCTTGAGACTTCATATGTCTATGGTTCTCTATGGTTGTTGGATCTGTTGAACTTGGATTTGTGTTTTGAGTTTGGTTATCGTTATTCTATTATCACAAACACTAATGAAGGATCAAAGATGGATGAACAACACCATATCAAGTTTATGTTGATGCTCGTAAATGGTGTCTGCTCATCCATCACCGATCATTCATCCATCTTTGATACTTGTATCCGGGTTTCGAGTTGGATACGCTTATTCTATCATGACAAACAGAATGAAGGATGAAAGATGGATGAACAACACCATATCAAGTTTATGTTGATACCGAAAGTGGTGTCTGCTCATCCATCTCTCATCATTCATCCATCTTTGATACTTGTAGCTTTGTTATGAGTTTGATCATTTTACTAAGGTGTGGTTTGACTTACATAATATTTGTGTGGCAACTAAGGTGGGTTTGATCATTTATAAGGGGTAGGAGAAAGTATTAAAGGCATAACACTCAAAAGGACTAAAGGATAAAAGTAAAACTACGAATACCGTAGAAGGACCAAACTACATAAAACTTGACTTTTCAAAAGTCAACCATCGCCACACTTCTACTTACACATCGCCACACGCCTACTTACACGCACTATACATACCACCGATCGAAAAGGCAAAACCACCTACATTGCTAACCCACTAGATAAACCAAACACGACGGCAAAGATGAGTATCCAGAGACAACACGAAATTCCTCGCCGGCAGAGTTTCTCCTTCTCAAGGAGGAGTTCACTAGGTATCGGCTTGAGTAGCCTCTAGCTCATTTGCCCGGCGATCGCGTCCCATAGTATCCATGGTCTCGCCGATGAGGCTTGTTGGCATTCATGCAACGCCGCCTCATTACGCCGGATATGCCTTTGCAAGTAGAGGAACACCTCCCTTGCTCGGTGGTTTGTGGTGGATCCAACCACCCATTTATGGGACACCGGATCCCTAAAAATCGAAAACAAACGTTTGAACACACTTAAAAGTCGACTCCAAGATGAAACTATTAACTAAACATGTTAAATTAAAAAATACAACCAAGAGAATGCTAGCCAACCCGAACAGACATGCATAGTATCGCTCACGGCGTGACATTATTCCAAAGAAGTTTTAACTACGCCTAGCCTACCACAAGCACAACGAACCATTATTAAAAGTAGATCGGAAAAATTCGTGATAAGATTTAGTTTTGGTAGAGGAGACTTTAGGGATGAGTGGTGAATATGAGTTGCTTTTATTAGGCTCTATTTATCGTCGCACCACGTAAAAGTGTATCGAGCAAGCTTTGAAATATGGAAATGTCAAAATTACCCTTGGACTAAAGACAAATGTAACGCCTGAGATGTCCTTGACTAACGGCAAATGGTCAAAGGACTTGTAGCAGTGAAAACCTTGAAATAGGGACCCCGACGATGAATATGCCCGGTTTCGTCCCATCGCGATCCTCCACTACAAGTTTAGGGACCAACGGTGTATTTTAGTCTAAGGTTCGGATTTTTCGGTTTCGATTCGGTTTTTCGGTTTTTGTGCTCACCCCTAAATATTAGTGGTTTTCGTTGCATTATGTAAACTTAACCCTTAAAAGGTGGGTCCAATGTAATTTAAAGAATTACAATTCCACCCATTATTTAACCAAACACCTTATGTAATTGGAATTCCAATTACAATTACACCAAATTACAGCAGATTCGGTGAACCAAACGGCCCCTTAGAGCATGGGGTGTGGGTTTCACCAATTCTCGCCACTTCCTACATGGCATCTCGCCATTTCATGTTGATGCTCGCCACGACACCAGCAGCCTTCGCCACTTTGGTTCTCGCCACCCTAACGACATGCAAGATGACAAAACACTTTATCGCTTAAATCGTTTCTTTTGTTTGTGTTTGTGTTTGTGAGGGTGGGTGGGGCCAAATGAAGAAGGTGAGTAAGTTGTGATTGGGGGTATTTTTAGTTAGTGTGTTGGGTGATGCGGAGGTGATGTGGCACACGTGAGGCCCAAATGAAGAGAAGTGGGCAACCCACGACGCCCCTTGCTCTTATACTCAATCAACTAAGAGTGATATAACCTACTTTCAGTAACGAGGTCAGGACCAAGTTAGGTGCACAAATGTCTTTCAACTATGAAATAGGAGACAATTGAATAAAAAATATGATTTCAAGTAAAATGATGAACTTTAATAACAAATTAAATTTAGTTTTCACATATTAGTGGAATAATTACAAAAATGAATGCATCCTCCTTTTAATTTCTTCTTCTCATTTAATTTGAATTGTGTCGTCAAAAATATTTCTCACTCTTTTCATTTTTTTTTTCTCAATAAATCCCTTCCTGCACTATAACTCAATTTCTTATAAACCTGGTGCATTTGGTAGACTCAGATTTTTTACGAAGTACAAATCAAAATTTGTTCGGATCCGGTGACGCCTCGAGGCCCTCCCTATTTCTGTCCCTGCTACTTCTAGGGTGAAAGAGCCATAACTTTTCGCATGGAGTATTCTTCGTTGGGAGTTAAAATTAAAGCAAAGTTAATTACTCGACTATTGATGAGGTCATTGAGTATGATATGTCGACATATCCCACCAGCCCAGTAATAAGATAAAAGATCAACTACAACTAGACATTCTGAGAAAAAGATGCTTTAACATTTCGAGTACCTTACCCCACATTGGACATCTAGTCATGTTTAGGTCTATCCCACGGGAATCTACGTTGCAGCGAGTAAGCTAAGTATATACATTATATTGGAGACACTGGCAATTAAGAGATCCAAGTAACATTTCTTAAGAGGGCATATTATCGTGTATGGCGTCTAATGCATACTGTGCATATATATTGGTTGAATTCCATTGGTTTGTAGATAACATGCAAAGTTTTTCATGCGCTAGCTTCCCCTAAAACATAAACACTAATTGATAAACTAACTGCTCGATTAACTCATTTGAATATTTAATGTCATATCTCGTGAGCATGGAAATGCAAAATTTTGAAACTTGTATGTTTTTGAAAAGAAAAAAAACCGTTGAAGACAGATAACTTTGCTACTAAAGATTAAAACGTTAAAGTTCTCAAGAAAATCAACTTATTTGACCAATTATTGCGAATATCTGAAATCATTAAGAATTAATGAAAATTGGTGTATCTTTTTTGAAACTAGGCAAACTATATCCATTTCCATTGTGTAAACAATTCTAACTTTGTCCGACTAAAGAGACGTGTTGACTTTCTCGTTGACTTTGCGGTTGCGGATATCGCAGAAGCTTCATTTGTGCCTCACGATTGAGTTTTGAGGACAAGAGTTCACACCAGATTTCAACGTCTCATAGTCAACTACAGCAATGATAAGCTTATACTTTTTGTTTTATAGTTAGTGTTTCATAAAAAATTAAAAACTATATAAGATATTTCATAAAATGGTATTTGTTGAAGTAAAAAATTGTACCTTACTCCAAACAAAGAATGGGTTCCTCCGGACGTCCTATGAGCGGGTCCTTGGGATACCTACACACAAAACCACGCGTTAGCTTTCGTTTGGGTTTTATCTCGAACTGAAACTTGGCGTGGTAGTAAGTTTGAGCAGATAAAGTATATGTGAGTTGCATTGAGAGAAATCATACCATATATGTGAAAGGTAAATGTTGAGCCTTTTATAGTTGGACTTTTCTTGTCCTCATATGATGGTCACGTGTGGTGATCACGACATTTTTGGGCGGCAAAATGTGGTGTTTCTTTTTTTAGGGCATGTTCAAGTCGGTCTATAGTTCCCAAACTTTATTCCTTACTCTTTTGATTGAACAATGGTCCGGAGCTCGGGGTTCGTTCTGGATTCAGTGTGCTTCCTTTAGCCGCGACTTGTTGTGGGTCGTTCGGCTAGGGTGATCTGGTTTAGCCATTCGGCCACTGAGGTGTTTGATTCTTTATTATGGGAACTTCGGTGTGGGCCATTCCCCACATACGCCAACATGTCCCCCCCTCCCCATGATATCGTATTATTACTTATGCTAATGATGCGATACGTGATAATTTTTTCTCGTCCTTTATTATTTTTATTTTTCTAAAGCGTTTGACTGTTAGGCCTTAATGGGCTGGTATAATGTGCATAGCGACAAAATTCATAATTAACCAAGGTTAGAAAACCTCGTCTTTTTACCTCGGGATTTTAGGATCTTGACACGAGTATATGTTTGTTCCATCGTGTGGTCTGCTTTGTGCCACGTTAGCATCTGACACGATGCGACGTTTCACATTATCACTTTCTCGCCTATAAATAGTTCTCATTTCGTTCGTTTTACCACTGTAAATTGTACACACACTTTTTCCGAAAGATTTTTAGGATATCCCGCCTTCCGCCATCAGGTATTTCGGTTTTATCCCTTCTTGTTTTTTCTTTTATGTCGATTGGCTATACTCTTTTCCCTGGGTATGATAATATCGACGCCCCCTATATCAGAGCATGTTGCGGAAGAGGTTCCGGAAGGCGAAGTTCCGGAAGAAGAAAAATGAGGAGGTAAAACCGAAGTTCGATGTGCATGTATATACTTCGAAGATGAGCGGGGTCTTTTAACATGGACAATTGGTGAGTTCCATGTGTCATTAGACCTGCACCCGAGACTCCCTCCAAAAAATCTAACAATAAATAACCTCCCACGGATGGCGCCAATTTGTTGAAGTAAAAACTGTACCTTACACCAAACAAAGAATGGGTTCCTCCGGAAATCATACGAGCGGGTCCTTCGGATACTTACACACAAAAAAACACGCGATAGCCTCGCCTTGGTTTTATCCCAATACCAAGCTTCGGCATGAGAGTAAGTTTCTAGAGAGAAAAAGTATATGTCAGTTGTAGTGAGAGAAATCATACCATGTGATGATATCAAATAAGGTCATATATATATCATCAATTATCCTATGTATATTGTTTGTCTCAAATAATTTTACATAAGATTTGATACTTAATTGCTTAAATGTTTCAATCTCAGTTATATCAAGCAATTGGAGAAAGTTAGCAACAATAGACGTGTTTTGAAGCAAAATGGATCAAGTTCGAAAAAGTCTTCTGAACAGACAAGAATAGGCCGTATCATTCTAGGCAGATACGTCGTATACCAAGAATTGGACGATTATCAATACCATTGCTTGACTTTGAAGAATACGCCGTATCCAATTACTTGGATACGATGTATATGAAAATTTGGTCAACAAGCGAGCTTGTTTTAGTCCAGATATGTCGTATGATATTCGCAAATACGCCGTATTCATCTTAAAGACTTCACCAGATATCAAAGATAAGGAAGACCTGATACGCAGTATTCATCTTTATGATACGCCCGTATCGATGGCGATGTCTGAACATTCTCGAATATAATAATCATGGACCCCACGCGAGTTACCCTGATACGCCGTATTAGATATATCTGGATACGTCGTATCGACCGTATTCGAAAAGTATAAGTAGAAAAACCTAAGTCTGGTTTTCAGAGAGCTCATAACCACCAAGTACGAGACCAGAGATATAAAGAAGACAAAGAAGGTTCTGCTAGTGCCATAATTCCATAGGAAGATTCCCTTAATTATTTTACTAAACTACAATCGGTTGGTTAGCGTATTTTTCCTTATCGATTTGTACTTTAATCTTTCCGAACATGATAGCTTGTATTATTACAGAGATTATGGGCTAATACGTATAGGTATTAGCCAAGTTCATGATTATTTGATGTTTTGATTTGTTTATTTGGATTGCTTAGTCATTCGTTGCATATTAATTATGTTTATTACTTCATTCATTTTTATTGTGTATGTGATTAATAAGTCCTAAGTTTATGGATGATAGGCATTATTTCAAGAAGATCACATATTACTTAGCTTTATAACTAGATCAATAGTGCTATGACCATTAGGCTACTAGTAATGAAGTTAGGGCATAAATATGTAATGTAAGCCCTCGTGGGATAAATGATAAATTATAATCCATAAGTGATGCTTTATGCATGTTTCGATTAATTGTGACAGTATTAATCTGTTGAAAGACCTAATTAGTAAAATGGGGTTTAGGAAGAAGTACTGCCTAACTTACATTAAAAATCCACCAACAAAGTGAGTATTATCATTATAACAATTAGACAAATTAGGAATTTTATATGATTAACTTGGCTAATACGTTTTTCTTACTGTCAGCTTGACCTCTTCTTTATTATCTGTGTTTCTACTTGTGTGCGTTATCTATCTCATTTACAATTGCAGTTTTATTAAATCTAAACCTCATGCCAGTCTCTCAGGCTGAAAACCCTTTTGCTGTGTTAGAATTAGGTTTAATTAGACTAAATTAAGTAATTAAAATACTGATGGATTTAAGTGTTAACGTTCCACTCTTAGTGATTGACACCCTACTTACCAACTAACAAACCATCGATCAGGTAACTTCCCGTTAGTGTTTGTTATAGGTAAAGTCGGCATAAAATAAATAGTAAAACTTGATAACATAATTTACCTACACACAACGACACATCAAGTTTTTGGTGCCGTTTCGGAGTGATTTTATTTATTTTACTAGTTTTATTGGTATTTTTCTGTTTTTAGTTTGTTTTGTGTGTTTGGTTTGTTTGCTTGTTATTTTAGATAGTGTGTTTGGATTTTGTTTTTCTGTCTCAGAAAGGCAATACGGCGTATTCTTGTCTGTGAATACGGCGTATCTGTCTGATTTCAATGCGGCGTATACAGGTCCAATGTATACGGCGTATTGACGTTCTGTTACAAAAAAAAATAGTTTGCATGGTTTTTAGTATTTAAATATTCTGAAAATCTATTGCAGGAAGTTCATACAGAGTATCCATTGTCTGTTGGATACGACATATTAACCAGAGCTGTATACGGCGTATCCATTGTCTGTTGGATACGGTTTATCGACCTTCTGTGACCCAAAAATATTTTTCATTTTTTATTTCTAAGGATTAATTAGTTTTTATTATTTTTATATTTTTTTCTTCTACTGTTGGTCTTCTTGGTTATTCGTTTTTAGAAAATCATGGTGATCGAGAAAATGTTGATGAAATGACCATGGAAGAATATGTCCAATATGAATCCTACATGGCAATTAAGAATGGTCGGGTTTACCATTGGCAAGATGCAAGATACGGTGAAGAAAAGTGGTACGTTAATAATGATGATACGGATTACACAAGATTCGAAGAAGAAGAATATCCTACTATAGCATATAATAGTGCATCAAATTCGGGGGGCTAACAACAATGAACATGAAGATCATCCACACCTCAACAACAAAGATTTTAATGAATATCCTGATGACTATTCTCATTATGAGTCATATGGTTACCATAACACACCTCAATTTTACCAATACTCGACCTACCCAATAAATCCACCACCACAAAAAGAGGTATATAACTTTAATAAAACCTTGTCTGTGGAAAACTAGAAAGGGGGGTTGAATAGTTTTACCGATTAAAACTTGGTTTTAAACTATTTAGATCGACTTATGTCAATCTATTAAATGTGTATGTTGGATGCTGATAAATGAGTATGCAAGTAAGTAAAGTAAAAGTAAAGAGTAAGAAGCACAAAACCACAACGCGAGTATTTATAGTGGTTCGGCTACAAGGACACCTTCCTTGCCCTACTCCACTCCCCGAGTCACCTACTCGAGAGTTCGTAATCACTACACAACACAAACTCCTTGTGGCGGAGAAGCCTTCACAACGTCGCCTACTCTTTATCCGGTACAAGGCTAGACACGGGTTCTTCCACGAGGTAGAACCAAACCTATCACAATGTCGCCTACACTTTATCCGGTACAAGGCTAGATACTGAGTTCCATTACAAAGGAGGAACTACTACCCAACACTACACAACACCTATCCCAAAAGGAGATCCACTCCTTATGACAACATCAACAAGGATATCAATATCCTTTGACCCAATACTAATCTATCTTGTACATCGAAACACCATATCGAATGTACACCCTAGGCACCTTTCACTAATGCCTTTGACTCGACTTCTAGGCACCCTTCACTAATGCCTTCAACACGGACTTTCGGCACTCCTCACTAATGCCTTTGACACGAATCTTTGGCACCTTTCACTAATGCCTTCGATACGACTCTTCGACACCTTTAACTAATGCCTTTGTCTTGACCCTTTAGACATCTTTCACCTATGTCTTGGACACAACACTTCTAATGAGAAAGGAAAGAACTATCAACAAGATACCATCAGTAGTCTTGATGATGATGAAGCTTGGCAACCCATGGACTTGAGCTTGCTCGACTTCAAGAGGTGGTGATCTCGCCTTTAAGAGGAACCTAGAGAATCACACAAACACAAAAATACATAGAAAGATCCCTTGGATCTGAGGTTAGAGAGTTTACAACACTAGGAGAAATGTGTGAAAGGGGTTGATTATAATGAAGAAATGGCTCACTATTTATAGACAAAAACTAGCTAATGTTGCACGGATCCCTTGCATGAGGGATCCGTCCAGTGTAAACTGAGGGATCCGTGAGATGCTCCTCATTATCCATGGGTTATGGGTCATGGGTCATGGGTCCTAGACTTTGGACCATAGGTATCCAAGTAGATACAATGTATCTAGAAGATGCAATGCATCTAGTCAATGGGTTATGGGTTAGCTCCATAGGTCATGGATAATACCCATTATGACTTATGCATGATGTCATGCAATGGGTCATGGATTATGCTCCATGGGTATGGGTCATGGACTTTGGGTCAAATACTTATACTTTTACCCATTATAATACATAATAAGTATGTATATATCTACCCATTATGTAAACACTAGTTGTTGTACATATGTATTACTAAAACATGAAAGCACTATTACTTGTTTGTGATTTATATGAAAACGTAAGTGTGTTAGTAAACTATTGGCTCAAACCATTTACGTATTTTATTTGTTTCGTTAAAATGATTTTACGTTTGTTATAGACAAAACATTAGAAGATCGTAAAATATAAATAAACGTTTTACGGGTTATTTGTATTAACAATCTCCCCTTTTGTTGATGACAAAACATAAGATTATTTTAAGGAAAACTAAAATTGTAAAAGTTTGAATTGAGTTTTACTCTTCTCCCCTTTTTCGAAACAAAAGAGCGTTGAAAAGAAACTAACACATTTATTTTAAGAAAAACATGTGAAAAATAAAATATGAAAAATAGAGAGTAAGAGAAGAGAAGTATTCTCGTCTTAGCTCCCCCTTGACGAGTCCATCCCTTTGTGAGGGCGTCAAGTAAGTAGAAATACTAAGCTAGTGCATT
Organism: Chrysanthemum lavandulifolium; assembly: GCA_022545495.1. Taxonomy (NCBI): domain Eukaryota; kingdom Viridiplantae; phylum Streptophyta; class Magnoliopsida; order Asterales; family Asteraceae; genus Chrysanthemum; species Chrysanthemum lavandulifolium. The sequence continues at coordinate 98,645,250 of CM040242.1, read as the reverse complement.
GTAATAATGTTTGCACATGGTTTCGTCCTTTTTGACGAGCATGCTCCCCCTTGATGATTGCACCTTTGCAAGAAAGACATCAAGTAATGTAACCTAATTTGAAAGTCTTGCAAATGATTTTGCAATGTTTTGCTTTGACACGAAACTCCCCCTAGCTAAGGGTGTCAAGGTCTTCATGTGTATATTGAAAATCTACAAAACAAAGGTTAGAAAACAAGTATATAATGCATAATTTCCTGCAAATAAGACTCAAGTTAGTAATAAATAAGTCTTCTATTGCACGGATCCTACGGTTCCTCTCTTGGAGGGATCCGTCTAGGCAAATCTAAGGGATCCGTCTGCCTATACACTTAAGACAGCAATGATGAAGTAAAAATGTGATGTTATCATCAAAATGAGATATGTATTAAGGTACCAAACGTATTCTTAAGATAATATGGCATATAACATGTAATTTCATTCAATAAAAATACGAGAATTGATCTACACATCTCTAAAACTAAGAGAATGACTTAAACATGAAATATGAGTCCTAAACTATCTAGGTTAAGCTTAAGACTAGGACATCACTTGTATCCTTAAGCTCAAGGTTGTTTAGGTTTGTTGATCTCGTCGAAACGTTCGAGGAGGTGATAAAACATGAAACGTTGCTCTTCACGTACTTCATGTATCAAGCCTTCAACATGTTGACAATGATAAAAATCTTTGTTATGGCTAGGAAATGGTGGTGGTAGAAATGGAATGGCTTGAGATGGAAGGTTTGGTTGAGATTCCACAAAAGAAGGAGGAATTTGTGGAGGTATATTTGGAGATGATTCAACCAAAGGTGGTGGTGGTGGAATATGTGATGAGGATGGTGGTAGAGAGGTATCTACTTCCATGTGATCGGGTGGTTCACTTTGATGATTCCTCATAATCCAAAAGGGACTATTTGAGGGTGACGGAGAAAAAGATGTCGGGGCTAGTGTTGATTCAACACCTTGATTTTGTTGCGCTATTATTTCTATTGAGGAGAATGTTGGCAATGGTGGAGGATGAGATGGCCTAGGAGGCAAGTCCTTTAGATTGTAGAGGTGTGGTGATGAGAGTGGAGTGGTGAATGATATGGCTCTAGGCACTAAGGGTGATGGTTTAGTGGAAATAGGAGTGTTTGGTTTAGGAGGTATGGTGGTGTTTGACAATGGTAGTTTTGTGGGAACAATCCTTTTGGGGATTGGTTTGATTGGTTGAGTTGGTGGAGGGGAAATCCTAGAATTTGTGGATTTAACGGGAGATGATTCGGTTGAAGAAATTTCGTGCACAACACGAGCAAGTTTCTTGGGTGGTCCTTTGGTGGATGAGTTCCCACTAGGAGCTTTCCTCATGATGAGATAACAAAAGGTTAGTGAGATAGAGGCTTCTAGTTGCTGAGATTTAAGTTGTAGATGGTGACTAAGAAGTCCTAACAAGATGGTTTATAAAGAGAAGAATTTGGCAAGTGCATTTAAGACTTAAACCACTAAGATTCTCCAAAATGCAATGATTTGCATGCACAATAGTCAACTACAGGTTTGTACTGATCAAGGAGGTTAATTAAGTCAAGATGAAGTGTTCAAGTTAGCAAGGAGAGCTTGAAATGATTATTTTAGCTAGGATTAGCTTAATCTGTCACCCGGTTCCCACGGTTCCTTCCAATGAGGGATCCGTCTAGGCTAATCCTAGGGATCCGGCTCTCAGCAGCCAAGAAAAGAGGAAAATGATGTTTTGTAAGGTCTAGTACCTATACATCTTGAGTGTTTCAGTCTTCCTAAGTGTCTTAAATGAAAGGGACTTAAATGATCAAGGGCAATGAGTGATGGTAGCTAATGATTGCCTTTTATGGAAGAAAATGAGATTTTATGAGTACCGATGAATGATCAAAGATGACACTAGGAAATTTGAGAATGTCAAGTGGTGCTAAATGATCCTAGAGATCAGATAGTAACTTAAGATAATTTTGGAAAATTCCTTAAAAATTATAAGAAATGAAACACTAGTTTTTGACCTATTTTGAGGTAATGATGACTCAAATCAATTTGCTAAAATTGAGAGAATTATAAGACTAGATGTGTTAACATGTAAGAAATGATATGAGAGTATTGGAGTGGAAGGATGATGAGCTTTGGTGAAATGAGAAATCAAAAAGCACTTTTGAATGTGATTCTAAGTTAGCTATAAGTGAGTGTGATACCTACTGAGCTTGAGGAAGACTTAAGTGGTCTTAAGAAAATATGTTTAGCTAGCATGAAGTGGTCTAAGGTAATGGTTTGATGTATGGAGATCTGCAACTGCATTTCTTTTTGCCCGGATCCCACGGTTCCCTAAGTGGAGGGATCCGTCTAGTACAAAGTGAGGGATCCGTCTCCTGCTAAACAATACCTTCACAGAAGGTATGCAAAATTTGCACAAGGTATCGTATTTCAAAGCCAGTGTTTTCTAAGGAATTTGAATAACCATATAAGCGAGACATCAAACGTTAAAAGTTTTATTTCATGAGAATGATCACATTACAATGATAAAAGATGAAATCTAAGGATTGAACCTATTTGGAAAGGAAACTAAGTTTCTTGAGCGTTTTCGCTAGATGGATCGTCAAATGGATGATGAGTATTTGCCGATTCGGGGATGAAGAAAGACTTGATGTGAGATGTGTTTAGAGGTTCCATCATCTTATTCACAAGTACGTACAACGGACTTTGAAATTGAGGATGGAAGTACATGATATGATGATAAAGGCGTGTCAGGAACATTCCATAAGGGATTAGCTTGTTCTTGTTGCCTTGAAGGTTTACAATTCGTCTTGCGAAGAAATAGGCGAGATTGTATGGTTGTTGGGTTAGCAAACAGTACATTATGTGAGCACAACAAGCAGGAAGAATTTCTCGATTTCCCCTAAGACTCCAAATATTTTCACGTAGAATGACTGCGAGAGGTTTAAAATCATCTCGGATATCACGTGTATAGATTATGTTTGGATTAGAGTAATAGGGTCGAGGTTTGCATAACATGCGAGTTAATTCTTGAGGGAAGGTATGTGTGAACAATATGGACTATTTTCTTCACGATGGTTGAAGAGAGAATCAAGAGACCAATCTTCAGTGAAAGCACATTGTCCATGATTTGGAATTCGGAGAATGTGAGCAAATTGCCCAAGGGTTAGGACAAACTTTTGGTTTTTGATCCAAAACCAAAGTGATAGAGATCGATCCTCGTTACGAACGAGTTCAACTTGACGGAAGAATTCTAATACAAACCGTGGACAGATTTTCTCGTTAATTCCGAGAAGGCCTTCTAGTCCTATGGTTCGAAAGGAGGTATTGATACCTTCTTCGTATAGTAGAGGTGTGTCAACAATACGTCCTTCATGGAAGTGGCGAGTTTCGATATTATTGAACCCACATACATGATTGCCAGGTGTGTTGGGCTCAAGGGAGATATTAGGAATGTAGACATAAGTGAGTTGAAAGTCGAATTCATACTCATGAGTCATGACGAGACCTACGGAAGTGAAAAGTTAATATGAGAAGATGCATCAAAGGAGAGGACATTTGATAGATGAAAAAAAGATCTCCTAACTTTTTTACTTGATTTCTATTAACAATGACAATTAACTTACTTAGTACTTAACATTCTAGTGGGATTTTTCTTTTTATGGTAGATTTTTATGAAATGGTTTTTATGTTGCATGAGATTCTGTTTCCCGTTCCACGGTTCTCACGGTTCCCTTCCAAGAGGGATCCGACTAGTTAATCTTTAGGGATCCGTGGATCTGTAGTGACAGAAAAATGGTTTGACGTAAAATAGATTTTTGCAACTTTTAGGTTTATAAAAAGGAGGTGTGTTCTAGCCAATATTTACTAGTTAAGCATGCATTGTAGGTTTCGAAAGTATGTTAAGGTGAAAGATATGAATGAAAAGAAAATGATAAACACATAATGAAAAACAAACGAGATAAACTAAGACATTAGTAATATTTCATTTCAACGCTAAGAGCAATACAAAGGATTGGGTATATGATACAAATGTAGATTAACAACACAAAGTACATGTCTCCATGGGAAAACTTGATCATGGGATACACGAGGCGATGAGTGTTAAGACGATGATAACGAAGGCGATATAAACCATGATAATGAACTTCTTCCTTGGTTTTGATTTGAGATGAGATGAGATGAGAGGGAAGATGAAGTTTGAATGAGAGGTAATTTGTTTTTTGAAAGTGGAAGATTTGAAAAGTGAGGTTTTGGTGGAGTTGATGAGCGAAAGGAGTTTGTATGGGGAAGGAGGAATTTTTGAGATTTGTGTTTTGTTTTATTATTAGAAAGATTTGATTTTTTTGGATAAAAAATAAAAGCACATGTTTATAAACCTAGACTATAGACGGAAGAGTAACACGTATGCAAGAAAAGTTTCCTAAGGAAGCCACGTATAATACATGAGTATGCGAAAATATAATCATATAAGTTCCTATGCAAGCATACTTATTCTAAGCTAATGTTATTTAGAGATAAGTTAGAAAGTCATACCTCTAATGCAATTATGAGTGTCTTTTTCTTTTGACAAAAAAAATGTCAATAGACAACTCCGGTTCCTTCGTGATCTAGATGGTAGATAAGATACCTTCTTAGAAAAGGTAATATTGTTACCAAGGAATTCCTATATCTTGATAAAAATGAGCTTTAACTAAGCAAAATGACAAGAAAGGTTAGTGCAATTTAGTAATATAAAATAAGAAATAATAATATAATGTTGTCATTCAATCAACATCCTATAAAGTGTTTTTAAGACATGGTGTTTATCTTTGTAAAAGACCTTCTTTGTAGTTTTCAATTATACACGGATCGTGTCAAGTTTTTAAGGTACAATATACTCTAAAAACTTGGTAACGAAGCTCTGGTACCAATTGTGGAAAACTAGAAGGGGGGGTTGAATAGTTTTACCGATTAAAACTTAGTTTTAAACTATTTAGATTGACTTATGTCAATCTATTAAATGTGTATGTTGGATGTTGATATATGAGTATGCAAGTAAGTAAAGTAAAAGTAAAGAATAAGAAGCACAAAACCACAACGCGAGTATTTATAGTGGTTCGGCTACAAGGACACCTTCCTTGCCTACTCCACTCCCGAGTCACCTACTCGAGAGTTCGTAATCACTACACAACACAAACTCCTTGTGGCGGAGAAGCCTTCACAACGTCGCCTACTTTTATCCGGTACAAGGCTAGACACCGGGTTCTTCCACGGTAGAACCAAACCTATCACAACGTCGCCTACACTTTATCCGGTACAAGGCTAGATACCGAGTTCCATTACAAAGGAGGAACTACTACCCAACACTACACAACACCTATCCCAAAAGGAGATCCACTCCTTATGACAACATCAAGAAGGATATCAATATCCTTTGACCCAATACTAATCTATCTTGTACATCGACACACCATATCGAATGTACACCCTAGGCACCTTTCACTAATGCCTTTGACTCGACTTCTAGGAACTCTTCACTAATGCCTTCAACACGGACTTTCGACACTCTTCACTAATGCCTTTGAAACGAATCTTTGGCACCTTTCACTAATGCCTTTGATACGACTCTTCGACACCTTTCACTAATGCCTTTGTCTTGACCCTTTAGACATCTTTCACCTATGTCTTCGACACAACACTTCTAATGAGAAAGGAAAGAACTATCAACAAGATACCATCAGTAGTCTTGATGATGACGAAGCTTGGCAACCCATGGACTTGAGCTTGCTCGACTTCAAGAGGTGGTGATCTCGCCTTTAAGAGGAACCTAGAGAATCACAAAAACACAAAAATACATAGAAAGATCCCTTGGATCTGAGGTTAGAGAGTTTACAACACTAGGAGAAAATGTGTGTGAAAGGGGTTGATTATAATGAAGAAATGACTCACTATTTATAGACAAAAACTAGCTACTGTTGCACGGATCCCACGGATCCCTTGCATGAGGATCCGTCCAGTGTAAACTGAGGGATCCGTGAGATGCTCCTCATTATCCATGGGTTATGGGTCATGGGTCGTGGTTTATGGGTCATGGGTCCTAGACTTTGGACCATGGGTATCCAAGTAGATACAATGTATCTAGAAGATGCAATGCATCTAGTCAATGGGTTATGGTTTAGCTCCATGGGTCATGGATAATACCCATTATGACTTATGCATGATTTCATGCAATGGGTCATGGATTATGATCCATGGGTATGGGTCATGGACTTTGGGTTTTACCCAACTACATTCAATGTATTTAGTCAATGGGTCAAATACTTATACTTTTACCCATTCTATTACCCATTATAATACATACTAAGTATGTATATATCTACCCATTATGTAAACACTAGTTGTTGTACATATGTATCACTAAAACATGAAAGCACTATTACTTGTTTGTGATTTATATGAAAACGTAAGTGTGTTAGTAAACTATTGGCTCAAACCATTTACGTATTTTATTTGTTTCGTTAAAATGATTTTACGTTTGTTATCGACAAAACATTAGAAGATCGTAAAATATAAATAAACGTTTTTACGGCTTATTTGTATTAACATTGTCTAAATTTATAAAGAGTGAAGAGCTAATAAGGCAAGAGATGGAAGACATAAGTTATCAAAAGGCTTTTTAGAAGCATAACGAAGATACTGTGGATTCGATACAACGTATTGAAGAACATTATTGTAATATTATACGCATACTTAGTGTCATGCCAAATGAAGAGAGTGTGGTGGAAAAAGGTAATGATTTTGATGCTATTATATGTGATGATACACAACCACACGTTCATGATATGAAAATTTCTGGAGTTTGTGAGCATTATATGGAGTCCAATGATGGCATGGAAAGTATTGATGACCTTCCTGTTATGGATATTAAGGAAGGAAATAGGAATTTAAATCTCACGGACTCAGAAAGGCTAACACGTGTTTGGACATATATTATGGAGAGTTACCTATGCCAACACCGGTGGTTGAACCGTATCGCCCACCCATTCCTTTCCCTAGACAATTAAAGGTGGTAAGAGAAGAGGAACTGAGCATGAAGCAATTAAGGAAGATGAAAGCTAAGAGTCTACGGATGGAAGAATCAAGTCCACAAGGTCATGTAGAATCTACGACACAAATTGGTAACACCTTCGACTCTCCTTTTATTTTTACTAATGATCTTGCTAGTTTTTCTAAATAGGTTGCAGAGCCGAATGATGATGTGGTGGAACCTATTACCCTACAACCTATCATTGACATCACATCACATGATGACATACATGATGCACCTGTTATCCACCAAATTTTGGATGAACTTCAAAATGAATTCGATGATGAGCTATTGGATAATACCTTGGTATAAGAGCAAGTTAAATTGAAGCCAATATGGAAGGAAGAGGGGCTCGAAAAGATACTTGCCAAAGTCCCTTTCTCATCTTGTATGGAAATTAAGGGACACCTAACTACCGATAAGATTAATGAAGAAGGACGGGTAGTCATTCATCCTCAATATCTTAGACTCTCCCATGGAATATTCAAGACATCTAAATCATCAACCAAATTGGGTAAAGTAATGATTGGAGAACACTACCCACTGAGGTACCATTTTTACTTATCGTTTCTTCTTACCGTAGCAAATATACATTATTATAGTGTTTATTGCTATTATCATCCACACTTGATTCCAAGTGGGGAGAAACACTCCATTACATAGTAAATAAGGGTGGAGTCAGGCCCGTGACTCGAAAAAAATATCTCTTCGTGGGAGGCAACCCATGCTTATCTTTTGTTTGTTTTGTTTTTAGAATATTTTTATTTTAGCATTTCTTCCAGTTGGTCAATATGGCGTATTCACTGTTAGTGGATATGGCGTATTAACCCCTGACGTGCACTTTTATATTTCCTACATGTAATTGATACGGCGTATCCAATATTCCATGGATACGGCGTATCGACACTCTGCCTGTTATTTTTCGCATTTTCATTTTCTAACCAATAATTAATACGATGTTCTAGAGTTTCTTTTCCTGTAGTGTCTACCTTATTGACAGGTTTGAACGATTTGTGGTATTAATGGAATCCCTCTTTTCTTTTGCTCGAAAACTTACATTGGAGGATCATACCGAGCAATTCCTATGGGAGTTCTCGATCTAGTTCTTTATATTTCCTGTTTTTAATTTATTTTGTACAACGAGGACGTTGCACATCTCAAGTGAGGGGATGGAGAATTAGATCGCATATTTTTCCTTAATTTTTCAAAAATATGTCTCATATATGCTTAAATTTTAAAAAAAAAATTAGCATTTTTTGTAAAATCAAAAGTTGCATAACCCGCACACATAACTCTTATTTCCATATTGTGAGGATTGAGCCTATTCCGTTTCCACTATTTTACCCAAATTCCACAAAAATATGAGTGTGCCGGTGACTTGCAGTAAACCTTAGAACTTGGATTGGTATACTATTCGAGACCACCATAATGAGTATTATTAATATAATTGTAGTGACTTGTCTAACTCGGTATATTTCTAGGATTACACCCAAATGACCTATGTCGTTTACATGTTATGTGATATTAACTAACTATACTGGTTAGTTAACCCCCCCCCCCTATAAAACTCATTTGTTACTCTCATTTTTAGAGTAAGATACCCATAAAAAAACCCTCAGAGTCATTCCTTTCGTTTCTTACACCAATATAAAAAAAAATTCGTTACACCTATACACCTTAGCCTACCCTATAGATTATTGATAAGGTTTTAAAAGGTACCATTTTGAAGCCCTTATTTGATCACTTTGTATCCGACCACCGAGACACTCATAATGTGTGTTTGCTTAGGAGTATGAAACTTAATTATTGAATATTGATTGGTTGTTTCTTATCTTAGTTGATTAATGATCTAGTAGTATCATAAAAATAATCTTCCTCAACCTTAACCTTAGCGTAGTAACTTCTCACTAGCATAATATAATTAGGAAGTTATATGACTAGCACAAAACCCTTTACCACTTAAATTCCACAAAAATGTGAGGATCGCCTTAGATTAGTAGGAATTAAAAGCATTCATCTTTAATGCTTAGAGTGTGAACCGGTAGTATATTAGATTCTAGAACTTGTTTTGTGATGCATTCCGAGATCGCAAGTGAGACTACACTTGTGTAGTTAGGAATAACTAAATGATAAGAGGCATTAGGATAACCCTTGTTTGATACCCGTAATATAATTACTTCTTCCACATCGGTTGAGTAATTCCCACACCCTTTGTATCCTTTTCGCGGTTCTCGTGATGTTTCGGTTTTCGAAATATCAATGAAGAGCATTGTTTACACCCCACCCCAAATATACACCCAAATCTTGTCTATATCCTTTGTATACGGGACGATATATTTCGGAAGGGCGTTAAATTCAAATTCCCTTTGTTTGCGTAATAATGTATTACAATTCGGGTCAAATTAGTGAGAGTAATAAAACTCAAGTGTATGTGCGATGTTACCGTATGTTATGTAGATATCCTAACTAACTATTTTAGAGTGTCGAGTCTTGGTTCTTCGTAGTTAACTTGCCACCACTATAAACTCATTTGTTACTATTCTCATTTTACTAGGACCGTAAGATACCCATAAAAATGACTTTTGTGGGCTTATATGTGTTGTGGACTGCTTTAAACCAATGCATGAAGTCATTCCATTTTGAGGGTCGTTAGCGATCACTTTTGTATCCGTTACACCAATATAAAACGAAAAGGCGCGGATTGTTTCGAGACACTCAAAGTCACGAAATGTATAGGCGGCGGCGTGTTAACAGGATTTTTGTGACGATCTGAGCCAAAACCCTATTTTCAAGTACACCTTAGATGCCTACCCTATAGATTATAGTCCGTGTTTATTTGCTTTTGTAAGAGTATGTGTCTTGTTTTTTAGGGTTCCAAACCCTATCTTACATCAAGTAAGTATTTACTTCATCAATTCAATTATGTCTTTGATTATTTGTGTGTATTTGCATGTTCTCCATGTCTAATTTATTTGTGTTTTACTTAGGTATGAAACTTAATTATTGAATATTGATTGGTTGTTTCTTATCAGTTGATTAATGATCTAGTAATGCGATAGGTCATTCGTTGTGTATTAATGCTTGATTCATCTTTGTGAACCTTATAATATAATTACCGAGTAGTTGTAAGCTAAACCATCCAAAGGAGTAAGAGTTTAATGTAATAGTAGTTATTTTTTCCTATTTTTAGGTTCACCGTGGGTTTACTACTCCTTTGACCCGAACGCACTGCGTAAGCGTATTTATTTTTTATATCTAAAGTTTTTTCTTGTGTTCGTGTGTGTTTCTTAAGTATATGAAAAATTTTTATCATCACTATTATTTTTATATCTAAAGTTTTGAAGTATTCATCCGATTTATTATGATGGTGAATTTGTGAAATTTTACACCATTAGATGTTTGGTTTATGTTTGAAAAACAAAAATCGAAAAAAAAGAGAAAGAGAGAAAAAAATGAGAAAATCGGTTTGTCTCAACTTACCCGATTTATATTTTGAGCTAATCGATTATTCGTTAGTACGTGATATAAACCAACGATGTGAAGTTTTGTATTAGTAGAGATATTGCCACTATTTTTTGTACTATATATTTATGGATTGCAAGGGAGTTGGCCGTTAAGGGAACGCCAACTGAGGTTTGTTTTGATAATAATGATTAAGACATCACTGAGTCTAATTTGTGTCTACCTATTAAAGCGTGAGTTAGTATATGATTTGTGTCTTTTTCATGGAAAGGTCGGGAAGTAATTAACCACATTCTTGTTTATTATATGGACTTAATCTATTTTTTATGATTTTCTTTTACACCATTTATATATGTTTCCCATACCTTACCCTTGCCAAACTACTTTATCCATTGTTAGCTTTCGAGCATCCGGATATAGAAATAACTTTGTAAAAATATCTTATGCATTAATATTTTAATGACCATCCGGTTTTTGAGTAATCAAATGATGTGCCAGCGATCTAGGGTGTATATTTTGGTGACCATTCGTTATGTAAATAACGCGCCAACGATCCAAGATATACTATTATAGTGACCATCCATTGTTTGAGTAAATCAAGAATACGCGCTAACGATTTATTATGTTTTTGTATAGGATGTTTAACACAAGCCTAGTACAACCCTTAAGCCTAATCATGATTAACCCAATTTATCCTTTGAGACTTGTTACTCCTTAGCTTTCGTGGCGGAGATGTGTATCCTTGTCAAGCTTATGATAGAATACTCGTCACGCTGAGCAATTGAGCGAACTACTTAAATGTTACTACATAGATTAGTTGAGTGATTTGAGTGATTTCATTTTCCTATTTCGTGAGGTGTTTGGTTGTGCACTCGAGATTAAACGAATAGATGCTTAAATAGAAAAATCCTAGACGAATGTTTAGGATACATTTTCATAAGTTTTATCTAAAGTTTACTTGAGGACAAGTAAAGTTCAAGTGGGGGTGGTATTTGTGACATCAAATAAGGTCATATTTATAGCATCATTTATCCTATGTATATTGCTTGTTTCCTATTATTTTATATAAGATTTGATACTTCATTGCTTAAATGTTTCAATCTCAGTTATTATCAAACAATTGGTGAAAGTTAGCAATAATGGAAGTCTTTTGAAGCAAAATTGATCAAGTTCGAGAAAGTCCTCTAAACAGACAAGAATACACTGTATCATTTTAGGCAGATACGTTGTATACCAAGACTTAATGATTATCAAGACCATTGCCTGACTATAGAGAATACACCATATCCAATTACTTGGATACGCCGTATATGAAACTTTGGTCAACAAGAAGAACGATCTTGTTTTAGTCCAGATACGTCGTATGATATTCTCAAATATGCCGTATTCATCTTAAAAACTTCACCAGATATCCAAGATAAGGTAGACCTGATACATCGTATTCATCCTTATGATACGACGTATCAGTAAGGTGGTGTACGAACATTCTGGAATATAATAATCATGGACCCCACGCGAGTTACCCCGATACGCCGTATTGGATACATCTGGATACACCGTATCGACCGTATTCGAAAAGTATAAGTAGAAAACCCTAAGTCCAGTTTTCAGAGAGCTAATAACCACCAAGTACGAGACCAGAGACATAAAGAAGACCAAGAAGGTCCTGCTAGTGCCATAATTCCATAGGAAGATTCCCTTAATTGTTTTACTACACTATAATCGTTCGGTTAGCGTATTTTTCGTTATCAATTTGTACTTTAATCTTTCCGAACATGATAGCTTGTATTATTACAAATATTATGGGATAATACATGTAGGTATTAGCCAAGTTTATGATTATTTGATATTTTGATTTGTTTATTTGGATTCCTTACTGGTTGCGTATTGATTATTTTTATTACTTCATTCATGTTTATTGTGTATGTGATTATTCATTCAACTGATTCTTGCATTATTCAATAATTCCTAAATTTTTGGATAATAAGCATTATTTCAGGAAGATCACATATTACTTAGCTTTATAACTAGATCAATATTGCTATGACCATTAGGCTACTAGTAATGAAGTTAGGGCATAAATATGTAATGTAAGCCCTCATGGGATACATGATAAATTATAATCCATAAGTGATGCTTTATGCACATTTCGATTAATTGTGACTGGATTAATCTATTGAAAAACTAGTTAGTAAACATGGGGTTTAGAAAGAAGTACCACCTAGCTTACATTAGAAATCCACCAACAAAGTGAGTATCGTCATTATAACAAGTAGACAAATCAGGCATTTTATATGATTAACTTCGCTAATACGTTGTCTTTACTATCGGCTTGACCTATTCTTTATTATCTATGTTTCTGCTTGTGTGCGTTATCTGTCTCATTTACATTTACAGTTTCATTAAATCTAAACCTCGTGTCAGTCTCTCAGACTCAAAACCCTTTTGATGTGTTGGAATTAGGTTTAATTATACTAACTTAAGTAATTAAAACACTGATAGATTTAATTGTTAACGTTCCACTCTTAGTGATCTAAACCCTACTTTTACCAACTAACTTACCATCGATCGGTAACCGCCAGGTTAGTGTTTGTTATAGGTAAAGTCGGCATAAAATAAAGAGTAAAACTTGATAACATAATTTACCTACACACAATGACACATCACCATGTGAATGGTAAATTTTGAGTCTTTTATATTTGGACTTTTCTTGACCTCATCTGATGGTCATGTGTGGTGACCACGACACTTTTGGATGGCAAAATGTGGTGTTTCCCTTTTTAGGGCCTGCCCAAGTCAGTCTCTAGTTCCCAAAATTTATTCCTTACTCTTTTGATTGAACAATGGTCCGAAGCTCGGGGTTTTTCGGATTCGGTGTGCCTCCTTTAGTCTCGACTCGTTGTGGGTCGGCTAGGGTTATCCGGTTTAGCCATTCGGCCACTGATGTGTTTTACTTTTTCTTGTGGGACCTTCGGTGTGGGCCATTCGGCCACATACACCAACAGTATGTATCCGCAGTTAGCTGGGCCTGTCATTATTGTAAGCGGTTCAGCATTATCCACAGTTAGCAGCATGTGTTTTTCGGCAAATACATTGTCCAAGATGAAATCAATTGTCTTGATTTGGACCCAAGACTGAAATGGAACTCTAGGATGTATCTTGTTCCTTCAAGTGCTTTTAAAGAAGGTGGAAGCTTGTAGGGATCCTTGTCATCAACATTTTCCAGCACTTTGTCGTTGTCGTTGGGCATGAGTCTGTTACCTTCTAGATTGAAGCAACTTAGTGACATTGTTGAAGTCCCATCGTCGATGAGTGCCTTGAAGCAGTAGCTGTAGGTAAAACAAAATGCCTTTGTAAATAGAAATTTAAAATTAGTATGCATAAACCGAAACAAACGGAAAATGCTTAATAAAATGAGAAACGTCAAGTAAATAACTAACCATCACACTTGTTGGATTTTTCAGCCAAATTAAATTACATGGAAGAGTAAGATTAGCTTGGCCAACACGTTCTTCCTATCTTGATCTCATAGTTTAATTGTGTTTCTTATTTTTTTTATTTGCTTTTTTAGTCTAAAGTAGTAGATTAATTAATTAAACATCATGTGATTCTGTCAGATTGAAAACCCCCCATAAAAGCTGTAGAAAATCCACTAGGTTTAGCTTTAAGTTCTACTGCTCCTTACGAATAACCCGTGCTTACCATACTAGCTAGAACTGACTGGGCACACTTCCCATAAGTGTTAGTCTACAGGTTAAGTCGGTTACTATAACATCATTTATGACGTGTAATTCTTTGATCTTATGATGTTTCTAGCCTTGAAACTCGTGTTGCAGCCTCTGAGATTCGACCTATAGAACTTAGGAATGAAAGTGTGGCCTAAAGTGTGATAGGTCGGGGTATTTATGTTGTTAAAGGCCCAAGCCCATAATTTCACGACGTATACCTATTGGGCGTATATGTCGTGACTGGTCTTGATAGCACCGCCACGTCATCGATCTTTAGTTCCATGCGGCGTATGCTTGGATTGGGAATACACCGTATGGTCTTCAACACTTAGATATTTTCTTGAAGAATAATTGTGTGCGCCATATGCAAGAGTATGGGCATGTGTCGTATGTCTTGGTTGGAATATCGCCTTCTTCACTTTTGGCTTCTTTTGCTCGTTTTACCCTTTTATTAGTGAGAATTGCTCCAATGCTCCAAATAAACACTAAAATATGACTTTATAGCAAAACAACATCATTTCTTATATAAATGCTATAAAAGGAGCAATATTCATAGGATAATGATGCTAAGTATATATTCTTATTTGATGTCATTAACCTCAACGTATTACCACTCCGATTTATAAAGATCTCCATTTCCAAGTATAGTTTCATTTGCTTCATCTCAAAGAAATCCTTGGCAACCCATATCCGAGCCTTACTTTCACAAGTAAACCCCATGTAATCTATATAGAGGAATAAATATATGAACATACATGGTGCATACTTCGTAATATTTTTCGTTGTCGCCATCGCTTACGCTCGAAACCGTTGTTGAGCATACTCATACCGCATCGAATATCCATATATTCTTTTATTATAGCTATCCACTTGGAAATTACCTCACAAGAAACTACATCCCTTAAACTCAATGACTCATATGCATCTTCTTCTATCACTTTAGCGACTCCTAAAGTAGCCATATTACTATCACCTCTGAGTGGTTCTCGACGCCCATTACTCTCATCGTGTGCAAACTTATAAGAGATTAAATTTTGAGTCCAAAACACGTGAACCATTACCTTGATCGCAACTCCATAGAGGTTCCATCTAAAACCCACGACCTTCTTGTGGTTCCACCTCCATGCAACGCTTTTGTGGTACCCGACCTAAACCAAACCATTTGAGGGTATATGTATATTAACTATTCTTAAAGTAAACCATGTCCCCATAACATGACAATGTCAAGCTTAACGTTAACATCCCGTAAACCCTTGTAAAATCGATCAAACTAGTGAAACAAACTCACCTGAAATCGACTAACAAGTATCGTGTTCAAAGTCTTGATCTTTTTCTATATTCAATCGGCTCAACCCTTATAGAAAATCTTATCAAGAAATAGACTAACTCGAGAGTAAACCCGAAAAACCCTTCGAAGTAAATTCCTTGTCGATTAAACCCTAGGAACCCCGAAACTTGAGACCTAAGTAACAAGCTAGTGAGATAACCCCTTGATAATTGAACATCACTTAGTCGATAACCGTTGAATAAATCGACTTGAAAAATCCTAAGTCAAAACCATTGCTCAAAACGACACCTTCCTTTAAAACCAAGTAACCTTCTTTAAGTTAAAACCTTGAAGTCGATACCCTTGCAAAACCTTGTCACCTTTGAAGCTCAAAACCAAAACTCTAAAATGCTTGTGACAAAAGAAAACGATTTCCCATAACGCTAGGAGAATGGACCTACCTCCGTGACTAACCTCTTAAAGAAATGAAGTTTCTTAATACATGACTAACCTCTTAAAGTTTTAGCTAAATTACAACTAATCACGTAGACTTATATCAAAAATATTACACACTAAGTGCCCGTTTGGTTCGTAGATGGGTTTAGGATTCGGATTTGGATTTGAATTTGCATTTGGATTTAGATTAGGAAATAAAAAATTATTAAATGATATTAAAAATGTATTTGTTTGATAAATAAATTGGATTAAAATATATTATTTAAAAACAAAATTTAAGAAAAAGGCAAAAAAAAAAAAGAATATGTGATAAATGTGAAAAAAGACAAAAAATAATAATAAAAGATATATTGATTACCTCTTTATCAGGCTAAGATTGAGATTTTGATTTCTGATCCCAAGGCCCGCCATGACTAAACAAACAAACAAACTATTTTCATATTTTTTTTTTCATTCGAATCTTGTCAAACCTGGCAACCATACTGCACCTAATATTCTAACATAAATAATTGCCTAGAAATAGGTATTTGAAGTATTGAGCAAGAATCGACGCCGTCATTGGCTTTGAAAAACAAAACCCAGCACAAGTAGCATACTTTCCATAAGAACAACTATTTATTGTCAACATTTATGGGCATGGAAGTCTTTGTGAGGACATTCTTAGATACCAATAATGGGCTGCAAATTTGCAACTTCTCGTGGCTATTGTTTCATGAAACGTTCAAGAATTTGAGATGTCATGTCCAACAGTCTGAGCCTCGATAAAATATAGTAGTAATCTCCTACACCTTTTTATATGCAATTCGATTGGTGGATTTAATGTAATACTCCCTCTTAGCTTAAACAAAATTAGACTTATATCGGTCTAAAATAAAGGATTTGGTCGCTAAGCAAATGATTAAGTACATTTAATGCAGTAATTCTTTATATATTCAAAATAATTATGCATTTTAATACAAAATAAATAAACATACAAATTACTTTAAATATATGTGATTTTTAATTTAATAAATTACAAATTGTCTTAATCATTGTTCAACGTGGATTGTATAGCAAATCCTCTAAAATATAGTAAACATTTTATGGAAAGGCAATAATCATAGTAAACTGAAAACTATTCATCTCATTTCGTATATTTTTCTCAAACGTTCTATAGATAATCTGTCTAAATTAAGAATTATCCCATAACTTCACTTATATAATACTACCTAATGACCTAATCCCGGGAAAGGCCCTTTGGGCCAGGGCAGACTGGGCCGGCGCACAGGGCATACTTTGGAGAGGCAATATTTTAGTAAAGGCTCACTGTATATGTATGACCATATAAAGCATTTCTTAAGCCCAATATTAAGCCCTGCATTCAAAATTTGTGTGCAGGTCATGAGTCATTAAACCCAATGTAAATGTGCAAACTACGGAAATAAGAGACGTATACCCACTAATATTCACATCGATCTACAACATCACATTTAATCTATATTTGCTCAATAATTCTTTTGCTGTTGAGATGCAACTTTTAGACTTGGTTTTTCTTTCGAGCTTTTGATTAAGATTCTTAGTTTGCGAGTTTATCTTTAATGCCGGTTAAAAATTAGTAACTATATATTTATATAATATGCTTGGCTGCTTGCTATTTGTCTATTTAAGAAGATTTGCTTTGTATTATTTTGGTTGAGACATTGATTTGTTAAAGTTAGTTTGATTTGTATGGCATATTGGAATTCTGATATAATAGCGTCTATGTATATTGAGTTTTAATTGGTTACAAAGAGTCTATCAACTACTTTGCATGTAAAAATGCTCTGATAATAACAATATTCAATAATATATTATATTGTATAAGTAGTTTTGGACTAAAACACTATTTGTTTTATTGATGAACCTTTTTACACGTATCTAAATTAATGACGTATAGCACGTACATCAGGCTTATTGGGCTCAGCTCGTGTTATACGCACTTCGGGCTCAAGCTTAACAAAATAAAATAACCACAAGTATTGGATCGCCAGTAAGCCCAATAACAAATTGGCTACGATCCGGATACAATGACGCACGTAGAACACCCAGCGGATCGACCTATGATCGCGAAGGTGATCGGATCAAACCCATGACCTTACCCGAAGGTGATCTTTTATAAGTGAAATCCCTAGCATTATACTCGCTGCTCTAATCTTGACTTTCTCACACAATTAATGCACATACCTCAATACTCGGACAAACATGAATACTTAGGCTTACTAGCTTTTATAAGCGAAATGCTTTTCTTGTTTTTTTTCTTTTGAAACCCAGCATTAACATCTTACTTAGTAAGATAAAGGACTTGCTCTAATCTTTTGTAAACTTTATATAATATATTTGACTGTTTATTAACTATGTTATATTTATGATAAAAGTCTTGTTTCATATTTACATTAAGTTACTTATTATCGCATTGCGTTGGTTTAATAAACAAATTGCAATACGAGCACTTAAAATCATTCTGACATTTATACAAAACAAACAACGTTATTTCGGATTAGACTTTCTAGCCATCTTACCAAGAAGATGGTAGGTCAAAACATCTTAATGAAACAAACACACCCTAAATGCTGGAGCTTAATCGGGGTTTACTTTCACAGTTTACTTTCATTTTGCAGAATTCAATCTATTACTTGATTTAGTATAGATTCACCCATTGACAACTTTGTTGGCTCGCCCAACATACGTTCTTTACACATATCTTAACTCGTCACACTTTTTATACTAATAAGTTGGCGGCATCCGTGGACCAGTACACAATTGCGTTCTTATAAATACTCACTATGAGCACTCAGTCCAGACCTACTCCTTCTGCCCCCACGTCCACCGTGCGGAACACGACAGGAAAGGGAAAGGATGCATTACTGGAAGAACAAGAGAAATTCGCGTCCAACGCAGCTCTTAGAGAATGCTATGACAAGTATTACCACCAAAATGTTGCCAATCATGTCTGAGAAAGTTCGTCAAGAAAAGAAACAACGGGAAAAGCTCAAGGCATTAGAAGCAATGAAAGCCCGACTTGACTTCCAGGAAGCTTCGCAACATTCCGAATCGGGGGCGAACAAAAGAAAAGATTTGAGGAAAGAACTCGAATCTAAGAGACAGAGGCGCATACGAAGATTCCGACCAAAGAAACAACCGATCTAGGTTACCAAGGAGGAGGAACACGGAAAGAGAAACGGTGTTTAAAAGATTGGAAAATGGTGTGTTCCACAGATTGGGAGATAAGGAAATGAGCGTATCAGTGTACTCCGGAGATTCCAAACGCCCAACCCACCGTAGTGCCCAAAGAAGGGAAGAAAGCTGCTACCAGAGCTCTTACTCACAAAGAACGGAGCCTACACCCGAAAGGCACGGAAGCGACAGAACATCCTCGCGGAGAACATGAGAGCTCTCTGAAAGTAAGGATAGCAGAGGCGGACATTGGAAGTTAGGATCGAAGAAACAAAAGTCAAGCATTGAGGACAATGACTTGGCAAGGCCATGGATATGCAAAGAGATTGATCCGTTCACTGATCGCATTCGTTACTTTGACCTACCAAAAAAGACCCGTATGCCAAATAATGTCAAGGCATATGACGGAAGTGAAGACCTCGAAGACCATCACAAGATTTTTCAAACAACAGCAAAAGTGGAACGATGGGCTATGCCAACATGGTGCCATATGTTCAATTCTACGCTTATCGGATCAGCTAGGGTTTGGTTTGATGACCTCCATCCAGGATCCATAGACAGCTACGACGATCTAAAAGAAACATTTATAGCAAACTTTATTCAACAGAAGAAATGCATTAAGGATCCCGTAGAGCTTCATCATATCAAATAGAAGGACAGGGAATTCACAAAAGACTTTGTACAAAGATTTAAGGAAGAAAGCAGGGATGTAAAAGGAGCGCAGGAAGTCATGAAAGTCTCAGGATTCATGCATGGAATAACTGATCCAGGGTTGATCAAACGTCTGCACAACATAATTCCAAATTCAATGAATGAAGTAATGAGCATAACCACATCTTTCCTACGCGCGGGAGGGGGGGGGGAGTGGCAGCTGGAAATCAGGAAAAGAGAAAATCGTTGCCACAAATGCTACAGAACCGGCATACAACCGGACAAAAGCAAAATTTTAAGAACGAATTCAAAAAAAATATAGGACGGAAGGAAAGTAAAAAGGTTTCATCTCTCTATCTAAACCCTCAAAGGAGGTTTCGACTCCGAAAAAGCAAAATTTTCAAACTCACCCCTAGTAACGACCCTGGTTGAAAAAAGAAATAGCAGCAAGTTCTGCGAATTCCATGGAAGAGCAAGGCATAGCACAGATGAGTGCATGCATCTAAAGAACCAAAATGAGGGAATGAACGAATCCAAAAAGTTGGCAAAAAAGAAACGCCCGGGGAAAGAGAAACATTAGTAATTCTAAAAAAAAAAGAAAAAAAAGGAAGGAACCACACAAGCTTCTCTCAATTTCATTTTTACCCTCAAAAAAGGAAGTAGAAACCAAAGATCTAGCGATTACTAAAGCGAAAGATGGGAAGCACCTCACACAACACAACACATGTATTACAACGGATGATCCGCTATCAAAATATCATGCGGACCTAAGTGGAAAGGCCACATGGTCCTGACCACAGTATCTCCCATCGGACTCTATAACAAGGATGCATAACCAATAGGAAAGGTAACGCTCCTAGCAGTAGGATCGTAATCTCCACATAACAGAGTTACGGAAATACCAAATGCTCGAAAAAGTACGGTCGGCACAATAAAGAGCCTGCAATATGATTAAATTCTCAGTAGGAAAAGGAGTGTGGACACTCTAAAATAATGAGGAAGTTCTGCTAAAACAAAACATAACCTTCAAACAAGAAGCGCAAATATTTGTCAACTGTCATAAGGACAAATCAAGATAACGGTTCATCAACGGCCTAGTATTGCGTCCCCACCTCAAAAGCAAAAGACCAGAAAAAAATGTGTTGCCCATTCATAACGAACTCGAACGAATCTGTCCGACATTCGACAAAAAGCGATAAACACACAACGGAACACTACGTAGGTGCATGCGGAAGGTACACCCGAAGCAGGAAAACTGAAGCAAAACTAAGTTTTGGAATGAAACAGTGGGAGCCATATTAAAGAAGGAGTAAGAAGACATTTCGTTAAACAAAAACAAAAAACGAATACAAGGAACATCCTCAACAATAACAATTGTAGGGGAAGTAATCACGCTAACAATATCATTAACATAAATAGTCAAAGGTCAAATGTCAGCAGACCCGTTAATCGGAGTACACGAATAATAAATTCCGCGAACGACCCGGTAAAAGAATAGAGAATATGCCAGGAACGGTGAAACCTGTCCATGAATAAGTAACTTTTGAGAAAAATGATTACAGGGTCGGACCAATACCTACTAAGGTAGACAGGAGCATACTCACGCCTTGAAGTCCGACCTCGAAGGAACTAAAAATAAACCGGAACGCTTCATCATTGTTTGTTAAAAAGGTAAACCAATAACATAATCAATACAAACAAGCAAACAACTTCAGAAAAATCAAGACTCCGTCAAGATCATTTAAGGACGTGTTATCCAGCCAGCAGGGGATAACTTAAAGGATAAGTTCTAGCCAAAGACTCAAACAGGAAAATTCTGGGAAGTACAAATTTTTGTTCCTTCCCAAGACACTTTATGTCAAATCTAATAGGGCAAGCAGACGCTCAGTCTACGAGCCTACCTACTAAGCACTAAGGCAAGGTCACTATTTACACATGTAAGAACAGTGAAAATTTCACTATAAATACCTGCATCAAAAGAAGGGTAAAGGAGAAAAATCAAAAAGAGATTACAAATAAACACCAAATATTACAACAATCTAAATCCACGAAGCTCATAATTTGAGCACAACTTGAAATTTTGCAAAAAGTTAAGGTGATCGCTCACGGAAAGTTCAAATATCACCTTAGAAGAAGTTGAAGATGCTATACATTGATCAAGGGTTTTTGAAAAAACGGAGCAAGGCCGTGCATCATACATAACAATCATAGCCTCTATTCAATGACAAAACGTCATTCATCTATGATTGTTTTTCACAAATTCATGAATTACTCAAGCACCTGCTCCCAAACCAAAAGAACCAAAAGATGATACAAGAGTCAAGCGGATCCTTTCATGGTCCTGAGCTGCTCTTAAATGACTGCTAATAACAATTAGTCACTCTTAAATAACGACTAATAACCCACAACTACAATCGCCTACAAATCCCCTTCATCTAAAAAATTTAACCTCAATTATATTAGTTGCTTTAACATATAAGAAATAGTTACCGAGGTTGTGCAAACAAGCTTGAAGTGATCATGCCAACCTCACTTGGTTGAAAAGGAAAATTTGTTCTGGTTTGAGTATGTTAACCTCAATTATATTAGTGTGAAATGGGTTCAAACAAGCTTAGTGATCACACCAATCGAAAAAGGTCGAAACCAAACCTAGAATACTCTAAATAAATAAATAAAAGAAAAGAAAAAAAAAACTGATTATCGAATATTTCATAACAATTCAAGCGACTAATATTTCCACAAATTGTGGTTTTCTCTTATATGGACTAGGAATGGACTGATGTTTATGTTTGCAAATTAACCAATCTATATGCAACTATGCATGCAAGTACACTTTACGTCTTTGGAGTTTGGACTCCTATTTTTAACAAATTTTCTTTTATTCACTTGAAATTCGACGCATTAGGTATAAATAAATATAGACTGATGATAATCTTTGGCCATAAGCTTTCTAAATTTGAAATACTAGAATAATGTTTTAGAAAATTAATTAATAATCACAAAACTTTTGTCAACCATATGGAAGGTAAAACAAATACTAGTAACAACTTGCAAGTTTTGTAATGATTTCAGGACCGATCTTTATAACGTCTCTTGGAATGTGGAGAAGCGTGAGCTGTGAAGTAACGAAAAAGCAACCCACGAACAAATTCCAACGCACATATGCGATCAATCTAAAACAAAGGGTACCTTAATAACCAAGCCATAAACGTATATATTAGATGATAGATTACATGGGGATTAGGTAGTAGTTTGGTAAACATACAAGTAGATTTCACATACCAAATTATATGATCGTAAAGCCTAGAACAAAGATGTACGTCATGAAAATTAGCCGGGCAATGTTTTGACAATCAATTTCTAATCTTTCCCATAATTAGCATCTTTTCTGTTTTAGTTTTTATTTCATAGTTTTGGGATACCAAACATGATTTCACTTTTTATAATCTGCTACTCGTTCCGTCTCACATTTGGTAAAAGCTACCGTAATTTGGTATTGGTATTGTAAAAGGAAGCTATTAAGCATTAGATGTAAGTTGATAAGCTGTTGGTATGTGATAAATTGTTTGTTTATAAAAGTGTTTGGTAAAATAAATTGTATTAAAACTATAAATGTAAAATGACGTAAAAGGACACAAATATATAATTAAAGCAAATATAAAATATCTATACAACTATTATACTATAGCTGTGTTAGGGGAAGGGCTTAGGGGAACTTATGAGGCAGCTTTAAAATAAAGTAGAACATAAAATAAGTCTGGTTTATAAATGCGAGAACATGAAATCATAAGCCTTTAAAAAGAGCTTAAAACTTTAGCTCGATAAAAGAGGCTAAAAACTTTAACTCGAGGCTTAAACAATAAATTACTTATTTACCCACAAAAATATCTAGCATATACAAAAACTCATTTAATTATGTCATTTTTAGTAATTTTGCAATAATAAGCCTAAGCTTAAGAGTTAAGCCCATGTGCCAAACAAGTTTACAAAAATATAAATTTCAACTTCGACTTATAATAAAAGCCCCAACTGCAATTCAAAGCGCCATTGAATTCGTTCTGTTAAATATACCCTAATATGATTTTACAATCTTGCAAGCCTTAAATTTTTTGTTACTAATATAATTTCCTTTGAAAGAATAAGCTTACACTAATATTTTGAACTACTACGTTTTATATAATATTTTTATAACACTGGTAATTATCTAAAGAGTAGAAGTGTATAACTTATTTTTATAATACTAGTAATTATCTAAGGAGTATAAGTGTATAACTTTATAAATTGTAAGTTAAAAAGAAAAGAATGTTGGAGGTTGTCATGAATTAAAGTTAAAAAGAAAAGAAAACGACATTTTTCTATTTGGTCCAAAAAGTTGAAAGAGTTAAAGGGACAAATGTAAAATACCAATCAAATAATTTCCCAAATTTTAGAACAGCGATCTAATGAGCGTTTAATTTTGAACTTTTAAATATATTAGAAGCTCCAACTATCCTAATCAAACAAGGCTTTTTTAACCAAGAGTTTTTTTCAAAATAAAAAGCTAACATCTCCTAAAAAGCTCTAAAAAGATGTTGCAAAATGCCCTTAAAAAGATCAAATTGAAATTACGTATTATGAAATTTCAGTTCTGATTTCTATTTCTGATTCTGACTTCTGACATCTGAACTTCAATTAATTTTCTTAAACATACCCTAAGTATCCATTATGACTTTTCTTTTTCTTTTTTTGTTTTGACTTTAAATATTTTTATTAAGTATATAATATTTGATGTAAGATATATGAATGGATTAAGATTTTAACTGTATTTTTATTTGTTAATTTTCATTACATAACTCAAACAAATATATTTAAAATCAAAGTTAAATGAAAAAGAATAAAAAAAATAGAAAAGTGCCAAAAGAGGACAAAATCTTTTTTGAAGTCTTTAGAATGGTTATTTTTTAACGCAATTCCCAAAATGGTTATCTTTCATTCTCATTCCGCAACTCCACTCATTAGTCGACAGTGTCCAACTCCACTCAAAATTTGACATGTGTCCAACACGTGTGAGCAGTAATGTGAAGTTGCGGGTTGAGTAGTTGAGATGTATTCCGTTGAGAATTACTATGACCATAATTGGGACATCAAAAGATTTTGTCCCTTTTGCTCTTTCTAAAAAATAATAATGGACACTTAATGTGGGATGGAGGTAGTACTATTTAACTTGAGAGGTATTAAATATTATATAAATCTTTTCTTCGGAATGTGTTAGTTTTTCACGATTGTGCTTAGTTTCGTTAGACCACCCGTAATAATACCCGTTTGCACACGTCTTGGTTCATCTTGCACACGTTTTGCTTACTATTGTCACTCATCATGAAGCAAACGTCTTTGGCCAAAAATTGGAGATCCCGGTCGTTTAGATGACCGAGTTTCGGAGGTGTGTTTGTGTGGGTGTGTGTGATTTTGATTTTTGTGAGGTATATTTGTGTTTAAGTGGGGTACATTTTTGTGGTGAAGTTGATTATCTTATTATCTTAAATTGGTGGTGAAGTTGTTTGTTAAAGAAGAAAGTTGATGTAACGGGAAGATGACGGTAGTGAAGTCGGCAGCGGGTGTTATTACAGGTCACCTTAGAGTGAAGGGTATCATGGCTAAGCCATTGCTCTTCATTTAGGCCCCACATGTGCCACATCACTTCAACACACCCACTTAAAAATACCCCTCAATCACAACTAACCTAAACCTCTTCATTTGCCCCCCCCCCCACCCTCATTTTATTTCTTTTCCATATTTTTCAAATACAATAAAATTCATTTTGTTAGTGCAAATATTACGATATTTAATCTATACAGTCTCGTTTGTTTTGATTGATGACAAACATGTAACTTGTAATACATAACGTAAAATGTACAAGTTACTTGTAATCACACGTTGTCTCAACATACATTCAACACCTCTCGATGTCTCAATTCCTCGTATGTTACAACATGGTTCGTACATGTTTGTTATGTGGCATTATGATCAAACCCATTAACAAATCATTTAGAATGTTTAAAATACGTTTAGAGTCACTAAGTATTTTAATAGGTTAACCATTCTATTTTGAACCTCATTTTACATTTTGCATTCACAAGTATTTCATACAAATACTAAAGTTTACTTACACTTGACAAAATATATTTTATTTTGACAAGCACTCTTTTACAAAAGGTAACTAGACATTTTATTAACTAGTTACATAATACATTTTACAAGTTTACCTTGATAAACTTTTTAATCTAAAAATGGAAATACATGTTACATCATGTCATGCATCATCTTTGAAATCCTTGGAAGATCACTTGAATATTTTGGTTAGATTGATACTCAATAAATCAAATGTGATCTTAGTAAGATTTGTAATATCTTGCAAAGATTTGAAGAAAGATTTTTAGATTTTATGTCGGTACCCACGGTACCAAATTGTATAAAGGACGGAACCCTTTTAAGGGGTCCGTGGTCGTCAGGCAGCTCACATCACTTTGGCTATAAATAAAGCCCATTGTTTTCCCATTTCTTCACCACTTCAAAGCACATCTTCTCCGACTTCTTGCATACATTTAGATCAATCATTAACAATGTAGTAACACACATTAAACACCCTAATGATCATGATCATAATGCTTCTAACATTCATCTTTGTTGTAAGCATACTCTTTGATCAACCAAGGAAATCTTGGAGATCTAGCCATCCCCACTCACCACAAGTTGAAGATCTATCACAAGAAGTTTAGGGAACTTGATCTTCATCATGAAGGCTTCCTATCAATGGAAGTTCATTTAGAAGTAGTTATTCATATCCATTAGACATTTGTGTCGTGGATCATTAGTGTAAACATCATTGCATCATAACAACACTTTCACCAAACTAGATTAGATGGTTTATGTGTTTGTGCCATAAAACACAAGGTTTATTATGTTGGGTCATAAAACATATTGGGAGTGGTTGTACCTTGTAAAAGAACTCGACATCTAGCTTAGTGTCGGAAATATTGTATAAGCGGCGTTAGGTTGGTTCTACCTCGAACTAGAACCCGGTATTTAGCTTTGTACCGAAAAAGTGTAAGCGACGATTGTAAGGTTTTCTCCACGAGAAGGTAGCTTGTTGATTTAGTGAAGTAACTCTCGAGTTGGGTACTCGGGAGTGGAGTAGGCGGAAAGGAGATCCGTGACCGAACCACTATAAATCCTCGTGTTGGTTTGCACTTTCCTTTCTTTATCTCTTTACTTTTATACTTGCACTATACTATTGTTTGTGATGTGGTTTGATGTTCATGATTGTGTGACAACTTTGTTTACCATGCTTTATATTAGTCATGAACAATAATTGGTACTTTCATATTATAACAAGCTTCATGGCGATTTGATACTAAAGATCTAAAGTTTTTAAACCAGAACGTATTCACCCCCCCCACGTTTCCACAATTGGTATCGAGCCCGCGTAGCTCGTATTTTCAAAACAAATGGTTTTAAAATAGAGTACGATCCATGTATCAAATTACCATTGAGCGAAAAATAATATGAAAATGCTTTGCTTGTTATACTTAGAAATTTTGTTGTTAAATGTAACTTTGTATACAAGCTTGAAGGTTTTCTTGAAAAGTAAAATAAAAAAGTTTGTTGAAAGAACTAGTAAGTATTGTATTGTGTGCTCATAGAAAATTTACGAAGAAATATGATTTTAAAAAGTGTTTGGGATAACTATAAATCTAGTTGAAAAATCACCTCAGTAAATGTTTAAGATAAGTTACATAAGTAGATATATTGTTAAATATGTGTATTATATGTTTACTATGAAATCTAGTAAGTCGCACACGTTTTCTCTATGTCAAATACTAGTTTTGGTGAATCATCTCGAGAGGACCACGGCACCAAATCTTATAAAGGGCGGATCCCTTTATTTGGTTCCGTGGAATCCGTATGTCTGATGTCACGATTTTGGGCAACTTCAAAAAATCATAACTAATTAACTGTAAGTCCGTCTAGTCGAGCCACCTATCATTTTAAAGGAATTGAGTTTACTTTCATTTAAAAATACTCTCATGGCCTGAGTCTAATTTTAAATAAGTGAAATAGACCAAATACTACAATATGTCTAAAATATTGAGTTTCGCTTTAACATAAAAACTCAAAATTTTGAATCAAGCAATTTAAGTTGGTATTCTTAGAACTTTGATACAACTTCCTTTGAAACTAAATAATTTGGTAATATGTTTAAAGGAAACTAATCAAGCTTGGTAGACATCGTCATATTTAAGCATAAAATGATGAAAAATGTCTTTCTTGTTATGATATGCTAAATGACCACTTGTTTATGTTGTTTGCATATATGTTGCTTGCTTATTTTTCAAATTGTTGTTTACACTTGTTTGTTTGCATAATATAAGTGCCAATCTTGCCATGTTATTTATTCACTTGTTTGACGATTTCTTGTTTATGCACAATAGGTTATTTGCTAGATTTTGTGCACTAAGTTGGAAAATTATTTTACCATCGCCAGAGAATTAGATCACTTCGTTTGCATAGGTTACTAACATCTCGCATAACTTATGAAATGTCATAACTCACTTAGCAATGAGTACTAAGTAAATTAGTCAAGTACTTTGAAAATGAAGGTGTTAAGAGAGTGTTTGGTACAAGGACAAAAACAATGTTGTATGATGTAATTTATTTGTTTTTACTTTGTAGGATGATAATATGACTTAAAACAATGTTGTATGCTAACCGGTTTATGCGGTGGATAGCACAAGCGTGTTATCAATTTTACCCATTTTCACTTTTATGTGAAAATCGTTAGCCTTGGTCAAAGTCTATGCTCCACTATATTTGTATATGTGGTATCGACTTTTCCTAACTAGAAGTAATTAATGTCACATATTTTAAGCAAAATTTGAGTTTCGAAAACTCCCGACACCTAAAAATGGGTGCAGAACTTTTCGATGTCCACGGATCGAGGCGGCACCAAAATGTTGGTACCGTCTGTTATGTATTTTGGTACCGCCATACACACTGCACAGTGGACCAAAGCGGCACCAATTTAAGGGTTCCTACTGTAAAGAAATGGTGCCGTGAATCCTACGGTAAGTTATTGAATTTTACTAAATCCGTAATCTAATTTACAAACTTCGTTTCTAGGATAGTTGTTAATGCATATCTTTCATACCTCACTCAACACATCCTCAATGGATTAACTTAGGATGTTTGACATGATTTTAGACACTTCCATCTCATTAGAAACTACCATCTTTGTATGGATTAACATCAAATCCATGAATCCTTAGTTCCATAAATCAACACATTCAAGATGATCATTTTCACACCTTCACTGTTACTTTTCCTCAAGCTTAGCATTTCTTAAAGTAAAATCAAAATGACTAAATCCTTAACCTCAAATAAGCCACTTAAGAAAACCACTAGGATTAGCATTCGATCTTGTTGCTTCATAAACTTGAGCTCTTCATCCTCAGACTCATTACCCCTCAACATCTCATCACCCATTCAAGATGTGAACTTTCTAAACTTGAGTACTCCAACTCCACCACCAAAATCACCCACCATCATCCAAAACAACTTCACTACCAAAGTCTCCAAAGCTTGTTCCTATCAAACTTTGTGCAACACCACCAACATCTCCTCATCCGTTTGCGGATGACTTAGATGACTTACCGAGACTAATAAACCTGGACTCATTATTTGCAAAGATATCATACACAAGTCTAACATATGACTATAGATATTGTTTTGTATCTACATGTATTGCCTCACCTGGTTAACATGAAAATAATGTGTCATCCTTCAAGACAATAAGTATTTACATCGAGTCATAACTCACATATGTTAAATACATATTATCAAGTCTTGTTATCCTTGAGTTCAATCTAAGCTTTATAACCTCAACAAATTAGGATTGACAACTTAAGTATTTCATCCGAAATATTCAAGTATATGCGACTTACGATTGTAGTCATTAAAAGTCATATCCGAAAAATCAACACCCAAGTATTTTAACAACACATGTTGAAACACTTATCCAAAACAAACAACCCACGGTGCCACTTATCCTCTTTGACACCTACTATCCTCTTCCATCTTTTGGCACTATTAACTCGTATTGCTCATGAACTTCCAAGAGTATACTTTAAATCAAACGTGCCCTTTCAAGGTGAACCTATACCTCAGCCCCTAAGCTTCATAGACATAACCAAAACTTCAAGCACTTCACCCGCTAGTTGTAGTAACCAATGAACCATAAGAATTAGTATCCGTACTTTTGTGTTCAACATCCGTGGACAAATAATCAACCTAAGTACTCCCATAGCACAACAAACCCTACATCACCACATCCTTATTTAGACACACTAGAAGACCTACCACCTAGATCAACCAATCCACCATCCTTGCCATCATTTGAATTCGTTGAGTGTATTGCTCAAAAGCCCTTGTGTCCAACACTTGTCTTGAATCAAATGCACGTTTGAACAAACTCAACCATCCTTTCCACATATAAGGACTTAGATAATTCATTATGGCTAGAACCTCAACTATCAAATAAGCATGGTGCTTTTGGTAATTGTTGTCAATTTCCACTAGGTATAAGTAGTCTTGCCTTCACAAATAATCAAAGTATTAGTAATACTTTGTCGTTAAACTTCGTGATAAATTTCGTTAAACTTCAAATCAACATTTTAACAACATATGCAATCTCAAAGCCAACATCATACACCCCAAGCAACAATGACTCTTAAGGAGTATACATAAGAAACTCGAGTGAATTCCTCTTGTCATCATCTAGTGAATATAATCTTGAGACCAAGTTTATTTAGATGGGACTATCCGATTCAAACACTTTGGCTTCATATCTTCATTTAGGAAAACATGATGTTTTGAAGAAAATTATGACTAAGATTCGTGCGTTAAGCTTTCATTTTGTTAAAAGGATATTGTATATCCTATGCATCACTCTTGCGACATAAATAGTTGTGTTACAAGAGATTTCATTACACCTCATTAGTTAAATGATCTTGAAACAAACATCTACAAGTTCTGTGAACTAGCATATTCAATTCATCTTGTCATACTTGTTTTCATAAGCATGATAACTTTATCCCATGGGATAATCTCATTTGTTGAAAGATACTATTTGTATCTATTTCCTTTCAAGCGTACATCATAACCTAACCTTGCTCAAACCGAGTGCACATCCAAGGTTAAAACTACACAATTTTAGAGCATACACAAGATCTATTGAAGTTGGTAACCTCACTTAGATTCTTGTTAAATAATGTTCCAAAGAGCTTTCTTGAGAACGTTCTTAGTTTAACATATTCTATTCTCTAGTCTTAGATGATCAATTCACATTTAAAGTACAAGATGTCATCCATTAGATCATACAATTAGCTGTGTAATTTGAACAACTTTCGATTCTAAACACAAGATTAAAACACATTGTTTATCAAACACACCATTGTTAAAATTCATGTGTATAACATGACATCTTCATCTCCTTAGTTATATTGCATATTAGTTGTGTCACATTAAGCCAAGTATTGGTAAACTATCATCTTTTATACACTTTAATAGGCAAAAGTAGGAGTTCCCATCTTTCTAACATGAGAATGATTCTTGGAGAATCTATTGCACTAGAAACTCAATTTGACCTAACGGTTGAATTGCTTCCTGGAGAGAAGTTGGGTATGTGGAATCACCCGTAAAAATGGTCGTGTTTAGCCTTAATTGAGCACCGCTAGTAATAGTCTCATATTCATTCTCCAACTTGAAAAATCTGTTTTCCTATACTTGCCTAAAGTAAGTGTTAAAACATTGATAGTTTTCCTCGCCTTAGGAATACTAATCAAACAAGTAGTATATATGATTTTTCTTTTAAAACCAATTGCATTGCACTTACATGTGTTGATTACATGTTCTTGTTTGATACGATAAGTTGATTTGACATTATCTTAGTGTTTGATAACTAGTCAAATGTGTAAACCTTAGTAAAACCACTTGCATTGCACTTACATGTGTTGATTACATGTTCTTGTTTAATACGATAAGTTGATTTGACATTATCTTAGTGTTTGATAACAAGTCAAATGTGTAAACCTTAGTACGGTTTTATCTTTATAATGCTTGTATTGTTGTTTCATGCTACTAAACGTTTAAACCTAAACTTTATTTGCATGATACTTACTTTGAATTATTTTTAGCATGATTAACATGTTACTTATGAACTCATAATATGCTATTTTGATACGTGATAATTTTGATATGATATATTTGTGTTTGAAAGCTATTAGTTGGCATTCATTACATCTATGTGTAGTACGATCCAAATGATACATGCTCCAAATTGTTATGTCTTGAACATGGCTTGCATGAATCTTTCATCTTGTTTCTTTTGCTTCTTGTCACACTATTTGTTTGCTACGTATGCACATATAATCATCAAAGTGCTTTTGGTATGACTAACTTTTAGAAGCCTTTTATCTTACAAATTAATCACATAGATTATTGTATATCCAAGTATGCTTAAGTGTCTAAGTCTAATGACAAAACAATCTCATAATGAAATGTCTTGAATAAAGTCGTATTCTTTTGATGCTATCTTGTGTGGTGATTTCTTGTCTACTAAGTGCAATGTGTTGTTTTTGCTTATATCATATGTTATCATTTGATTTATATCATGTTAACATATTTTGTCACTAACAAATTTGTTTTGTAGGTTGATAACAAATTATTTGTTATCTCACTTGGTTCTAACTTTTATATGCTCATTTTGCATAATCCCTTTTATTGCTACGTAGATTAGTAATATGCTTTATGGGACCCCTACACTTGCATATAGTTTAAAAGCATATAGAATTAAGTTCTAGAGGTTGGCTTTGCATTTTTTCTTTCAACCGACCTCTTTCCAAATCTCATTTTGCTTCCGCTTTCCAAAATCATCTCCATCATTATTTAGTTATAACAATACTCCAATCATCTTCACTTCCTATTAGAAATCCACATGCCTCATTATACGATCATCTCGTATTAATCGAGAAGAGGTACGTGACTTTAAGGATGAAGTTCATTATATGCTAACCATCATCTAGTAAAACATCACTAAGCTCACCTCTTTCGTTAATACCAAATAACCTCCTAAACACTTTGTTGTCATTCCTTATTTGATACATTACACATTATGTTGGATGTCCACCAATTAAGGGGAGAGAAATTCATTCACATAATTGTCTTCGTCAAATTTTATGTCTCTTAGACTCTACAATACCAACACATATGTAAACACCACTTAGCTAAAGCCGGTTCATGAAACCACAACTAGTTCAACCTTTTTCGCACCAATATCTCATCAAGTGAAAACGCATCATGTGTTTTACAAAACGCCTTCATCTCCACATATAGGATTTTCCTTAAACTAGCACCTTACAACTTCACTATCTAGAACACCATCATAGGATCTTATCCTTTTCTCGCTTATCATGCATGTCCTTGTCGGTGCAAACGATATATTAATCAAAACGACCATTTCCAACACGTTGGTCCATCCAACTCTCACTTATATGATGTCATTCTCATCCTCATATAGGTACTCATTATTATTATTAGTATTTTCCATATTGTCTTCACTTCTTTTCAAAGTGATAATCATCCATGTCGGTCAAAACCATGCTAATACTACCTTTCCCATTGTCACCTAGAATAGGTCATTTTATAATTCGTGTCAATCGATGAACGAATTTATCTTCATGTTATCACTTTTAGATAGAACACATTATTGATTACTCTTGGGTTAAAGCATATGAGAACTTGCTCAAAACAATAGGTTGTTGGCATCAATAAATCATTCAAATCATAACCCTTATGCATCATTGAAATGCAATGTCCATTCACATTTTTTTCTTATCTTTGGTCACTTGACATGACGAAAGGATTGCATGAGTCCATATTTTTTTATATTTGCTATACATATGAGTTTCTAACTCCTTAATAGCTTCCTACCTAATCACCACCACCTTCCATCACCACTTTCACTAATCATCACCACCATAGATTAGCGAAAACTTACTTTTGTAAATCTCGAGTCATCTACCATCACCACATGAATCCTACTAGTAAACCGACACCAACACTAGCACCACTAGTGGCACACCTGGTGGGAGACTCCATATCTTATTTCTAGGAACTATTTTGTAGGTTTTATCATATTATATTCTCACTTTTCTTATGATTATAATTAGAGACTACACTTCATGAGATCTTTGATTATATCATTTATCACATATATACATCTTATTTTCTTTGTGAAAAGATGAAATATATTGCACTAATGTTTTTCATTGTAGGTTCATCATCATATACACTCGATTGTATATAATTTACTCATCTAAGGATGAAGTTTGCATCAATTATTTTTCTTATTTTAGGTGCTTCTTGACACCCTAGAACAAGGAGGAATATCATTTAAGCACTCATATTGCATCGCCTATACACTTGGTTGTATATGACATATTTGTCTTAAGACAAAGCTTCTATTATACTAATATTTATTTTGAAGGTTCATCTTGGCCCCTAGAGCAAGGGAGCTCCACAAGAATTTATCGAATGCATCTTATACACACTTTGTTGTATATCACTCACTCGTCAATGACGAATATAGTCTTGCACTAATATTTATTTTATAGGTTTTAATCATACCGACGCCTCAAACAAGGGGAGCAACCGTCGAGGGGAGCATACACGATCTAGCATCGTTCTCACTTTTTCATACAAGCATTTGTGCTTGATAAAAGTGAAGAAAATAGGCTAACATTGCTATGCATTTTTCTTTTCATATATTTCTCATAATTTTTGTTGCATAAAACTAACCTTGATGTAGGTTAAGCCTCTTTTTGATCCATGGATCCGCTACCAAACAAGGGACGGATTGAACCGGACGATTTAACTTCACTAGAGATGATGCAAGCTCGCTTTTGGGAGAAATAAAGTTAAACTCAAGGACACGCCTTTTTGTTTCGACAAAAGGGGAGAAGAGTGTAAACGGAGAAGGTAATGTAAAGGTAGTAAGGATGCAAGTAACCTTTACATTTTACTTTCTATTACGTTTACATATATTTGTCATCATCAAAAGGGGAGATTGTTAGTGCAAATATTACGATATTTAATCTATACGCCTCGTTTGTTTTGATTGATGACAAACATGTAACTTGTAATACATAACGTAAAATGTACAAGTTACTTGTAATCACACGTTGTCTCAACATACATTCAACACCTCTCGATGTCTCAATTCCTCGTATGTTACAACACGAGTTCGTACATGTTTGTTATGTGGCATTATGATCAAACCCATTAACAAATCATTTAGAATGTTTAAAATACGTTTAGAGTCACTAAGTATTTTAATAGGTTAACCATTCTATTTTGAACCTCATTTTACATTTTGCATTCACAAGTATTTCATACAAATACTAAAGTTTACTTACACTTGACAAAATATATTTTATTTTGACAAGCACTCTTTTACAAAAGGTAACTAGACATTTTATTAACTAGTTACATAATACATTTTACAAGTTTACCTTTATAAACTTTTTAATCTAAAAATGGAAATACATGTTACATCTTGTCATGCATCATCTTTGAAATCCTTGGAAGATCACTTGAATATTTTGGTTAGATTGATACTCAATAAATCAAATGTGATCTTAGTAAGATTTGGTAATATCTTGCAAAGATTTGAAGAAAGATTTTTTAGATTTTATGTCAGGTACCCACGGTACCAAATTGTATAAAGGACGGAACCCTTTTAAGGGGTCCGTGGTCCGTGGACGCTCCGTCCACTTTCGCTATAAATAAAGCCCATTGTTTTCCCATTTCTTCACCACTTCAAAGCACATCTTCTCCACCTTCTTGCATACATTTAGATCAATCATTAACAATGTAGTAACACACATTAAACACCCTAATGATCATGATCATAATGCTTCTAACATTCATCTTTGTTGTAAGCATACTCTTTGATCAACCAAGGAAATCTTGGAGATCTAGCCATCCCCACTCACCACAAGTTGAAGATCTATCACAAGAAGTTTAGGGAACTTGTGATCTTCATCATGAAGGCTTCCTATCAATGGAAGTTCATTTAGAAGTAGTTATTCATATCCATTAGACATTTGTGTCGTGGATCATTAGTGTAAACATCATTGCATCATAACAACACTTTCACCAAACTAGATTAGATGGTTTATGTGTTTGTGCCATAAAACACAAGGTTTATTATGTTGGGCCATAAAACATATTGGGAGTGGTTGTACCCTTGTAAAAGAACTCGACATCTAGCTTAGTGTCGGAAATATTGTATAAGCGACGTTAGGTTGGTTCTACTCGAACTAGAACCCGTATTTAGCTTTGTACCGGAAAAAGTGTAAGCGACGATTGTAAGGTTTTCTCCGCCGAGAAGGGAGCTTGTTGATTTAGTGAAGTAACTCTCGAGTTGGGTACTCGGGGAGTGGAGTAGGGCGGAAAGGAGATCCGTGACCGAACCACTATAAATCCTCGTGTTCGGTTTGCACTTTCCTTTCTTTATCTCTTTACTTTTATACTTGCACTATACTATTGTTTGTGATGTGGTTTGATGTTCATGATTGTGTGACAACTTTGTTTACCATGCTTTATATTAGTCACAAACAATAATTGGTACTTTCATATTATAACAAGTTTCATAAGCGATTTGATACTAAAGATCTAAAGTTTTTAAACGGTAACGTATTCACCCCCCCCCCTCTACGTTTCCACACATTTCATTTAAATAAAAATACAAAATACAAGTTGGGTAAATCCCGTCATCTAGGTAATACCCGTTTTGAAATGTAACTTCGTTTACTTGAAACGGAACCTTGGGGGCGATGTCATCAAGAAGGTCGTCGAATAACGGTGAATTATTCAAAACAGTTATATCATTATTCGCACCCGCTACCCCAAAAAATGCGTGCCAAATTCATAAATCGTATGACGCAACGGCTTCAAGCATAATAGTTGGATATTTTTTTATCACCTCTATGAAATTGCCCATGCCACTCAACGGGTTAGTTTCTCCATTCCCAGTGCATACAATCAATGCTTCCAAGCATTTCCGAAAACCCGTGGATCGTGTTATGTGCGTTGTATAAATTTTGAATGTCATTCAAATTAGGCTTTTTTTAAAAACTCGAGCATAAACAATTCAATTACACACATAGTATAAAAATCTAGACAATCGCGTGCCGTGTGTGACCCCATTTGCAAATATTCATCAAATGCATCGGTGTAGTCTCAGGTATGCCAATTGGCGTATGGCGGATGTGCATTTCATAATAACACTCATACTCATTACACCCGTAGCATCGGGTCGGACTCTAAAGAAATCAAAATGCGGTGGAAGAGGATCAACAGTTTGAATATGATTTTCAATACCTTGTACTATTTCTAAGAATAGTCTACGGCTCATATGAAATCGACGTCTAAAATAGTAATCCGGATATTTTGGATAATCACCAAAATAGTCGGACATCAGTCGTTCTTCAGCAACGACACGCTCACGGTGGATGTAATTACGGGAGCGTGAACTTTCAGCTTCTTGTTCTCGCAACGATTGCCCATAATCTGCAACTTTCATAATCATCTCGATATCTTCTAAATCATCAAGATCGGAATCCGTATTTGAATCACTCATGTTTTTATTGCTTAAGATGCAGAGGTTTGAAAGAGAAGTGTGTGAATGATTTTATAAAAATTGTGTATTATTTATAGGAAAATGATTTGAAGACCTAATTTTGTGTCTAAAAACACTTGCTAAACATACGCGGCGTGATCACGATGGTTTGTGAAAAAAGTGGGTCCCTCGACCGCAACCATCGGGATGATGACACGCAGTTTAAGATAAGTTTAAACATATCTTTAAGCCCCAATCACTACTCTTATTTATAAGGGGTAAAGTTTTAATTTAAAAAGGTTTTATTTTTTTATTTAAATATAACCGTTATCAAACGGTTCATGTCTCATGTTTGTGTTTGTCCTATTCGTATCGTTGGAGTGGCGAAATCAAACCGACGAGCCACCTTGGTGTGGTGGCGAAGTCCGCGAAAACGGCGAGGAGTCCACGTTGGCTGGCGAGCTAATTCCGTCACGATACCCTTCACTCTTATCATCACTTATCCCAAACTCTAAACAATAGTATTTTAAGACCCCACTTGATTTAGAACATATGCTAGCAGCTTCTCGTATAATTAGTCAATGAAAAATAAAAGCACACAAATCTCGAGCTTGAAATATGAGTATTGTAACATCCCACTTGCTTATAAGTTAATGCAGTTAACGTACGTATATGGCCTTAAAATTTGCACGATTATCTTATTATCCTAAATTGGTGGTTATTCTAAATACGATTTTACTACGTACATTAGATTCTTAATTATTCAAATATCGAATACTCATTACTTGTAATGATTCCTTCAATGAATAGATGCACGATTGAGAATTATTATTATTATTTTTTTAAGGAATTGATTTTGCACACTTTGCGTATTGATCGGACGTTTCAATTATGAATGAAATACTTATATAGTTTTAAGAGTAAATTACACCGTTCGTCCTTGTGGTTTACAGGTTGATTTGCAGCCTTTCGTCCTTCGACCCAAAAAATCGTCGTTCTCGTCCTGGCGAAGCGTTATGCACCGCTCGTCCTCCTCTAACGGAGCCCACTAACGCCGCTTAGTCTTGTTAACCCGAGGTATAATCGTCGTTTTCAACACCATGCGACGAACAGTGCAAGGACGAATGGTGTAGTTTACTCTTTTGTCGGTTTTTTACTTTTTCGTCTGCTTTCTTACGTTTTCTTTTTCGCTCGGGTTTTTACGCTTTACTTTTTTTACGCTTTCTTACGTTTCGTCAATTTTTATGTTTTCATCCGTTTTATACGCTTTACTCGCTTTTTACAATTTCGTCCGTTTTCTTCGTTTTACTCGTGTTTTCTCGCTTTACCGCTTTTTATGTTTTTACGTTTTTACGCCGTCCGTTTTTACGTTTTCATCCGTTTTATACGCTTTTGTCCGCTTTAATACGTTTTCTTCGCTTTCTTCGTTTTACTCTGTTTTTTACGTTTTCGTCTTTTTGAACGTTTTCGTCCATTTTCTTACGTTTTCATCCATTTTCTTACTTTTTGTCCGCTTTTCTTCGTTTACTCTGTTTTTTACGTTTCATCGCTTTTTACATTTCGTTCATTTTCTTACGTTTTCGTCTATTTTTACGTTTTCTTACGCCGCTCGCTTTTATGTTTTCTTCCGTTTTACTCTGGTTTTACGTTTCGTATGTTTTTACGTTTTAAGTCCATTTTTAACGTTTTAAATGCTTTTTTATGTTTTAAATACGCTTTTCTTAAATTTTTGTCCGTTTTCTTACGTTTTCAATTTTTATGTTTCGTCCGTTTTTTACGTTTTACTCCGTTTTTCGTTTTTCGTTCATTTTCTTCGTTTTCCTCGGGTTTTTACGTTTTATTCTTTTTTTTTTACGTTTCGTCTATTTTTAAGTTTTCCGTCAGTATTTTACGTTTCGTCCGTCTTTTACGTTTTCGTCCATTTCCTCCGTCTTTTATGTTTTAGTCCATTTTTATGGATGAAACGTAAAAGGCGGACAAAACATAAAAATACGGATGAAAACTTAAAAATATACAAAACGTAAAAAATCGACGAAACGAAGGAAACGGGCTAAAACGTAAAAATGGACTAAACGTAAAACAAACGAAAACGTAAAAATGACTAAAACGTAAAAACATAAGAAAATGCATAAAAGCGTAAAACCGAGTAAAACGTTAAAAACGGATATAAACATAAAAAACAGACGAAAACGTAAGAAAAAGGACGAAACGTGAAAATAGACGAAAACGTAAAACAAAGATGAAAACTTAAAAATCGACGAAACGTAAAAATCGACGAAAACGTAAGGAAACGGGCTAAAACGGAAAAATGGATTAAAACATAAAAGCGATTTAAACGAAAAATGACTAAAACGTAAAAAACATATGAAACGTAAGAAGACGGACAAAACGTAAAAACGGAGTAAAACGAAAACCGGACGAAACATAAAAAAAGCAGACGAAAACGTAAAAAGCGGTAAAACGTGAAAACTAAGAAAACTTATTAAACGGACAAAACGATAAAACGGATGAAAACGTAAGAAATGCACGAAACGTAAAACGGTAAAACGTGAAAACCGCGAAACGTGAAAATGACACAAAATGTAAAAAGCGAGTAAAGCGTAAAAAGCGGATGAAAACATAAAAAATGGACGAAACGTAAGAAAACGGATGAAACGTAAAAAGCGGTAAAACGAAAAAACACGAGTAAAACGTAAGAAAACGGACGAAACGTAAAAAGGACAAAATTACACCGTTTCGTCCTTGTGGTTTGCGTTGACCGCAACCGATCGTCCTTGACCCAAAAAATGCACCGTCTGTCCCATAGCGAAGAACGTTATGCGCCGTTAGTTCCTCCTCTAACGGAGCCCACAAACGGTCGTTATGTCTTGTTAACGAGGGTATAATCGTCGTTTCAACACTATAAGGACGAACGGTGCAAGGATGAACGGTGTAATTTACTCTTTTGTCCTTGAGTGTGAGAATAACTTTTAAAGTGTGTAAATCATTGGTCTTTTTAAAGGCTAGGAGATATCAATTAAAAACAATATAAGAAGAGAAATTTCTAAAACAGATATTGCTAAAACTGCAAATAGTTCTCAAATAAATCTAGCATTTTTTTACCTAATTATCCATGTTAGGAGCTTAAAACGGTAAAACCAGAAACTCACATAAGCTTGTTCAAATAATTATCAATTTTGACCCATTACTAAACACACCCTTTTCAAAAACTGTATTGATTAGTTAAAACAAATATCGTTAGAATTTAAAAAAAAAAAAAAAAAAAAATGATGATCAATAACTTTTCCTTCAAGTAGCTGCTAAATGGCCCATTTGACCATGAATGAAACACTTGCCTTATTGATCTTACTCAGACAAAAAGGGAAAATGAAATTAAATGACTGGTTAAGGAAGAGTTGAAAATTTTGATTTACCTTAAGATTAACAAGGTGGTATTGTTAAACGATTATTTAGTATTGGTTAGTTATTTATTGATGGGCCTAGCTAAGTTTCTAGAATACTCTTTAAAGATTTTATCTTTACTATCTTATAATGTATTTAGAACATTCCTTAAATAATAGTCTTAAAATTCGACTTTATAACTTACTTATTATAGAAATATAATGTCTTTTGCTAAATTAATACATACATATGCTAGCTTAAAAGTTAAGCCAATACTTGTAACATTAGTAGTCATTGAATACAAAATTTAAAGTCCTCCAATATTTTTAAAGCCCACTTTTATGAGTTTAAAAGCCATGTATTGTAATAAATTTCCATTCTTGCAAATCCATTAAATGTATTGATTAGTACAAAGCGGATATAAAACCCACAAATAAACAAACACAAAAGATCAATCATATCTCACTCTCTCTCTCAAAAACGTAATTGCCACTCTTGTGCTAAATAGCAACCGTGCCACTAACTAACCGCCACCACCGCTAACATCATGTGTCGGCATCACCACCCTTGACATGGTCTAGGTGGCCTTTGTTGGCAAAACTTTTAGTATAATCGAAAACATTGCACGCCAAAAATTTAGTTTCAAGGTATACGTCACCAACGCCTTGAAAGACCTCTTAGTATATTATAATTTGTGTTGATTAATAAACAAGCCAAATTATATTTTCAATATGGTATCGGGCCAAAATTGATCCTCTTAAACTTTTCCAAAACATCAAACCCCGCCCGTCATTAATCTCACGGCCGGCCACCATAAAATTGAAGGAATAGTCGGTTAGCATTATTAATTCAAACG
The DNA here is from genome assembly GCA_022545495.1 of Chrysanthemum lavandulifolium. Classification (NCBI taxonomy): domain Eukaryota; kingdom Viridiplantae; phylum Streptophyta; class Magnoliopsida; order Asterales; family Asteraceae; genus Chrysanthemum; species Chrysanthemum lavandulifolium. The sequence continues at coordinate 98,603,467 of CM040242.1, read as the reverse complement.
AGTTAATGCACCCGCGTTGACGGTCATTTTTTTTGCTATACGTATTTTGTTATATGTGTAGTGTGTAAATTGTGTGCAAAATTAGCAATTTGTTATCGGGGAGATGGTACATATATGAACAATCAATAGAACTACCATGACCCTAAACAATATTATATTTTCTTATTGAACCCAATGATTAACTCTGTTGGTCTAACATGGCATCTTCCCATGGCTCGTGTATGGTCTTTATCTGCGCTTGTGTGTGTTGTATCTCTAACGGCCAAAAATAGTTTCATCAAATCACCGGAATTTCCAAATGTAAAATCGCATCCTTTTGAATGATGTTGCCTAAATTTCCATTCCATGCAAAGCGGTCATCTATAACATTAAATCAATAAATTCATTAATTCATTTAACTTACATGTCTTTCACGTGAAGTTGTTTCGTTTAAATTAAATCAATAAATTCATGAATTCATTTAACTTACATTTAACTTCTTGTGAAAATAGCTAATTAATACTCAAATCAAATAGCTAATTAAAGAATTGAAGCTCTTATGATTAAAAATTGTATTTGCGGTATGTGAGTAATCTCATTGGCAAGACCAAGAAAAAAAGAAAATGTTGTTACCATTAATGTCAGCAGTTTGGCGATAACTAAACCACGCAGGGCAATCCTTAAGGATCTCATCAATATGAAACAATGAGTTCGAAACGAAAGTGATAAGGTTTTAAAATGTACCTTTTGAGGGTCGTTTAAGCCCTTATTTGATCACTTTTGTATCCGTTATTACTTAATATCGTTCCTTTTCACTTTTAGGTCTCTTGAAGGCAAATTGTTTGGAATGGCACTTATTTAGACGAAAAGGCGCGGATATCTGAAGAAATTGGCCAAAGTCAAGAATCGAGACACTCAGTGCTGAAACACAAGGGGCGGCGTCGGTGTTATCTTCGACGCCGTCGGAGCACATGTTTGTGACGATCTGAGCCAAATTGCTTATTTTCAAGTGACGGTGTCGGGCTTTAAAAGAGTAGGTCGTCGCCTCGACGGCCTAGATTTGATCCGCACGGCGTCGGAGGTGAAGAGGACGGCGTCACAAGCATAAGGTGGCGCCGTCGCAAGACTAACGTGGCCAAGACGAAACCCAATGGCGGCGACCCGACGGCGTCACAAATCATAAGGTGACGTCGTCGCGAATGTAATCTTATATATAGAATCCGAATTTTTAGTTTTCAGGTGTGTAGTCTTTTGGAGTAAAACCTAAACCGAACCAAGGCGTCTTGTATAGTGTTTTAGGGTTCCAAACCCTATCTTACACCAAGATAAGTGTTTTACTTCATTAATTCAATTATGTCTTCAATTATTTGTGTGTATGCTTGCATGTTCTCCATGTCCGGATAATTTACTTGTGTGTTTGCTTAGGGAATATGAAACTTAACTATTGAATATTGATTGGTTGTCTCTTATCTTAATTGTTAATGATCTAGTAATGCGATAGGTCATTCGTTGTGTAGTTAATGCTTGATTAATCTTTGTGAACCTTAGACTATAACACCTAGAGTAGTTGTAGGCTAAACCATCCAAAGAGTACCTTAGAGTTAGAGTTTATAAATCCTAGAGATTTTGTAGACGAGACCCTTTGGTAGTTTCAAAGAGTTAGGGATAAACGCAAACCCTACGACCTTATACACACAACGCGATTAAGAATAAAGACGTGACAATTCAACAATCAATATGAGATAATTAAGGAGTAATAAAACCTAAGTAAACACATCTTTAAATCATCATACGAGCACACAATAATTAGACATAGACTACCCTCACCTTAGTTAATTAGATAATTAGATAGTAGAGTAATCGGTAGAAATACCAACCCCCCAAATCCAAACCCCGAGATTCGTACTTTTCCATTTCCTAAAAACATAAAAGATAAAAAATAATCTTCCTCAATCCCAACCTTAGCGTAGTAACTCCTCACTAGCATTCCTATTCCCTAGAGAACGATATCAATTCTCGTGGCTTACCCTAATACTACACTACAACGATTAGGTTCATTTGCTGGGGTGTTGAAAAACTTGCTCGACGAAAAGAAAGTTCCTTTGACCCCGAACGCGCGCGTAAGCGTATCAAGTTTTAAGCGCGGCCGCCGGGAATAGAATAGCTAGTTAGTAGTCCACCTGCTTTAGGTTTCTTTACTTGATTCCTATCAAGTAAATTTTTCCATTTTAGCTTCTTCGTAGTCTATCCTCCTTCTTCGTGACCTTTGTTCGTAACCCATCACTTTTCATCATGGAAGGTGATAAACCACCAAACAACACTTTACTACCAAACAAATACCCACCGCTTGATCCAGCCTTTGCTAACCAACTTCGAGCTCGTATTGTTAGTGAAATTGGAGAGCTTAGGAAACTAAATAGGATAATTGAAAATACGCTTGAGGAAGCCCTTAAGGAATCTACTAACCCTATAGATAGTGATTCAACCTCAAGTGATTCGGATGATGACTTAGAAGATGGACATTATAAGGTGTTAGAAATTATGGAGGATTGTAAGGAGGAGGAAGAACTTAGGGAGTATTTTGACTCATACCCTAAGGGAAGGAAACCGCCTATCACTATAACGTAGTTAACTTCCGAGACCACCCTTCGAGCCTCGCATAAGAAGGGTAACCCTAAAAACATCAAGATACCGTGTATGATTGGATACTTATATAGGGATCACACCTACATTGACTATAAGGCTCCCATGAATATAATGTCTAGGCTCTATTACAATTGGATCATGAGCAAAAAGCTAGAACCTATGAGGGACCCCTTTCGCCCTAAGAAAGCAAGTAACTATGTTGGGAGGGTTAAAGGATTGCATGTCTTCGTAGGTAACTTCACATATAGGTGTGATTTCATGATCTTGGAAAATGTTAAGGGCATCATTGATGGATTTTTAGGGGATGTGATACTTGGGAGACCATTTATAGAGGAGTCTAAGATGGTTTATGATCGAGAGGAAGGAATAATCGAGTTCTCAAAAGAAGCCGAGAGTGTTAAATATATAATGCCCCACAAAAATAAGAAATTTGAGGGTATTGATGATTTAGATGTGGACAACATTCCGGCATTTGAAGTAGAATGGAAGAACAAGGTTTAATACATCGCTTGTCTTGAGTTAGGCCACGAATACATTCGTGATGAGAGAAGGTTAAAGAGATCAAATGGGCCTCTAAGATTAGGACCACGTGGGAGCACGACTACGAGTCTAGCTACAAGACTCATAAATAAAGAAAAGCGCTTCGTGGGAGGCAACCCATGCTTAATTGTTTGCTTGTTTGTGTCATATATCTTTTATTGATTGTTTATTCTCATGTTTAAATTTGTAAAATGCTTTATTTTGTTTTTAACCTCGTCTTAATTACATATAAAGGTATTTTACATAAAGGATAAGTGTAGGGAGGATTACACACGCTTTCAAAAGAAACATAAACTTGAGAATTTCAATTGATTAAAAGATATACATGTGTGTTGTTCGAGTCAAATGCTTGTATCGAGTCATAATGGATGTTTTGCGTAAAATTTTTCCGTTTTTAAAGATGTAAATTTTCCGAATTTTTCGAAAATCGCACCGCTTTTTGTCGATATAACTGACGGCGTCAGATCGCAACTGACGGTCGGGAAGGAGCAAAACAACTCGATTACTTTTCCTCGTTTTCGAGCTACTTATAAACTTTGGAATTTTCGGTCTTAATTTTTCGAAATGCAGTAAACATCTATTCCACAAGCATTATATCCTAGTTTAGTAGAGTCTTATATATATTATTACCGCCGATTTTACGCGAAGGTTTCGTTTTTTTCTTCAAGTGTGCAGGTTTTATTTATCGAGAAGAAGATACATAAGGTTGGAAGGAGCTTTTCACGCATACATTCTTCTTGGAAAGGATTTAACCAATACTTCACACACGGATCCTACCGAGCTAATCAGGGGAGTATTAGTTTCTTTCGTTTATTATTACCTTATATTATCATAACTTTGATACTTCGGGAACATTGGGGACAATGTTCGGTTTAAATGTGGGAGGGAAAATAAAGCGGAACTTTGAAACTATGCTTATCCTTGATTATTTGCTTTGTCCAATTGTATTTGTGTAATAAACCATGAGAAAATATCGGTTAGGGTAATTTTGGCACCAAATTTAAAAATTTTCATGACATATAGGAGTGGGCCATTAGTCTTAACAAAAGCGTCTCACGGATAGGAAGTTACATGACTAGCACAAAAACCCTTTACCACCTAAATTCCACCCAAATGTGAGGATCACCCTTAGATTAGTAGGAATTAAAGCATTCATCTTTAATGCTTAGAGTGTGAACCGGTAGTATAATAGATTCTAGAACTTGTTTTGTGATGCATCCCAAGATCGCTAGTAAGACTACACTTGTGTAGTTAGGAATAACTAAATGATAAGAGGCATTAGGATAACCCTTGTTTGATACCCGTAATATAATTACTTCTTCCACATCGGTTGAGTAATTCCCCCACACCCTTGCGTTGTACTCATCTTTAGTACACGATACCCCTAGTTAACCCCTCAGAGCCTATCCTTTTCGCGGTTCTCATGATGTTTTGGTTTTCCGGAATATCAATGAAGAGCATTGTTTACACCCCACCCCAAATGTACACCCAAATCGCCTTAGCCTACCTTGTATGCACTCACTTTTAGTGCATTATTGTTATCACCATAAAAACCCTTAGTTCAATTATCTAGTTGCTTGCATAAGTTGCTAAGTCGAGTCATATTCTTTGTATACGTTTTGGGACGATTGGGACTCATGGGAAAAGTTAAAGTTTATGAAATGACGGAAGGGAACGTTAAATTCAAATTCCTTTATTTGCGTAATAATGTACTCCAAGTGTTTTGATCTTTTCCATTCGGGTCAAATTAGTGTTAGAGTAATAAAACTCAAGTGTAGGGATGTGCCTATAAATCCCTATCATTTTGATGTTACCGTAGAGGATTGTAGAGTAAAAGTGTATAAAAAAAAAAAAAAAAAAAACGGGTACCATCCTACATCTATCCTTTAAATTTATGTTTGTTTGTTTGAGTTATCTAGAGTTTAGAGTGTCGAGTCTTGGCTTAGCAACGCCATTCTTCGTATGCTTGTAACATAAAGATTTTGACTTGCCACCACTAAATAGCCTATCCCAACCCTTTGTTTCCCTACCGTAAGCCTAACATTACAACCCTTTAAAAGACCTCTTTGATAGTCTTTCCTAGGTGCTTACGCCAAAGCGATGGAGGTTTGATCTATTCTCAAGCCTATGGTAATCTATGTACTAGGACCGGTTAATGAGTGTTTATCTTCCATTTCCAACTTGTTATATTTCATATACACCCGAGAGATGTGAGTACCCAAACACCCCATGTGAGGTGCTAGTATGTAATTTTCGTGCTTGTTATGACTTTTGCGGGGCTTATATGTGTTGTGGATTGTTCTAAACCAATGCTTCATGACCCCTAACTTATAAATTAATTGGCTAAAAGCACATTTGCTTGAGGACAAGCAAATACCAAGTGTAGGGATATTTGATAAGGTTTTAAAATGTACCTTTTTGAGGGGTCGTTTAAGCCCTTATTTGATCACTTTTGTATCCGTTATTACTTAATATCGTTCCTTTTCACTTTTAGGTCTCTTGAAGGCAAATTGCTTGGAATGGCACTTATTTAGACTTAAAAGGCGCGGATATCTGAAGCAAATGGCCAAAGTCAAGAATCGAGACACTCAGTGCTTTGAAACACAAGGGGACGGCGTCAGTGTTATCTGCGACGCCGTCGGAGCACATGTTGTGACGATACAAGAGCTAAATTGCTTATTTTCAAGTGACGGTGTCAAGCTTTAAAAGAGTAGGTCGTCGCAACTCGGGCGGCCTAGATTTGATCCGGATGGCGTCGAGGTCAAGAGGACGGCTTCACAAGCATAAGGTGACGCCGTCGCAAGACTAACGTGGCCAAGACGAAACCCTAATGATTTATGACCGGCGGCGTCACAAATCATAAGGTGACGCCGTCGCGAATGTAATCTTATATAGAATCCGAATTTTTAGTTTTCGGTGTGTAGTCTTTTGGAGTAAAAACCTAAACCGAACCAAGGTTGTCTTGTACAAGATTTTAGGGTTCCAAACCCTATCTTACACCAAGATAAGTGTTTTACTTCATTAATTCAATTATGTATTCAATTATTTGTGTGTATGCTTGCATGTTCTCCATGTCCCAGCTAATTTACTTGTGTGTTTGCTTAGGAATATGAAACTTAACTATTGAATATTGATTGGTTGTCTCTTATCTTAATTGTTAATGATCTAGTAATGCGATAGGTCATTCGTTGTGTAGTTAATGCTTGATTAATCTTTGTGAACCTTAGACTATAACACCTAGAGTAGTTGTAGGCTAAACCATCCAAAGAGTACCTTAGAGTTAGAGTTTATAAATCCTAGAGATTTTGTAGACGAGACCCTTTGGTAGTTTCAAAGAGTTAGGGATAAACACATACCCTACGACCTTAGACACACAACGCGATTAAGAATAAGGACGTGACAATTCAACCATCAATAGGAGATAATTAAGGAGTAATAAAACCTAAGTAAACACATTTTAAATCATCATACGAGCACACAATAATTAGACATAGACTACCTCACCTTAGTTAATTAGATAATTAGATAGTAGAGTAATCGGTAGAAATATCAACCCCCAAATCAAAACCCCGAGATTCAGTACTTTTCCATTTCCTAAAAACATAAAAAGATAAAAAATAATCTTCCTCAACCCCAACCTTAGCGAGTAACTCCTCACTAGCATTCCTATTCCCCTAGAGAACGATATCAATTCCCGTGGCTTACCCTAATACTATACTACAACGATTAGGTTCACTGCCTAGGGTGTTGAAAAACTTGCTCGACGAAAAGGAAGTTCCTTTGACCCCGAACGCGCTGCGTAAGCGTATCAGAAAGCATATAATATAAGAATTAAATTAAAACATACCAAGAAAAAAATCAAAGATCTAGTTTTGTCACTCGCATCCTCTATACTGCATGTCACCGACTTTGTTCTCAAGTTTCCATTAAAATCATTTCAATTACGCATATTTTGTAAGTTTTTTTCAACGTAGCATATTTTGTAACATAGATGGTTCTCTTTACGACATTTGTGGCTATTACTAGATATATAGTAACTTAGATAAGATCTGCAAAAGAATCAAATCTTTGACACAAACTCATTATAAGATACCTCATCCACTTTTTAGTTTTGACATACCTCGATCAGATATGGACCTGCGTTATCACGGAACCACTGCGAGCCATCCTCGCGACATAAACCTGACCAACCCAATGAAAATCAGTTAAGTATCCACTTATCTTCTATCCAAATATATGTTGTAAATCATATATCAAGATGTAAAAAAAGAAACCGGCGCCAGCTATAAATCATAAATCAATTGACTACAATACCTTTCTGGATTGTTAAGTCATAAATCAAATCGATGTCCAATTTAATTTAACAATTGAAAAAGGTATTGTCGTAAATTGCAGCTGAAGATAGTATTCCTAATTTACTGGTACATACTTTCAATTCAAATTGGCAATTGAGGTTGTATCACAAACCTTGTTGGAATGACCTTAATAAGTGGAATAGTTTGTAATAATCGCGCCATGGTCTTAAGTTATTGGGCTAGTTTATTACGCTGGCAAATTATTACTAGCATAACACATTGCCTAACCGTGACGACTGTCGGTTCCCAAGTCACCAACTTTGACATTTGACCGATCCTTTGATAAGTACCAAACACAATAATAGAGAAATAACCAGATTGCTCGAGTTATTTAGAAACTATTCGAGATTTATCGAGATGAGAATCAAAATCGAAAAGTAGTTTCTTGATTTACGTAAGTGAATGATTACAATGTCTATGAGAGGAAGAGAATTAACAAATCAAAGCTAATTATAAAGTGGATAGTAACTCGCTATTTAAAAGAGAGATTAGGCGAGAAAAGTAGTTAAAGCTCAAAAGTGGTAATGAACACGCAGCACCTCACGTGGTCGAAGCTAAACTCATACACGTGTACCTCACGTGTCACTAATAATCACTTAACTACTAAACTCGACTATCATGTTGGCCCGAAATTTGGGTAAAACATGAATATGTTAAAGAAGTTAAAACAAGTTTTACACAAGACCTATTTGACAATAATAACACTATTTGTATTTTCAATGTTTATAATTTTTATTAGAAATGAATCAAAGAATTACTTGAGATAATTGTGGAATACTATCCTGGTTGAATGACAAATGAAACTCCCATTTTATACGAATCAAAGCTTGCTAGCTTAAATTATGGTTAAAGTAGGGGTGGAAATGAGCCTATCCACTTGTGAAAAGCTCGAGATCAGATCGGTAAAAATCTTGAATGTTCCGAATCTAAACGAGCTCGAGCTCGATCTCAAGCCTAAGTTCCAGCCCATTTATTAATCGAGCTCGAGCACGAGCTTCACATACAAAGATCGATTGGGCTCGCGAGCCTAAAAAACACTAGAAAATTTTATTTATTAAACATATATTAAACGTGATGTATTTGTATTATAGGAGAGATTATAAACGAGCTCAATAACAAGCTTATTAACGAGCTCAAAATAGATATATTACGAGCTGAGCTCGAGCAAAACTTTAATTTTTCATTGCTAAATCATATAAACGATTAGAGCTTGAGACGAGCTCGAGCTTAAAAAGTAAGGTTCGAGCTCAGCTTCCACTCCTAGATTCAAGAAAAGGAGGACCCTATCACCGCAATACATTTGTATTTTTTGTGCATGGAATCTCTAACTATCTCTCTTCGGATATTCTATTATATAGGTAGGGATACGTGGGTAAAATGTGGTGGTTGTTGAGACGTATCATGAATCCGTGGAGAAGTACATCTTTATTAAAGGGTGAAGGTGAGAATACGAATAAACTTTCTCAAATATACCGAGTGTACGTAATATACTTATTTTATTACTTTTACGTAATATACTTACAAATTTGGCTCATTATATCGTAATGTGACCGGTAACTAACAAGTTACCGTGTCAAAAGTTTAAAAATGACATAAATGGTCCCCGTGGCTTGCGTTAACTTTCACAGTCATCCATTGACTTTATTTTGTCCGCTTTCACGTTTTGTCCGCTTTTGTTCCGCTTTTCTTACGCTTTGTCCGCTTTTGTTCCGCTTTTCTTACGCTTTGTCCGCTTTTATCGGTTTTCATCCGCTTTTCTTACATTTTCTTAATTTTGTCCGTTTTTCACGTTTTGTCATTTTCTTTTGCCATCCGTTTTGTCCGTTGTTCTTACGTTTGTCCGTTTTCCTTATGTTTTTATCGCTTTTGTCCGTTGTTCTTCGTTTTGTCCGCTTTCCTTATCTTTTTATCGGTTTTTGTCCGTTTTCCTTATGTTTTTATCGCTTTTGTCCGTTTTCTTACGTTTTGTCCGTTTTCTTACGTTTTTGTACTCTTTAAACATATTGAAAATTTTTCCAAAAAAATGGAAAAAATTTCCAAAAAAATCTTTTAAAAATCTTGAAAAATATTTTCAAATTTTTATAAAATCTTCAAAAATATTTTTAAATCTAAAAAATTGGAAATTTTCAAATTTTTAAAAGATATATTTGAAAAATATTTTTTTATTCAATTTTTTTGAAATTTTTATTCAAATTTTTTGAAATTTGAAATTTTTTATTTTTCGTAAATATTTTTTCAAAATATTGTTTAAATAGTACAAAACGTAAGAAAACGGACAAAACGTAAAAAGAAGACAAACCGATAAAACTTAAGGAAAACGGACAAAACGTAAGGAAAACTGACAAAACGGATGAAAACAGTAAAACCGATAAAACATAAGGAAAACGGACAAAGCGTGAAGAAAACGGACAAAAACGGATAAAAACTGCAAAACGAAGAAAACAGATAAAACGTAAGAAAACGGACAAAACGTAAGAAAATGACAAAACATAAGGAAAACGGACAAAACGTAAGAACAACGGACAAAACGGATGAAAACTGCAAAACCGATAAAAACATAAGGAAAACGGACAAACGCCGTAACAACGGATAAAACGGATGAAACGGCAAAACGAAAGAAAATGTACAAAACGTAAGAAAACGGACAAAAATTAAGAAAATGTAAGAAAACGGATGAAAACCGATAAAACGGACAAAACGTAAGAAAACGGAACAAAACGGACAAAACGTAAGAAAACGGACGAAAATAAAGTCTATGGATGACTGTGAAAGTCAATGCAAGCCACGGGACCATTTATGTCATTTTTCAAACTTTGACCTAGTAACTTGTTAGTTACCGGTCACATTACGCATAATGAGCCAAATTTGTAAGTATATTACGACAAAAGTAATAAAATAAGTATGTTACGACATCGGTATATTTGAGAAAGTTTGTTACGTATTCTCACCTTCACCCTTTATTAAATGATTCCATTCTTGGAAAGACAACAACCACTTTTTAAGGAACAGTGTTGACAACTGTTCTCGCCTTTATACCGACTCCTTGTACTTGTTTTGACTTTCTTACAGCTTGCCTTGAGCTTGATAATCCTTAGTTAACCCACAATTAAATCATTCACTAGTCATCTTGATGCAAGTAAGATGAGTGTTTTGTATCAAGGTAAAACATCATCTCATAAATGAGAGAATCACGCTTACGCAAAGTGACCTCGACTTAAATGACCAATAAGAGAGTAAACATGTTACGTGATTAGTAAATATAAACATAAGGATTATAGTCACTTGAATACTTTCATTTGAAGTTCTAGGAAAGTATAAACCTCCTATGTTTAAGGAAAACATTTTTTCTTAGCTAGATGTCTGTGATAAACGCTTAGGAGTTGGCGCTTTGGTAAAATTGGGAGGACTTGTTTTGGGCATCTCTTTAAATCTAAATCTTAAAGTAAACTTCTCAAATATCATGTATGAACCTTTCTTGAAAAAGCGCCTTAGTCGGGTAAGAGGAAAGCCGACTTGAAAAACTAGAAACACATGTTAAACCGAGATTGGCCGATGGCCATGTGTTTGATGCGTGAGCTAGTGCGCCATATCTAACTATCAAGGGTTTTCGATTTTGGCTATCGCCAGACTTTAAGTGTTCCAAATGTATATTTGTCATCGTTAAAATATTATAAGGGCTTTGGTCATCATTGTACCAACATGTTTGGTTTTGTTTTTTTCCGGTTTATGCTTACTTGACAACAAGCAATATGGGTGTTCACAAATCGGTTGATACTCATAGGAATCGAAACCAAATCGAACTAAACCAAATAAAACCAAACCAAAATTTTCAAAATCGAATCGAATCTGCATTAAATATTCGGTTTTTGGTTTGAATCGATTTTGGCAAATGAAACCGAACAAAAACAAAATTCCCATAATTATATATGTATTTATTATATTTTATACAAAAGAAAAATTTGGTTCGTTTGGTAGGACATAATAAAATATCAAATGAATGGAATAAACAATGTAATTGAATGAATAACGAATGTAATGGTTCATTACCGTTATTAATCATGTTTGGTTTGTAAGATAGGACGAATGGATTCGATAAGAAAAGACTAAAATGGCTATTGATGGTAGGAAGTTTATTTAATGTGGTTAGTTAATGATGAACTCTTTATATAATTTTCATTGCATTACTAGATGTAATGAAGAAAAAATGAGATGACCCTACGGAATGAAAATAAAGTTTTGGTTGGGTAAAAGTTATAAAATAACAACGTATTTCTAAAATGTCGACTTGAACACTTACTTTTTATTAACATATACTGGCGCGTACTTTCAAATTTTGTTCGACTTCACCCATATGACCAATTTATATTAATATAATATCATGTTAAATAATATTATTTTATTTCAATATGGGTAAAGTCGAACAAAATTTGAAAGTACGAGGGTTATATGTTAATAAAAAAGTAACTGTTTCAAGTCGGTACATTTTAAAAAGTACGTTGTTATTTTATGGATTTTACCCTTTTTGGTATAATGAGTCATTCTGTGCAATGAATGATTACATTGTAAATGTGTAAACAAACAAGATTTTTTCATTCCACCGTAATAACTTTTTCCATTCCCAGTTTATTTACAACATGCTAAACGCTACGTAAATCTCTTTCCTAGTATAATTATAACATTTTTTAGGCTTGATTTTTTTTGCGCTGAAAATATATATAATTAAACGAAAAAAGGAATTATTTTTTTACGTAATTCTGGTTATTCGAGTCAACCTGAAAACCGAACCGAATTCAAATTCGGTTTTCGGTTTAATCCAATTTGAATTCGGTTCGGTCTTCAGTTTTACTCAAAAAAAAATAATCAAACTAACTAAACTGATTAAACGAACAACCGTTAACCGAACCGATGAACACCCTAACGAGTAAGTTTTCATCTTATATAAAGTTTACGATCTCAAGTTTTGAAGCAATAATATTTAAACCAATATCAACGGTAGCATGATATTAAACAATCCAAAGCTACGAAACAACAAAACAAGAATCTAAATATAAATGCATGTTTTTATGCTTTTATCCGCAAAAGTTTAAATAACACTATTATTGAAAAACAAAGATATAATATCTATAAATGGATCAACTTTGAGTTTCTAGCTAATAAACAACACTATTTCTTTTAATAATATTGTATACTCATATTTTTAAATTAATATCAATCTCTTATATAGATAAAATTATGTGAAAAGATATATAAAGGTGTGATGGGGCGTTTTATCGATTTTGGTTTTCAGATGAAACCAAAAACCACCCAATCACTTCATCTTTTATAAAAAAACAAAAGCACCACCATTAGTTTTTTAATTGGGGTGGTTTTTTATTTAAGTTTTCTGATTTTTCGGTTTCAATTCAATTTATCGATTTTTGTGCTCATCCCTATGGCTATGATAACATCAAATAGTCCTGAATTTTAAGTGTCAATTTTTCCCGATAATGTTCGTATTTTATATCATTTATATGGATTTACGCTTGTATTCCTTTATATTTCACTTTCAGGTAAATTACGAGCATTGGAGCTTACGAGACGCGGATTTGGAGATTTTCTTAAAGATTTATGATAGTATGCAATCGTGAAGAAGCTACGCGTAACTCCTCTTTCACATTACGCCGTAGCTAGTGCGTTGACTCGGAAGACCAACTTAAAGCGATTACGGCGAACTCCCAACCAAGGTTACGCCGTAATCAATTAGGTCAAAAATATTTTGCGCCTCCATCAACTACGCAGTAACTCCTCACATGGATTACGGCGTAATCTTAGCAAAAGTAATCAGATTGAAGATACGGCGAACCTTTCCCAAGTGTTACGCCTGCACTATGCTTAACGAGCATCATTTGAAGAATTATTCAAGTTACGGCAGAACTCTCAACTCAAGTTACACCGTGAATTAGACCGTGCCTATAAATACTAGCCCCAATTTCGCATTTCACATCATCCACTCACACCAAAAGCAGAACGTGAAGAGGGTTCCAAAGGCGATCTTTCGAGCATACGGAGCCATCTCCGAGGAGAGTTCACTCCTAACGATAAGCATTAGCGATTATTTTATCTTTACTTTCGATTCATGTATTTCATTATGTTAAACATTGAATCTTTTGTTTCTTAATATGATCGCTACACCTTTGGTGCTAGCCTAGTTATGATTCCTTGAAATGTATTGTTTATGTTTTCATGCTCGTATAATTGTTTCTAGTGTATGCATGCATAGTTCGTTGGTAGCTACCCTAGCTTCGATAGTTTTGAATGGCGGTAGTATCTAGTTGCTTAGAGAATTGACCAACTAACCCTAAGTAGTTAGGTAGAGTTGGGAGGGTAAGAATTGACCAACCGACGACCCTTCCTCGCTAGGCGAACCGACCAAATGATCACCGCCATTTGGATGAACTTAAGTTAGGGATGAGCGCCTAAGATGCTAGCGCCGGCACTCATTGTTACGAATCTTGCATGTAGGGTACTTAATGACTTGGCTTAGGGACTAAAACAATTCGACTTTCAAGGGTAGAATCTTGATCTCGTGGAAGCCTTTTGCCGATAGGTTAGGACTTAATCGACCAAATGTCGCCCTAGCGACTTAAACCCTCACTGAATCAATTGGAAGTAGTAAATGTGAACATTACATGATAGGATGAGTAATTAGGTTAGCACACTTTACCTCTATTGATCACATCTTTATTTACTTTTCCCATTTATTTCTTGTTATTAGTTTAATAATCATTTCAATCCTAAAACCGCTAAAACCAAGTGACACCTAGACTTAATTAGAACCGCTCACATAGCTCTTGGGACGACCTCGGTTTT